>CM031234.1:10701132-11281132 GCA_018340775.1 Taxus wallichiana var. yunnanensis
ATTGGACGTTGAAGTGGAGTAGGGTGGGAGGGATATTGAATGGTGGAAGCTTATTTGGGATTGACAACACTATAGATTGATAAAGAAAAATGTTTATTTATGAATAAAATATGCCTCATATAATTTTTATTATATCAATAAATAGATTAAAAAATAAGTACAATATAGATCCAAGAAAACTAAGCTAGAAAGTACAAAACCCTAGTTACAAAGAAGGGATAAAATGACATAGTTGGTCCACAACCAAATTTGTATTGTGCCAAAGTGTTGACTAGGTGAACAAAGAGGGAGCAAAGTGTCGCATAGAGCCTCAGAAAAATGTGTGAGTTGATGATATGCCTATACTGGGCACCTCAAAGGGGACAGGGTGCCTGTAGGTGCCCTAGACTTGCTCTAGGCGCATGTGACTACTAAAATCTTCAAAAACCTCATTCATAAGGTCACGAGATGTTCATTGTCCTTCTCTTCTTTTCGCTAGTAGGTCGTATAATGATCATTGATGTCATTGATAACCTGTAATAAAATATTGACTTGTAAAACCCTCAAGAGTACATCAAATCCAAAAAGAAAAGAATACAAATGAGGGGTCGACTATCCTTAGTTGTCAAATAAGTGAACTTATGACTGAGTGTTGCACTACATTTTAGACCCAATGTAGTTCTATGTGTGTGTGTGTGTGTGTGTGTGTGTGTGTGTGTGTGTGTGTGTGTGTGTGTGTAGAATTGTACCCTAGGTGGCTCTTATGTGTGTCACACTTAATAGTGAGCAAGTAGCTAGATGTAAAAAAATGTAATAGATGTGTATATGGAATAGAATAAACTTCACTCCTATGAAGTGTGTACGCAGAATAATGCAATCCCTTTCCCTTGAATGGATGCTAGAATGGATGCTTGAATGCTCTTGAATAGAATTTGGATGCAACCTTAGGTGGTGATAGTTAATGCTTAGTGTTTGGTCCTTTATTATGATCACATAACTTTATATTTATATGATTCCCTTGCTTTAATTTCATAATTAACCCCGAAAATGCTAAATACCAAAAATATAAGATGCTCAAATGACTAGAAAGGACCCAAAATATGTGAACAAAGTACAAAAAGGTCAAGGGCACCTAGAGGGGACAGGGTGCCTCGACATTGGTGTCTTAGCTTGGCTTTATGTCCAAGATGAGAAATGCCGAGGTGTGAAAAGAAAGACTAAAAAAATAAGAGTGTAAGACCAAAAGTGGCAACATAAAATAAAGAAAGGTGGCCAAAGACATGGGTTAATTAGTATTTTTCTTACTTATGAATCATATGAATAATAGTATGTGATCAGGACTAAATAGATACCCAAAGTGCGTGATTTTGTGTCTACATTTTCCCCACTTTATGTTTTTGAGTGAATGCTTGATAACATAAAGTAGATAAGAGATGTGTACCAAGTTAACCGTGTAAATCAATGGTGAAAGCATGTCGAGAGACAAGGAGTGATGAAAATGTGAAGCATGGAAACTATAGAAGAGGAAGTGAAAAAGTGATGATGATGACCCTAGGGTGAGAGCATATGTGTAGATGTCATGATTTTACCTATTGTTGATGTTGATTGTTTTTTTAATTTTGTTGTTGATGTGTGACTATCGTTTCCCATAAGGATGGACCTACAAAAGATAAAAATGAACAAGTATTCAAATACACATGTATATGATCAAAGTGTGTAAAAAGTATGTAAAATATGAAAAATGTGAAAAAGGAACATGTACACTTGATCTATGATGAGAAAAGAGTGTAGAAAGGATCTTAAAGATGATGTAGAAAAATGATTTTTTCGAAGGCGATCTCGGGCCAATTATGTTGATTTGTGAGTTTTGGGGTGATCTCATGCCACAATAGAAGTAGTGTAGGGAGAAAAGTCTAGTGTCATCCTCTAACCTTTAACTTCTTCCTAAATATAGAACACCACTGTAGATGGTGTATAAAAATATGATATGGTTCAAACAATTATGATCCAACACAAAAGGAGAAAATGTTGTGTATTGCATGCATGTTGAGTGCTAAGGACTGTGTGCCCTGTAAAATCCATTGTGTAAAGTGTTAAAAATTGTGTTGAACTGGAAAAATATGCATAACTTCCCCTAGTCACAGGAATCTAGGAAGGGTCAAGGGTGTCTAGGTGTTATTGTCTCAGTCAGGTGCTCTTTGTATGTGTTGTGCTAAGGACCCAAGTCTAATTCTGAGCCATGTCTAAAAATGATGACTGTGTTATACAGTACTTTATTACGCTGAAATGTGACTCAGTAGATTGTTATATGTGGTGAATGATTCACCCAAATGATTCCCCCCTTGTTTGGTGTGTATGCAACGTCAATGAGGAGTATACAAACCAAAGGAGGATTGATCGTTGTATTGAAATTGATGCCCTATAGGGGGAGGGAGTGTGCTTGGTAAAAGAAAGGCACATGCAAACATAATGGCTAGGAAAACATGTGTTAGTGAAATAAAACTAAAGCACACATGTAGAACACAATGTGTAATCTAGAAATACAATTTGTAAGCTAAGATGCAAGTAGACAATATGCAAAATGTCAATGTATACTTTTGTGAAAAGTGGGTTGCAAACATGGGCCACCACTCATGATGTTGTAAGACAATCATGTCAAAAGTGGCTACAAGCAGGACATTGTGCACACAAGACAAAGGGAAAATCCCACAAGCAATGGCATACAACGGAAGATAAGAGTAGACATTAGCAAACAAAGTAACTAACAACCATGGAAGAAAATAGACCTGCAAAGAAAATGTTTCACATGAAGAACCCATTAACATGTTACATTGATAAAAAAGTATGTCAAAGTGTGTATAATATGATAAAGTAATGTGCTATGAAATGAAACAATAGCACTTGTGGTGTATGAAAGTAGATTCCCCCATGAGCCGTTGTGGGACTAGTAATAGGTACTACGCAAAACATCTATGTTGCGTGCATCAATATTTATAATCATGAGAAAAACTAGAAAGGAAACTAAATACACATGTGTGTATGGTAAAGATAATGACATACAAGGTATCTATTTAGCATGTGTAATAGAATGAACATGTAATCATAAGAAAGTAAGAGTAAATGTGACCCGGATATACAATATGATGTGGATGAGATGGAATGGATTGCAATGTGAGTGATAGGAGATGTGTTCCCCTACAAGGTTCATTTTAAGAATCCTCTGGTAAAATGGAGGTGGAAAATCCCCAACGAATATACTTGGAACCACTTTCGCGTAAAGGAAAATTTTCCAATTTTTGAGAACTAAATTTTTGCTTGTTATTATTTGAGTGAGAGTGACTACACCGAGGGAAAAAAATTCTGCAAATGTTGATGCATAGTTTTCATGCATCGAAAAACTTTGTTGTTGTGCAAAAAATAAAAATATTGACACACGTTAGCAAACTTTGTTGTCACTCGACAACAAATTTTGTTGACGTGTGTTAGCAAACTTTGTTGTCACGTGACAATAGGCCTTGCTGATGCGCGTCCAATGACCTTTGTTGTTGCATGATAGAAAAATCTTGTTGACGCGCATGAGAAAACTTTTTTGTCATGCGATAAAGCAAAGCTTTCCAGCGACGTCATCAAACTTTGTTGCCGCATGACAATAAATCTTGTTGATGGGTATCAAGAAGCTTTGTTATCGTGCGTCCCAAAGCTTGGAAACCCTAATTTTTTCCTATATATACCATCCCACCACTCATTTTTATGTTTACACTTCCCACCTCCTAAATTTTCACATTTACAGAATCAAGCTCAGGTACAAATCAAGCTCAAGTACAATGGCAACTACAAGAGCAACCCAAGCTCAAGACCAGGATCAATCGGAAAATCCAGTCAACCTACAAGCCCTATCCAAGGGCACGATACTCTACACAAATTTGTTGTGCCCCCACATTCATACAGTTTTTCATATGAACATAGAATACAAGGATTTGTTGGATGCATGTGATTTTGATGGGTTCATTAAGATGCCCCAGTTTGAAATTGATCATGATATTATGAATTACCTTCTCTCCTCATACAATAAAGAGGACAGTTTGTTTATTGTTCTCACTGTGGACGATGGTCGTATGTTTCAATTCGGTATCGATCCAGCTAATATCCATCGGTTGACCGGCCTTCCATATAAAAATTCCCCCATTGTTACAACGAAAACAACCCTCATCAAAAATGATAAAAAGTACCTGGAATCTACTTTCGCCTTTCCATGTTGATTGTTCGTAATCTGCTTTTCAATTTTCATTTGATATTTTCAGTTTTTTATTTTGATACAATTCAAATCGATATTAATTCTAATGAATTTTTCGCATTTGCAACTCATGTCAATAAATCAAGACATGGTGTGGATACGCAAGGAATTACACACCACTTTCTTGCTATTATGATTTCTTTCTTTCAAGATAGAATTGTTTTATAGGTTTGAAAAACGGATATACCAAATTGGGCTATTGCATACATTCTTGCAACTATCGGAAACCTAAAATTTAATTGGTCTACCTTTTTATCTAATAAAATAAAACCGACATTACAAATGCATTGCTTTAAAAACCAGGTCATTCACTCCATAAACTATCTCCTTAGCCTTTATTACAAGGATCTTTTTAATTTAAAAGACAAACCAATTCCTACTTGCACGGACAAGAAAATGAAGAATTTGTCAATTCCATTTCAAGAACAACAGGTATAAATTTTATATTTTGACATTAGACTAACATTATGTTCATCTGATTAAATACTGTCATTTACAAAAAATATTTTTGGAGGCCCTTCCATGAGAAAAAGTGGCATCAAGAGGAAGAGGCCAACAACATGTTGAGGCATTGGTAGATTCACAATATGAAATAACAGATTCACTCATCTCTCAACCACCAAGAATTTTCATTAGTTAATTTCCGAGACGTACTACCCTAACATTTACTATTTACAAATTCCCATTTTATATTTTCAATTTACCATTTACCATATTGATTTGTCATACAATCGACTATTGCAGACATTGCAGGGACTTTGGACAATACATGTGCTTCTCAAAGTCAACTATCTTTGCTAACTCATTCGGCCTAGTCGCATGTAATTATCTCTTCTCAACAACCTGCTCAGTGATCCCAACCATACATAGCTCAAACACAACCAACTACTACTCCAACACGGCCACCTCAAGCACCATGACACGTTACCCCTCAATAATAAGGTATGATTTTATTAATTTAGTACAAGTTTTGAATAGTTTTTCATAGTTTTTGCATAGTTTAACAGTTTTTCAAATGATTTTTCTTGCACTTTTCAGTACATAGAATTCCTTCTCCTTCTTTACAAACAACGACACCGCCACCTCCTCCACCAATATGATTCAAAATACCAACCGAGGTTCAAGAAAAAGAACATTGGTAAATGTATGTTAATGCCTCCAACCCCTAGTGGGACACTAAACATTGCCTCCTCATTTTGAATTCCAACCCTCTCTCTTGGTGGCTTGCCCAACATAACAAGCGTATCAGTTTTAAATAATATAAATTTAGATGAATATTACTTGGGCATTGATAGCAATGACCCAACAGGATTTTTCAATACACGTCAGATGATTCAAGGCCAACATGTATACTTCTATTTCAATGTAATTTATTCAACTTTCATTACATTTCACTTTCAATTTAAATATTTGAATATTGATTTATTTTATCACAAATAGGATCAGGCCACCCAAAGGCAAAAAGAGGTAGCAGTTGATGATCAACCCGAAATCCCCCATACCTCTCCAGTGACATCATCTTCTTTAGATACAGATGGTGAACAGTTGTTACCATTTCCTTTAGATAACCTGATTGGTTATGATTTTCAATCCCATGTCCAAGAGTTTATTGTACCTCATATCAATTAGCTCATATAATGGGAGAGAAGGGAAAAGGTACTAATCAATGAGATAATAAGTCATTTTGAAAAGTATTTGCAAAGGGACAATTTATACACCGCATTCTAGAATCAACTCCGTGAAGATGGATTCCTTACTTACACAAGTAAGAAGGGGACTGTCACATATAATAATAATTATAAAGATGATATTTTAGATAAATCATTAAACAAATTTGAAAATATTAGTGCTAAAGCCCAAACATATTTTAATAAATGGTCTAATGAAAAGGATTTGGTGGTAATTGCAAATGCCTAGAAAGATAGAGTGGTCGTAAGTATTATCACTTTGAAACCTTATTTTTGTTAATTTGAAATTTTCTTATTTTAGTAATAAGTATAATTGAGATCACTTTTTTGTGCAATTGAAATATGAAATTTTGAAGATTCGAGCAAACGTATTCCAAGTTCACTTGGAAACCATGAAGAACATTCTATCCACATCAATGAAGATGAAATAAAATATTGTTTTAATTAACAAAAAAATAATACACTAAAGTGGATAATTAAAGAGAATGGCTTCGACCCTAAAATTTTATTCAAAACTAAGGCAAACAGAAATCCGATTTGCTATCCCATGGAGATCGATAAAGGAAGAACAAAGAATCATAAAGAATCTAGACAGTTTTGTAGAAGATCTAATTAGTTCTAGGATTATTTAAGCCATTGTGGTAAGGGGTATAGTAGGGGAAGCCATTAGGGAAAGGGGTACAAAAATTGAGGGTTGAAAATTTTCATGATTGATAGTTGAAATATTGAAACTTTAAATTCAAAATTTTGAAATACTTTATAATTTGGATTTGAAAATTTTAAACTTGAGTGTGATGGTCATGGCGTTTGAAAATTTGAAATAATTTTTATCCGGATTTGACATTTGAAACTTGAATGTGATGGCATTTGAAAATTTGAAATGCTTTATAATATGGAGTTTTATATCTTGTTATATATTATATATAGAATTTCTAGATTGTATATGATGTTTATGTTTCATTTGAATGTGATGGCGTTATGATAATGGTTGATTATTTTTTTAATAAAATATGGAATGTGGTTGTTAGTGTAAAATTACAGCACCCCCAAATGATTTCTATAGATCTGTTTTTCTAAGGCAGAGTCATTTGGTGTGATCCATATAACATTAAACTTTCCCCAAGGTGTGGGACCTTGTAAATGAAAAATCTCTCCAGATTAAAGGTTGGTTCCTTATTCCTCTATTTAGGTGCATACATGAGAACTTGTAGAGGATCTATCTCTATACCTAATATGAAATTTTCTAAGGAGACAGGATGAAAGGGATATAAGAAATAAGAAATGACTAAACTACAAGGTGATGCATCGAAGGAATGGTGAACACTGGTTTTGTTGATAGACACAAACCAACGAAATACATACAATAATCAAGCATAGATAACAATATTTTTAATGAAAGACCATATGTGAGAAAAAGAGATAGAAAGGATCTAGAATTATTCAAAAACATGTTTTATTGCTTTATAGATTGATACAATGCATTACAAAAATAGCCAGGAGGCAAGAAACATGCTACAATTTTAATGGAAGGCATGAACTCCACAAATTCCTTTACTAGAAGGAAAGGGGAGCCTGCAAAATGAAAGAATGTCCAACCCTTTACAATGAGTCCCGACCCAGTATTTGTAGACTCAATTAGATAAAAGAAAGTGAGAGAAGTGGAAAAAGCGGGTTGAAGCTCAACCACTGTTGTTAATGTCTTTGAAAAAATCTACTCCAAATCCGTCTTGACTGTATCAATCTTTCATTTGGTACCTTGAAGGAGGAAAAAATGGCAAAATAGATCGAATCCGATCTAGTTGTTGAGGCAAGAAGATTATACATTAAATGCCCAAAGACATTCTTCCATTTTCCACCTACCATGGCCTAAAAAATGATTTTTTATCTTTCCATGGTATAGAGGATGTTGAGACACTTCCAATGGTGTAAGATTTACAATATTTTGAGCCCTGAGTTGAAAGATATTCCCCTTCGAAGTTTGTATCGGGTCCGTACAAATGGGCAGGAAAACAGTTTGAAAAATGGGTCTCCTTTTTAATATGGGGCACGTGGCAGCCAGATTAGGGAAAAATTGGGTTTATAGGTTTGTGATTTATCTTTTCCCCGATGGCCCACTTTAGCGCTGCTAGTTTAGGCTTGCCACATGGCGTTTCCTCTGCGCCGCCTACCCAATTTATATGTTTTTGGCTAATTCTTTTGCTTGACGGGGTCATACCTCTTGACCTTGGACACGCAGAAGTCCGCACTCATTTGGGCTTCCCTTTCTTAATTTGATCCTTGAAGTATCGCCATTTGGACACTTGGCAGCCTCCATTGGCCTGCCCCATGTATGGACTATTCAACCGACTCTGCCCCCTTTTTGAGGCAGGACACATGGAGGCACCACGCTCACTTGAAAGCCTGATTCAAAATTTTCCTTTGAAGGAGCATCAAGTTGACACTTGGCAGCCTCCACAAGTCTATGGATTTTTCAACAGTCCCTTTTATCTTTTCTAGACTCTAGGCCACATGGAGAGCTCACACACATTTGGGTCTCCGCCTTTGGACTAACTCTTGGAGATGCGCCAAGCTGACACTTGCGACCTCCACTTGCACTTTATACTTAGCTAATTTTTAGACCCACCTTGTCTACCTTTTGACTCTATTGACCATTTGACCTTGCCTCCGTTTCAGCCTGGGACACGTGGAGATGTGGCACTTGTTTGAGCCTCCCTTTATGGATTCATCTTTAGAGAAGCATCGTTAGGACACGTGGCTCTCTCTGTTGGCTCTTCCATACTTAGTCAATTTTGGACTCTTTCCTGAATGGTTTCGAGCCCGAAAAACTTCAAAACTTCACCATTTTTCCCCTTCTTTCTCCTAGTTCCTCTACGGCACTGCCCCTTCTTTTTTGACCCTACTATTCCATTGTTAAGTCTACTTGTAACTTGAAAAATGGATTTAAGACATGGAAACGGCTCGACAGAGTTGTTTCTTTTTGCATAGGGTCATTTAATCTTTCTTAACCCCCGTCACTCCATTGTTGAGTCCTTTTGTGACCAATTTATAAGATTTGAATGAGTTTTCTCAGGTTTTCTCTATGTGAGGTCGTGGCTGATCTAATATTTTACTCGGGGGAAATATGGATAACAATTTGGTGACTCACAGGGTATCTACCTACTAGATGAAAAGACCAATTGCCTTGTCATATCCGTTGGGCATGGAGTCGAGAACGACGGTCTGATACTGATTCTACTTCTAATTCATGAGCTCGACTATTTGCACTCTCAATTTTTATAAGAAATCTCGAAATGAAGGTTTCTAAGAGTAGAAAATTGTTTTGACCTGGGCTTCATCTGTCTCTCTGAATGGACTGCATAAGAGCAAAAAAACAACACCACAACTATATACAAAATTTGAAATCATACATGCTCCAAATAGAACATGCAGAGTGTGTAAAGCACTTAGGATAAAAGAAACCTAAACTATAACAAGACAATGTGCACAAGCACTTAGAGGAAAAGGAATTAAACTAATATGTACAAGGTGATAACCTTCCTTCTAGTAGTAGTGTTTAAGATAGATTCCATTTACTGGAATCTATAATTCCTCACCATCCAACACACATAAAATTAGAAATAATTGCTACTTTTACATCTTTGTGACCATGTAGGGGCCACTCCAAATGGCATCAAACTTAGAATGCCTTCTTGGTTTTGCTCGATCTGCATCCCATTTCAAAACTAGGTCTCCTTCCTGGAAGGTCCTTGCTTTTTCCTTCTTGTCAAAGCATCTCTTGATTGAGGCCTGATCCTTTTCTATTGCTTTTCTCGTATACCAGATGTTGAACCTAAAATTGATAATGACAGGTATTTTTTATTGTTTTTCACAGGTTTTTTTAATTATGTGAAAAATGAACACCGAACCTCGACCAATCTCATATAGATAGAGGGGGTAGGACCAGGTCCCAATCGTGATATGATATATGTTATATTAACCAGCTAGCATGCTCTCTAGTTTCTTCCAATTCTATCAGCTCTGCATACCTGGCCTCCATCGGTTCAAATTCAAACATCTATAGCTACTTCACGAACTCCAATGTTGGCAACTCAAGTGATATAGGAAACACTACCTCTTTCCCATAGACAAGTTTAAATGGAGAGCTACTTATAGATCTCTTGGGTGTTATCCTATCAGCCCATAAGGCCGATTTGAGCTTTGTGTGCCAGGTTCTCTGATTTTCATCAAGAGTTCTTCTAATGATCTTTAGCAGGTTCTTGTTTGTAGACTCAGCTTGGCCATTACCTTGAGGGTAATAGTTTGATGAAGTGCTCAAGTAAGTCCCATTCTTAATAGCCCATCCTATGATCTTGGAACCTATGAATGCCAATGCATTGTCTGATATAATGGTGGCTGGCACTCCAAATCTAGTCATTATCCCTTCATATAAATCTAGTATACTAGACTCATTAGCTTCCTTGAGTGCCACTACCTCGGTCCACTTGGTGAAATAGTTTGTTTCTGTTAGAATCCATTTGTGGCCTTGGATTGAATTTGGATTGATGACTCCAATGAAGTCTAATCCCCATTGCATGAAAGGTTGGTCGACTAAAATTGGGTGTAATGGAAGTGCTACTAGCTTTTCTTTGCCTTTGAAGAATGCACAATTCTTGCACCTTTTGATCCATGCATAGCAGTCACTAAACACTCTGGGCCAATAATAACCCACCTTCATGATCTTGAGTGTTGTCACCCTTGAGAAAAATGGCCTCCAGCTGCTTCAACATGGAATTATTGTAACACTCTCTCAACTTGATCCATCTCAATGCATCTCGAAAATGCCATTGATGTCTCTTTTGAACAAGACACCATCAATAAGAACATATGGGATGGATTGTAGTCTAAAATGTCTCCTTTTTTATTTACTCATCCTATGAGGACACAAGCTTGTTTGAAGGAAGTGAACCATGTCTTGAGTCTAACAAGGAGTAGGTACATCATCATTTCCTTCCTCTTGATTATCATGTAGAATGAAAACAACCTCCTTTCTAATGTTTGCTTTGTCTTGTTGACCTGAGGCTAGTTGTTCACACAACCCCTTCCCATGGACCAACTTAGTGACCTTGATCTCAATGTCATATTCCATAACATGAGTGATCCATCCTGCACACTTTTCATTCAAATCCTTACTGAGAAGGAATTCTTTAACTCCCGCATGGGAGACCAACAATTGGATTTTATTATTTGAAACCAGATGCTTAAAATTCTTTAATCCTCTGATTACTACTAGGAATTGCTTTTTGATGGAGTATCTCACTTCATAGTCTTCTAGACCTTGACTGAAGAAAGAAATTGGTTGTTTTGTACCTTCTTTGTTCTGCTGAACTAAGATTGCAAAAATTGTGTCATTGCCACCAAAGGCATATAGTATGAAGTCTTTAGAGAAATATGGATTCATGAGAGTTGGGGCTTGTGATATAGCTTCTTTGATGGCCTCAAATCTTGCCTTTCCTTTAGTTTTCCACCTGAATGCTAAGCTCTTCTTCAACATCAACGTTATTGGCTTAACAAGGGCAGTATATTTTAGTACAAACCTGTAGACAAAAATGATTTTTCCCAGGAATATTTGAAGATCTTTCTTGTGGCTTGGCAATGGCAATGCTCTTATTGCCTAAAATCTCTCTCGGGTCAATTTCCAATCCTTCCTTGGATACAATATGGCCTAGATGCCTACCCTCATGGGCCAACAATATGCATTTTTTAGGGTTCAATGATACCCCAAAATCCTGCATCTTCAAAACACCTGCCTTAGGTGGAAAAGATGGTCTGCTGCATTTTTGGAAAACATTATAATGTCATCCAGATATATCAATACTATTTTTTTGATCATCCCTTTGAATGCCATATCCATTTCCCTTTGAAAAGTGGCTCTAGCATTAGACAATCCAAATGGCATTTTTTTGTAGGCATAAGTGCCCCATTTGGTGGTGAAAGTTGTTTTGAACTGATCATCTTCTTTCACCATGATCTAGTTGTACCCTGAGTAGCCATCTAGGAGGGAGAATCTCTCTGATCTAGACACCACTTGCAAGATCTACTCCATTGAAGGGAGTGGGTAGTGATCTTTGAGGGAAGCTTTGTTTAAGTCTCGAAAATCTACACACAACCTAATCTCTCCATTTTTCTTCCTGACTGGGACCAGGTTTGCAACCCAACTTGAGTGTTTGATTGGAAATATGATACTTGCCTCTATCAGCTTGTTCATCTCTTTCTTCATCAGAGGCTCAATGTGTGGATTGACTGGTCTCTTTTTTGCCTGATGGGTTGAGTAGCTAGATCTAGTTTGATTGTGTGTTGTGCTAGCTTTGGATTGAACCCTCTTAGGTATTCATAGCTCCAAGAAAATACATCTGGAAATTATTGGAAAAGTTGTATGAATTCATACCTTTCTTGCTTGGTGGCCACTTTGCCAATTGAAGTTTTTTTCCTTCTCTAACTGGGATTGACTCTGAATCTTCTCCTTTGATCTGTATGTTAGCCTTCTCTTTTCTAAACTAATCATTAGGATTGAAGATAGACTCCAATGTCACTAAGCCTTTGGGAAGCTTGTTTGTATGTAGTTGTACTATTTGATTCCCGTATTGCTTCTCTAATATGCTTTGATTTCTAGCTGAGAATTCAGCTTCTTCTTGTAAAAAATTAATGATATGTTGATCATTCTCAAACACTGTCAGCATGTGTTGTTATCTAGCACTGCTTGGCCTCACAACTATATGGATATGTGGTTGTTCTTTGTCTCTTTTGATGTTTTCAACCACATCAAATTTTGCTCCAACTGTTGTAATCCTATCAGCAGCTTTGTTCTCCTTTTTAGATATGGACACAATGTTGAAGGCCTCAAAATCCTCCATGAGATCCCATACCCTACTCTTGTAGTTCTTGAGTAGGTCATTCTTGATAGCATTAAGTCCTCTGACTTGATTGGCAACCAGTTCACTATCACCAAACACTTGCAAGTTCTTGATTCCTAGCTTCCTTGCCCAATGAAGACCATGGACCAAAGCTTCATATTCAACAGTGTTATTTGAGCAGGAAAACTAAAATCTGAAGGCTGAATAATATTTCATACCTTTGGGGGACATAATCATAGCTCCTCCTCCAGATCCTTATCTACTCCTTGAGCCATCAAAGAATAATTTCCATACCTCATTGTCATCTTTATATTCTAGCTTAATTAGGTCAGGAAGAGGATGATTCTCTTCATGTAGATAGTAGACACCTAGCTCATATTCTTCCATCTCCTTATAGGGGTCAAAATCATGTCTTTTATTGGCCCACTCATCGAGAGTTAAGTCTAGGATACATCCCACCTTGGTATCTGCTTCACAAGTTCTTAGGAGGTCTTCTTGATCAAAATTGAGTAGTTGGCATTGATTAGGCTAGGCACATAAGATTCAATATGATAATCAAAATGGGCTCTTAGATATGATTGTGGCCTTTACCCCATACCTTGTTCTAAAGAGCATATGTGACCAATCAAGTAGATAGATAGCCTCCAATTTTGGCAGTGAAGTCCCTGGACAAACACAAAGTAAAATGTGGTGGCAAATCTATGATTGATACGTTCTGCAAAATAGTCACATTGGGGCAGGCATGCAGAGTGAGGCTCAGATCCTTGATGATTCCAATAGTTGTCACTATTGTCCCATCTAATTACACTACCCCTCTAGAGATGACTTCATATTGGAGACCCAGTTGATCAGCTATTTGCTTGGGCATTACAAAACTACTTGCCCCAGAATCAATCATATAATTGTGCACCAATTTGTCTCCAATAATCAATGAAACATAGAATGGAGGAGGTCTCAGGTTCTTACCTTGTTGTTCTTGATGGTTTTCCCCATGTTGAGCTGTATTGGTAAGCACTTTCTCTTGCTGGTTAGGGGTGTGATTTGAGCTTGACCAATTTTGTATAGCGATAGTAATAATATATCCCTCTACCTGGAATGGCCAATGACTCGTAGAGTGAAATGTTCACACTTTTCTTCTTCATTTTTTCAATAATGTTGAATGAGATATTCTTTTCTGCCTCTTCTCGTGAACAATTTTCACTTACACTTGGGTTATTACAACCGGTGCCTGAGTAGGTCTGGAAGGTGGCTTGGATTGACTTTGCACATTGGGAGTTGTATTTGGAGCACCAAAACCTTGTGGAGTGATGGAAGGTTGAGGGTTACCTGAGTTCAGTGGTTGACCTTCTCCAATATTTCTCCTTTTGGACCATGTATTGGCAGCTACACTTTGAGAAGGGAACTGATTCATTCCATAGAAGTCCTCAACTTTCCAATTGACAAGCATAGTCTCACTTGGAGATCCCTCTTGCTGATCTCCTTCTTGGCTAGGTTCTTATGACACCATACTGGTTTGCACCATCAAGGCCTGATTTAGTGCACCATTAAAGCACATTGATTGGTTATGTGGCTGATTGCATGGGAAGCACCAATCATATTCTTGTGCCATGTTGTTTTGTGTTGGAACCAAAGGCCCTTGATGTTGAAGCTATGTTTGGATCATATGACTGAAAGGCCTAGCAACTTGAGGTTGTCCTTGGTTTTGACTCTAATTTATAGCCTTGAGATAGTGGTCTATTTTGTTGATACTGGGGTCTAGCCTGATACTAAGCCTGAGGCTAATACGGCCTAGAACTTTGAGCTTGCTGCCTTTTGATGGTTACTAACTCATTCCCTGGTTCAGCTATTTCATGACTTCTTGGAGTTATTTTGAAGTGTTAGATGATGAGGTGGAGGCTTCAACTAAGATTTGACTCCTGGGAATAGGTACAAGGGCTAATGTGGGCATTTGGCTAGTACTGGGTTTCCTAACTCGGGGTACAGAGGCATGGATGGCCTAGGAGTGAGTTTTCCAGCCTAAATCAAATGATTCTCAGCCCCTATGGAAAGGCTATAGGCTATAGGTAAGGTTGTGCCCCCCATTGATTGAATCATCAAAGAAATATCATAATTTAAAGCCCTAAGAAAGTATAAGAAGGCACCTTCATTAGTGGGCTTTACTGTTGTTGGAATCCTGTCCCAGTCCATTTGAAATTTGAGGTTGAAATCCGTCAGTTGCTCATTCGAGGCTCTCTTGATTGTTGTCAGTTGCTCCAACAAAGACAAATTATCACCTTTTCTCCAAACTAGTTGTGAAGAGCTATGCACACTTGTTCCAGTTTTGAATAGAGCCTGCTTCAAGGCTCTTGAACCATTGTGAAGCTTTACCTTTGAGTGAAGAGGCTAGCAACTTGACTGCAATATCCATCTCATGGATCTCGTGGATTGTACAGACATTTGCAATATCTTGGACATGATCACTAGGAGAAGTCTGGTTTTCCCTAGTGAAATATGGGATGCTCTTTAATGCTGCAATCGGGACCAAATTTTGTGCATTTAGGGCGAGTGGGCTGTTGCCAGTGAAGTTGACATAAGGATTTGGTTGAGCCATTCTGATCAGCCTGAGTACCCTTCTTGTTTGAAATAATGACCTACTAGGAGGAGGTGTTGATAAGGATTTGTTTGGGGAGATGGAGACCTCTGGGCTCTTCTTCTTTTCCTTCTATCTGGAGACAAGTGTATGTGTACAAATTGTCCTTCCTCTCTTGTTCTAGACCTTGTTTGTATCCTTCTCATGAACTTGCTTGGACTGCTGAAACCAATGGATTTGTTTCTTTTGGAGTTACTAGATGTATAATTTTAAAACTTCTTAAAAGTTAGAATCACAACAAGTACACATCGATTTTACTGTAATAAGATGGAGACTTCTTTGTCCCACCGAGCATGCCAAAACTTTAGTGCAAAATCACAGCAACCCCAAATTATTTCTATAGATATGCTTTTCTAAGGCAAAGTTATTTGGTGTGATCCGCATAACATTGAACTTTCCCCATGGTGTGGGACCTTGCAAATGGAAAATCTCTCCAAATTAAAGGTAGGTTCCTTATTCCTCTGTTTAGGTGCATACATGAGAACTTGCAGAAGATCTATCTCTATACCTAATCTAAAATTTTCCAAAGAGACAGGGATGAAAGGGATATAAGAAATAAGAAATGACTAAACTACAAGGTGATGCATTGAAGGAATGATGAACACTGGTTTTGCTGATAGACACAAACCAATGAAATACATACAATAATCAAGCACAGATAACCTGATTATAATGAAAGACCAGATGTGAGTAGAAGAGACAAAAAGGATCTAGAATTGATCACAAATTTGTTTTATTGCTCTACAGATTGATACAATGCATTACAAAAATAGCCACGAGGCAAGAAACATGTTGTAATTTTAATGGAAGGCCTGAACTCCATGAATTCCTTTGCTAGAAAGAAAGGGGATCCTGCAAAACAAAAGAATGTCCAACCCTTTACAATGAGTCCCGACCCAGTATTTGTAGACTCGATCAGAGAGAAGAAAGAGAGAGAAGCAGAAAAGCAGGTTGAAGCTCAACCACTACTATTAATGCCTTTGACAAAATCTTCCCCAAATCCATCTTGATTATATCAATCTTTGGTTTGGCACCTTGAAGGAGGAAGAAATAGTAGAGCAGATCAAATCCAATCTGGTTGTTGAGGCAAGAAGATCTTACATTAAAGGCCCGAAGATGTTCCTCCATTTTCCACCTACCAAGGCCTGAAAAAATGATTTTTATCTTTCCATGGTGTAGAGGATGTCGAGACACTTCCAATGGTGTAATATTTTCAATATTTTGAGCCCTGAGTCAAAAGATATGCCCCCTTGAAGTTTGTATCGGGTCCGTACAAATGGGTAGGAAAATAGTTTTAAAAATCAGTCTCCTTTTTAATATGAAGTACATGGTAGCCAGATTAGGGAAAAATCAGGTTTGTGGGTCCATGATTTATCTTTTCCCCTAATGGCCTACTTTAGTGCTGCTAGTTTAGGCTTGCCACGTGGCATTTCCTCCATTTATCTGCCTAATTTCTATGTTTTTGGCTAAGTCTTTTTCTTAGTGGGGTCATATCTCTTGACCTAGGACACACAAATGCAGTCTAGCGCTCGTTTGGGCTTCCCTTTCTCAATTCGATCCTTGAATTAGCATCATTTGGACACTTGGTAGCCTCTATCGGCCTGCCCCATGTATTGACTATTCAACCGACTCTGCCCCTTTTTAAGACTGGACACGTGGAGGCACCGTGCTCACTTGAAAGCCCAATTCAAAATTTACCTTTGAAGGAGCATCGAGTTGACACTTGGTAGCCTCCACAGTGCATGGATTTTTCAACGGCCCGTTTTATCTTTTCTAGAATGTGGGCCACGTGGAGAGCTCACACTCATTTGGGTCTCCACCTTTGGACTAACTCTTGGAGATGCACCAAGCTAACACTTGGCGACCTCCGCTTGCACTTTATACTTAGCCAATTTTTAGACCTGCCTTGTCTACCTTTTGACTTTGTTGACCATTTGACCCTACCTCCATTTTGGCCTAGGACATGTGGAGATGCGGCACTTGTTTGAGCCTCCCTTTATGGATTCATCTTTGGAGAAGCGTCATTAGGACACATGGCTCTCTCCGCTAGCTCTTCCATACTTAGTCAATTTTGGACTCTTTCTTGAACGGTTTTGAGCCTAAAAAACTTTGAAACTTCACCATTTTTCCCCTTCTTGCTCCTGGTTCCTCTGTGGCACTACCCCTTCTTTTCTAACCCTGTTATTCCATTGTTGAGTCTACCTGTAACTTGAAAAATGGATTTAAGACATGGAAACGGCTCGACAAAGTCATTTATTTTTGCATAGGGTCATTTAATCTTTCTCATCCCCCACCACTCCATTGTTAAGTCCTTCTGTGACTAATTTACAAGATCTGAATGAGTTTTCTTAGGTTTTCTCTATGCGGGGTCATGGTCGATCTAATATTTTTCCTGGGGGAAAATATGGATAACAGTGGTATGATAGAGACATCTTAATACTAATAGAGTTAAATCTTCTTCTCTCTACTTCTAAAATGCAAACTTTGTATCGAGTTTCCTCATATTTAAACGTTCTCAAAATCTTCTCTCTACATATAATGATGATTACATTAGATGTGGATGATGACATTAGAATAGAATTATAGATATGGATTATGATGAATTATATGTCTCGAATCTTCTCTCTACTTGTAATGATGATTGCATTAGATGTGGATGATGACATTAGAATAGAACCATATACGTGGATTATGATGAATTGTATGTCTCGAAATATTCTCTTTACTTGTAATGATGATTGCATTAGATGTTGATGATGACATTAGAATAGAATCATAGGTATGCATTATGATGAATTGTATGTCTCAGAATCTTCTCTCTACTTGTAATGATGATTGCATTAGATGTGGATGATGACATTAGAATAGAATCATAGATATGGATTATGATGAATTGTATGTCTCAGAATCTTCTCTCTACTTGTAATGATGATTGCATTAGATGTGGATGATGACATTAGAATAGAATCATAGATATGGATTATGATGAATTGTATGTGGACGTAGATTTAGCTTCAAGCACGACAGAGACATTTAAACCTTCTCAAAATCTTCCTTCTCTCTACTTGTAATGATATGATGACATTAGAATGGATATAGATGATGATGAATGATGTTAATGGATAATTGTTTTAAGAAAAATTGGAATGTTTTAGGAAAGAAATCTTCTCTATACTTGTAAAATTTGAACCACCATATCGGGTTTCGCACATTTAAAACTTCTCAAAATCTTCTTCTCTCTACTTGTAATGAATCAATGATATGATGACATTGGATGTGGATGATGACATTAAAATAGATATGGATGATGATGAATTGTGTGGACTTATATTTAGCTTCAAGCATGATCATGGATGATGATAATGGATAAATAATTGTTTTAATAATAATTGGAGTGTGTCAAGAGTCTAGGAGAAGGATATAGACATCTTCTCTCTACTTGTAAAATTTGAACTTTGTATCTGGTTTCTACACATTTAAACCTTCTCAAAATATTATTCTCTACTTATAATGAACTCTATATCATGATTTAGGTTTATGCACATTTAAACCTTCTCAAAACCTTCTTCTCTCTACTTTTAATGAATCAATGATATGATGTCATTAGATGTGGATGATGACATTAAAATAGATATGGATTATGATGAATTGTGTGGACATAGATTTAGCTTCAAGCACAATCATGGATGATTATAATGGATAATTGTTTTAAGAAAAATTGAAATGTCTTAGGATAGAGACATCTTAATACAGTAAAATCTTCTTCTCTCTACTTGTAAAATTAGAACTCTGAGTCTGTATCAAGTTTCTTCACATTTAAACCTTTTCAAAATCTTATTCTCTCTACTTGCAATGAATCAATGATATGATGACATTAGATGTGGATGATGACATTAAAATAGATATGGATTATGATGAATTGTAAGTGGACGTAGATTTAGCTTCAAGTACGATCGAGGATGATGAATTGTACAATATATAATTGTTTTAAGAAAATTTGGAATGTGTTATGACAGAAACATCTTAATATGGAAAAATCTTCCTCTCTACTTGTAAAATTTGAATGTCTGATTTTATCCCACAAAGTTTAAACACTTTATCATAGCATTTTACAAATAAAAAAATAGATTAAAGATAATTGTAAGAACTCAAGCAATGTCATATGATAGGGTTTAAGTTACCTCTTGTATTTTAGATGGTTGTGACAAAGCATATGGAAGGAAAATGAGAAAACATCCTTCATAGAATGCTAGAAGATCTTCGATTCAAGAAAACTCAACACGAAATGGATTAGTATATAAATGGGTGAGTTGCCTGACATTGTCAATCCCAAGAAGTGAGAGCTTCCTCAGATGGATGTCAACCCACATTTTCAAGAAAAAAAAGATGAAATAATGATCGAGTAGATTAAGGAAGAAATTGAAAGATTAAAGAAAATGCAAATGATAACATGTACTGTCTGGACAGATACAAGATAAGCCTGGAAGTCCGGAAGAGTATAACAAAGGATGAATATGCAGATCTGGACTCAAGGCCTTGTAAATTAGTATTCGACAAATGCATGTAAGAAAGAAATTTTTAAAATAGAATTTGGTATTCGACAAATCCAAAATAGTAATTATATAAAACAGATTTTTTAATAAATAAATGTAAATATATATACATGTAACATCTTTAATGATAACAACAGATTTGAAACAAAATATGATAAAAAGAATCCTTGGTCAATATTTGCATCTGTAGAGTTAATATGAAATTGAATAAATAACCATAGTTAAAATGTAAGGTGACAAAAAATAAAAGTAAGGTCAAGGAGATACCTATTTAAAGTTGAAACAATCCATTATCAATAACTTCTTCAAAGTCGATGTTCTCTTCTGTAGAGTGTGACGATGCACCAATTCCAGTCTCATTGTTGGGAATAGTTGTACTTGTAGTTGTATTATTTACACCTCTTCTTTCGAAAGGGAATTCTAATGCACAATTTATCTGTCAAAAGGAAAGGTTTCCATATAGTAGCGAGAAACATAACACCTCATGCAACTTTCCATATTTTTATCCAACCTATTTCTTAGTTTTGATTTTATAAATGATAAAGCACTGAAAACCCTTTCATCCTCCACAGACCCCAAAATCATTGTTTGGCATAGCTCATATAATCTGAAATATTCACTTATGTCTTCTTGTAAGACAGTTCTTTGATAGATTTATCACCGAGCCTTACTGCAATAGCACCACTCTCGAAGGTTCGTCTAAATTTTATATTGGTTCCTCATTGTTGTTGTAAAATTTTTGATTGAGAATTTAATAAATCAACATTCAGTATACCTTTTATTTCCATACCCTTGACCTCTCGAAGTCTTTGTGAATATTCCATTATTATACCTATGGATTTATGGAAATGCTTTCTTACAAATTCTCGCACGAGCACCTTCAGCTTTCCAACAACTAGGATTCATCACACTCATTGCTTCAATAATTCTATCTTTGGAGAAACATTCTCTTATTTCGATGATAAGGATTTTGAATTTTTTTAAGCTTTATTCTTGTTTCAACCATAACGAGAATCAAAGAGATTACATGTCACATGAACATCTTCTCTTTACGATCCTATAATATCTTGACGCGTTTTTGTAAAATGTGCGTGGTATGTCCCTCCTATCAACATTAACACGAGGGTGATTGTGGATATTAAATCTCAAATAGTTCTTTGGGATTTTTAAGATCTAATAAAGCTTTCCAATTCTTGAAAATAGGTGTATCAAAATTAGCTTAGAACATTACAAGACATCAAGACTTTGGCATATCATTTTTCTCATCCATATAAAATCCATAATATAGATTAATCTGCCATGTGCATGCTTCATCGTGTATTGATCTCCTGTAACATTGGAAGAATACCAACCAATGTAAGCAATGTCTCTAAATCGAGTTAAATTGAACAAGTCCCTCACCCTGTCAACTTCATGATGATATTTGTGGATGTAACCAACCAATGAAGGATACTCCTCACGAACTCTGCATGCAAGTTCATACAAAGAAATCCATCTCATCTCAACATCCTTCAGAATTTTTTTCCATCTGTAATTCCAATTGCAAATTTCTGGAATTCAAGAAAACACTTTGGGTTGTTTTTCATATAAGCATGAAGTTCTCTTATAAGGTCTTCTACTTTAGCAACCTTGTTCGTAGTTGCTTACCATTTTATACGCTAAATTCATTATCCAAGCCATAGAATGAATTGCTAGCATATAAGGGGCCACCGTTTGTTTGCAATCTAACACATAGCCCTGTTCGGTGACCTACATGGCTAATGCACCACCTACTCGATGCATACCAACTTCGTAGCAATTTCATAATCAGTCATTCCAAAATATTTTTCAAATGAGAAACAACTATTTTATGTAGGTTTAAGGCATTACATTTTTCAACCATTTTCATAACACCCAACGAGATGATGTGTCCTTATATGATTTTCTAAAGTATAGACGTGGATACATACCTATACAAAGGTGTTGTCAACTATTTTCACTTCATCAATAGAAAGAGAGATAAACTTTGTTTTTTTACATTCTCTTTCAAATCTTCATTCTCTATCATCGAAAGGCATTTTGTCATTTCCCATGCACTTTTGTTAGACCAATGACATTGAGGAATGTTGGGAATTCGATTATATTGATACAAAACTTTGAAATCGAGGAAATCTGAAATCGGTCTTCCTTTCTTTAGTATGTGAAATAAAGTAGAGAACTGTATGAGTCTTGCATGCTTATTTGTTTGATTCATCTTACCAATTTGCGATGTGACCATTCCTCCCTTTTCCACGAGATGTCTACATTTTTTTGCTCTTCTTCATACTCTATTGCGTATTTAAAATGCAAACATTCTTTTTCAGCTTTTCCACATGTGTGTTTAAATTTTCTTGCCATCCTCCCCCATTACGATCAAATATTGTTTTCCATAGTTTTTTCTATGGTGTTCACTTCAGTTGCATTTTTTGCTACTTTCCCAATTTCCACATACATATTGTACATGTAAATTTAGATGGGATCTCTTTTGAATTAGATGGTTGCACAGGTTCGATAAACGGAAATTTGGCAGCCCAAACAGACTTTTATGTCCTCCCAATTGTCCACATATTCTTGTTCATTTTCAATGTTTTAATTTTTTGAGTAGAATTTTGAGCATTATCACAATCACCTGGTTTCCTCTTTTGTGAACCAAAATTTGAATTTGATTTTTTGTTCCATTTTACTGAGTATTTGTGTGCGATATATTGATGCACTTTTGATTGCACCCCAATAGGAAGAATATATTCAGGATCTGGCATCTCAATAGGTATATCTTCAAGATCTAGCATGGTATCATCATAGGTGTCATTTGGTTGATATTGTGTATAATGCATGTCCACCTCAATATTACCTTCCACATAGTTTGTACTTTGATTCATTCCAGTGGTAACTATATGGGTGCTTTGGTGGTTGCGGTATCTGTAGCAAAAAAGTTTCCAAAATACTTGAACAGGGACTTCTGAGATTTCTTAGTTACTTTTTGGGTTTTCTCATTCTGAGCACTAGCACCTTCCATTATTCTAAACTAATTTATGCGTTAGTAAACACACTAAGTCACTTGTCATAGGAAAATGATTCGCGTGTCAGAAAATACACTAAGTCACGCGTCGAGAAAACTCGAGTCACGTGTCGCAAATACACTAAGTCACGTGTCAGATAAAACTGAGTCATGCGTCAGCAAACACACTAAGTCACGTGTCAAAGAAGATTGATTTACGCGTAGGGAAATACACTAAGTTATGCATCAAAAAGTAAAATTGTATGTCAAGAAGAGCAATGTCGAATCAAAAACAAACCCCTATTGTACTTCAGCAATATCTCCTTGTCACCCGTCCACAGAAAATATTTGTGGCGCATCAGCAAATGCAATAAGTTACATGTCAACAAATCTCCTTGTCGCACATTAGAGAAAAAAATTGTCATGCATCAACTACAGTATAGTCATGTGCCAACAATATTAGTGTCGAGCGTAAGAAGTAAACCCTTGTCATGCATCAGTAAGATCTCTTTGTCACCCATCTACATATAATATTTATAGTCACACATCAACAAATAACATATGCTACCTAACTGCAAACTACTAACAGTAATCAAATCTGTATTGTGCTCTGGTGCTTAGAGTATGCAATGTCACGGTATTGGTAAGGTACTGGTGGTAGTATACTACCCAAAAAATCACCTAGGTTTTTATAGGATATGTTTTCAAATGTAGGAAAATCGACACCTAGAAAAATATCTTTGTAAATTTTAGGCAAACAAGACAACGACCTCCTCTAAAAAATTTACCTTTTAAAATTTTCCTAAAATGAAATTTTCACCATATTACGAATATTTTCCACTAAAATTATCCCTAGCCCCCTTAGTGGATGTTTATGTATGGGGTTCGGTTCATTTATATATGCCCACTCAACAATCAAGAATGAACCATAGAACAAGAGTGCCTCATTAGGAAATAGTTTGAATTGGTGTGCGCTAGAAATATGTGATTGATAAAGTGTGTAGCCTAGAGAGAGTGAGTAGCGCTAGATAAGTGTGATGAGGTCCATTTGAAATGTATAACCTCAATATTTGAGTATGGACCATGGAACTAGAGTGATTCATAGGGTTGTGTGTCATGTTGGTTGTGTGAGAGATATGTTGGATGTGCAATGTGTTGTGTTGAATTTCTGCGAAAAAGATTATATGTTGGTTGTGTTGACTTGAGTGTACGATGTTACATGTTGAGATAGGTGTGTTGTGAACGCTTCAAACTTTTATTATGTTGTGTAAGGTGTTTAAATTAGTTATATGTGAAATATATGAGGTATGTTGTAAGATATAGGAGAGATATGTTGTGATAGCACTAAATGTGTTATATATGGTGAGGATGTCAACTATATTGTGTGTTGTGTTGAATGCACTTAGGAAAAATGTATCGTGTGATATAGGAGAGTTATTTTGTAAAAGTGTTGAGTGTGTAATATGTTGTGTTGAAGATGCACGAGAGAGTATGTGTTGTTGTTGTGTTGAGTTTGTATTGATGAATAAGTGCGAGAAGTATGTATTGTGAGTGTGTCGAGTATGTAGTATGTTATGTTGAATGTGTGTAGTAGGAAGAATGTGTCACAAGTGTGTTGATTATATAGTGATGAATATGTGTGAGAAATAGGATGATGTGTAATGTAGTGTGTGGTGTGTGGTGTGTGAGGCTCATATATAGGATGCCCTCAATAGTCAAGTGTGAACCATAGCATGAGAGTGCGTCATTGAGTAATGATGATACTAATGTATCAAGATGTGTATGTTGTATGTGAGAGATTAGATGTGAAATGATGAGAAGATAAGACGTGTGTTGATGCTAGAAGGGCATAAAGAAATAGTGTTATGCCCCCAAGTGTGTGGTGATAAGAGTGATCAACTAACATCATTTAAGAGGTCATCATTGTGATAAGTGTGTTATCCCATTTCTTACCTACTAGATCCACCAATAATTTGAATTTGAATATCTAGCAATGTAGTTGATGTCAAAGAACTCTTTAAAAATCTCGGCCTACACTGATCGTAGAGCTCTGCGATAGAATATATGTCTATCGAAGATGTCGAGTTTGTCGGTGCATGCAAAACACGTGGCACACACAAATTGGCTGAA
The DNA here is from genome assembly GCA_018340775.1 of Taxus wallichiana var. yunnanensis. Lineage (NCBI taxonomy): Eukaryota > Viridiplantae > Streptophyta > Pinopsida > Cupressales > Taxaceae > Taxus > Taxus wallichiana. Next base: position 10,726,312 of record CM031234.1, read on the forward strand.
ATGATGGCCAATCTGTGCAAATATTTCTTGTTTCGCCACATGTCATTCATTAATTAGTTAAAGGGATCTAGCGCACTATTGGCACACTTTGGTGGGTTGCGTGTGGCATTCTCAAGCATGTCGAAGATGACCTAATACAAAAGGGCGAGAAGGAGAGCGTGAGGAAGGGTACGTGGAAGAAAATAGAGGAAGTCGTAAAGGAATGCGTAGAAGGTGGGCACAAGGGGAAAGTGTAACAAAAGATGAAAAGGAAAGCGCACAAAGAGACAATGACCAAGGTAATATACCAAGTTATCTTGAGCACACGAAACCTTGCAATGAATAGCTCAGAGCTAGAATGTGTATACAAGTTACCCAAATAACTAGGAGATTTATTTGGATAACAGTTTTGGTGACTTTCGGGGCCATCTTGCTTACTAGATGAAGGAGATCAGTAGCATGGAGCATCCATTAGGCATGGAGTATGCTTATGCAATCATGAAACTGCCCTTGTAGTCACTTAAAAGATCATGTCTTGAATCTATTTTGAATCTTGAAAATGCTGAGATAAGCTTTGTATTCGGAAGAAACAGAAGAGCATGCGCAGAAAGCACGTGAGAAGAAAAAAACTTATGTACAAACAAACAATGTGCGTGCAGTGCACTTAGAGGAATTGAAACTACTCTAACATATATAGAATGATGCAACAGACTTAATGGAAGGGTTTGAGATATATCCCATTTACTAAGATCTATAGCATGTTTCCATCAAGATTAGTTAACTCAAAAGAGTTAGCATCTTTACACGAACTGATGATGTATGGGCCACTCCAAAGTGCATCAAACTTTGAATGGCATCATGGTTTAGCTCTATTAGCATCCCATTTTAGGACTAAGTCCCCAAATTTGAAAGCTTGAGGCCTAGCCTTTCTGTCAAACCATTTCTTTGTTGCTTTTTGATGTTGTTCTAGCTTGATCACGGCAGATTTCCTTAGCTCTTCAAGATCAACCAGCTCTGCCATTCTGATTTCTCTCTGGTTTGCGTCTTTGAATTCCAGCTGCTGGGAAAGAACTAATAAGTTTAATTCTAGTGTCAAAGGAAGGGTAGCCTTCTTACCATAGATAAGCTTGTAAGGAGAAGTCCATATTGCCTTTTTGACTATGATTCTATCTACCCAAAGCGTGCGTGAGACCTTTGTATGCCATTGTCTTTGGCTGATGTTCATTGTGCACTTCATGATTCTTATCAAGTTCTTGTTTGTTGACTCTAACAAACCATTTCCATGAGGGTAATATGTTGGAATAATTCTTCAGGTAAATGTTCAGACTTAGCACCAAATTAGTGATTTTGGTCCTAAGGCTTTTACATTATAAGAGATAATGGTTTGAGGAATGCCAAACCTTATGATTATACCTTTAAGAAATTCAAGGATGACTGACATGGTTGATTCCTTAAGTATGACAGCTTTTGTCCATTTGGTGAAGTAATCCATAGTTGTCAACACCCACTTGTGTCCAGTGCTTGAAGGTGGGTTGATCATGCCTATGAAGTCAAGACCCCATTGCACAAAAGGATGATCCACTTGGATTGGTTGGAGGGGAAGTGCTACCAATTTTTCTTTCCTATAAAGAAAGTATACTCTCTACATTTTTGACCCACTTGTGTGCATCTACAAATAGGGTAGGCCAAAGATACCTACCATTATGATCTTCATTGTTGTATTTTTGGCATAAAAGTGTCCACTAGAGAATCCATCATGAAATTTTGCTAACACTCTTTCAATTTGTGTGTCATTGATACATCTTAACAACACACCATCAAGATTCCTTTTGAAGAGAAGTCCATTAATCAACACATAAGGCATAGATTTTAACCTCAATTTTCTTTTATTTTATTTGTTTAAACTAGGAGGGCATGCACCCTCGAGAAGGAATTTGAACATGTCCTTCATCTAGTCATCTCGCAGCTAGGTGTCTCGTATTCATTCAAGTTTTGCACGCGGGAGATCCTCATCCATGAATAATGAAGCCTCATGTTCATTATATGCATCCTCAGCAATCTTTCTACAGACCAAACGACAACTTAGAAGTTTTGTTACTTTGATAGTCACATCATACTCCATGATTTTGGTCACCCATCGTGCTCACTTTTCACTGATCTTTGTTCCCATGATGAACTCTCTAACAGAAGAGTGGGAGACTAACACCTTAATATGATTTGTGGTGAGCATACTTTTGAATTTATTGAGAGCGCGCAAGATGGAAAATACCTGCTTCTCCATGTAATTGTATCTTAATTCCTAATCCTTTAGCGTCTGGCTGAAGAAATCCACTGGTTGTTCTAGGCCTTGTTCATTTTCTTGTATTAGGACAACAACAACACTCGCATCAATGCAATAAGCATAAAGGATGAAATCCTTGGAATAGTCTAGGTTGATGAGTGTTGGCATGCAAGTAATTTCTTGCTTGATTTTGTTGAAGCTTTATCTTCCTTCTATTGTCCATCTGAAGGCTATGTCCTTCTTGAGCATCAAGGTGATGGGTCGAACCAGTCCTACAAAGTTAGGGATAAAATGCCTAACAAAGTTGATCTTACCAAGGAAGGATTGTAAGGCCTTTTTGTGCACTGGCAGGGAAAGAGCTAGGATGGCTAAAACACACTTAGGATCAATTACGATACCATCCTTTGAAACCACATGGCCCAAGAGCTTGCCCTGTGCCATCACAAAATTACACTTCTTAGGGTTAAGAGACACCCCATATTTTTACATCTTTTAAAGACTTTATCCAGTACACCGGATGATCCACACTCTGCTTTGAGAAGAATGTTATGTCATCAAGGTACACCAAGATGAACTCATTGATGTAACCTTGGAAGGAAATGTCCATGGCACACTTTGAAATGTGGCTCCCGTGTGTGACAGACCAAAGGGCATCTTCTGATATGTATATATTCCCCATTTGGTTGTAAATGTTGTTTTGAATTGATCCTCTTCCTTTACCAAGATCTGATTGAAACTTGAATACCCATCTAACATTGAGAACCTCTGCACACCGCCACGGTTTTAGAATTTTCTCCATTGAAGACAAAGGATAATGATCCTTTAGAGATGCCTTATTTAAATCTCTAAAATCAACATAGATTCTGATTTCACCATTCTTCTTGCACACTGGAACCGCAGATTTGTGACCCGTAGAGTATTTGATGGGAAAAATAATTTTTGCTTCAATGACTTTGGATAATTCTTTTCTCATAAGGGGCTCTATCTTTGGATTGAATGGTTGTTGTTTACCATCGACAGGCTTGATACCGGATCAAGGTCAATGGAGTGTTGAGAAAAACTTGGATCAAAACCTTTGAGGTCTTCATACCCCCATGAAAAGATATCATTGTATTTTTAACACGAGAGAGATGAAGGCTTACATTTCATCATGCGCACAAGTATTGGCTTTGAGTAGTAACTCTTTCCCATGCATAATAGTGACTGGGAACATTCTTCATGTGCAATGCGCATGTACCTTTCTTTAACCTTGAACTCATCATCAGGGCTAAACATTTTCTCTAAGGTGACCAGCCCTTTAGGCTACTTGTTTGTCTTCAGCTGTATCACTTGGTCACCATAGCTACCATGAAAGTCATCTTGCATACTTGATGAAAATTTGGCTTCATTCTAGATAAACTGGATGATCTACATGTCACTATTAAACACTTACCAGCTAGTGTTCTTTTCTAGAATGGTTGGTCTAATCATCATCTTAATGTGTTGAGTGTTTCCTTTGACAAATTCCTTAGCAAGAGATAATTGTAAACCAAACGCATCCATTTGGTCAACTTATTTATTCATTTTACGTGGCACCACCTAAAAATTTAGAGCATCAAATTTCTCAAGGAGGTCCTAGACTCTATGTTTATAAGCTTTGAGAAGCTTTTTCTTTTTCTAGCATTTTTGGTAACTTTGGTGGATAACCAACTCTGTGTCCCCAAAGATTTGTAGTTTCTTTATTTTCTTCTTCTCAAAGAATGAGAAAGCCATGCACCAGCACTTCATACTCTACCACATTGTTAGAACATGTGAACTGCAACCTATGCGCAAAGAATAATTTCTCATCTTTAAGGGAAATGAGAACCACTCCTTCCCCCATGCCATTTTTGCTTCGGATCCATCAAAGTACAAATTCCATAAACCCAATTCAACTTTGTCTTTCTTGAGCACACATGACAACATAGCTTCTTCTTCAAGAATGCAGTAAGTACCAAGCCCAGTTTCATAAGCTTCCAATTCTTTAGCATATGGATCAAATTTATGGTGCCTCTCTACCCATTCATCAAGTAATAGGTCAGGAACAAAGGGTGGAAGAGATTTCTCTTCAGGATCTGAAGCTTGTTCTTATTGGATTAAACAGTTGGCTTAGAGAGGGAATGGGACATATGACTCTACATGATAAGAAAATATAGGCTTGACTTGTTTGGTAAAATGAGTACCATACCTTATCTTGAGCAACATATGAGAGCAATCAGAAGACAAGTAACCACCTACTTTAGCAAAAAAGTATCTTGACACACACAGGAAAACAAAGGAGGTAGGTCGATGATAAACACATCTTGAGTTATGGCTAGAATTGGAATTACATGGAGGGTTAACTCAAGATCCTTGATGACTCCTAAGGTGGTGACATTTGAGCCATCAAGTTGCAAGACTCCTTTAGATAAGGGGCTATACCTAAGACCTATGACATCAGCTATCTTCTTGGGCATAATAGAGGTACTAGTGCCCGAGTCAATCATGCAATTATGCACTAGGTATTTTCCTATGATCAAGGACATGTAAAAGGGTAGGGTTTTAATAGCTTTATTTACTTACTTCTCTTCTTGGAAGATGTTGATAGTGTCACGTGGCTTGTGAATAGTTGGATCGGTGCATGGAAGTTGGGACAGGGCCTCATGCAACAAGTCTCTTTGAGAAGGAATGGTCAGGGCATCTCAAATTGTGACATTTATGTTTGTTCTCTTCATATGGTCCATAATGTTAAATGGGAGGCCCTGTCTTGTGTATTTGGGGAACAACATCCCTTCTTAACTATTTAGCCATGGAAGCCTGGAATTTAGCTAGAGCATAGGCTTGACCTACTAAAGGAGGGGTGTGCGCTACTTTAGAAGGAGCTTTACGCGGATATCTTGTGTAAGGACTTGGGTGATTTTACTACTAGATGCCTTGGCTACATCTTTTTGCTTCTGAGGATCTGCTTGTGTCATTGGGATTGTGACATGTGCACCTGATTCTAACATTCTCTTTTTGTATCTTGTGTTGTACATAATTTGGGCATGTCATCTATTTGTATCATCTACAACTTGGTTGATTGCATAGAATTCCTCAGTGCCAAAGAACATAAAATTTTTCTCTGGAGGAGCTTCTAGTCTTTCTTAGTTATTTGCTTGGTGACACTTGTTGAAGGTTCACTTTGGCGGAAGCATTTTGGATCATGAAATCTTGGGTGCATGCAACATTGGCACAATGATATTGAATATGAGGCATGTTGCAAGGGAAACACCATTCTGACTCTTGTACCAAATTGTTCTGAACTGGAACAAGCACCCGAATCGCATTGGGTGCTTTGGAAGAGAAGGCACGGGAGGAACAACTTACAAGGGTAGATGTGCATTGGGATGCCATCTATCATTCTGTTGGTTGGGTGCATATCTTTTATTTCCATACTAATTCTACCAAGGCTAATTGCTTTGGCCATGCACCTGATTAGAACTACCTCTATAGGCTTGCACTGTTATTTCTCTAATGATACGACCTTGTTTGACAAGTTTCTAATTAGGTTCTTCAACTCTTCATCTTCTTTTTGTTACCTTTGGAGAGTATGATGTTGAGGCAACGCTTTGCTCGGAACAAGCATAGGGGCCACAAAAGGTTGAGGTGCTTGTGAGATTTCTGAGACCAAGGGCATAGGCAGTCTAAGAGCTATCTTTCCCACCTGAATAAGACTATTCTTTACCCTTATTGTAATACTATAAGCATACGGTAAGGTCCTACCTCCCATGGATTGGATCATGACTAAGATATCACTATTCAATGCCTTTAGGTAATATAGAAAAGAATGCTAGGCTATATGTATTACCACCAGAGGGATTTTATCGCAAGTCTTCTCGAAATCGATGCTGAAATTAGTCATATGCTCACCGGGTGCCCTCCTTATTGTTGTCAATTTCTCTACCAGAGATAGGTGATCTAACTTATCTTCAAAGTAATTGCAAAGATTTGTTCCCATCTCATCCCGTGGTGATAGATCCAAGTCTCAAGCCTCGGTACCATTGAAGTGCTTTACCTTTAAAAGAGGCTGCAAGTAGCCTGACTACTACATCATCATGTGTGCTCAAATAAAGTGAACACACATTTTCTATATCCTAGATATGTTCCTGAGGGGTGACTTGATTCTCACCAGTAAATTATGGAATAATCTTGAGCGCGTCATTTGGCATATCATGTTACACAGCCAAAACCAAGGGACTTCCTCCAATGAAGTTTACAAAGTTCCTAAGTGGAGGAGGTAACGATGCACCATTACAGGGGTGCGTAGGTTGTCTTCTTTGAGGAGGAGTTGAATGGGTGCAACGTGTTAGAGAAGGAGATACGTGCATGGGATTTTTGGAATGAAATATTCTTAGGGATATCTGGAGGTGCTCAAAAGAATCTTTAGCTACCACACTTTTTCTTATGTGTACTCTTCTCATGAAAGGTGCCCAAGACTACTAAAATAGAGATTTGAAAATGCTGGAAGTTGTCGAATGTGTTGAAATGAGCCTCTAAAGGTAAAAATACTAAGTCCACACACCAAAACTTAGAGATATGAAATTTGAGCTTTCAATGTTGGTCCCACCAGAGTGCGTGCCAGAAACTATTGGTCTTCAAACTGCACCCACAACTCAAATCTAGAAGAACCGAGTTGTTTAAGATTAAAATGGAACAGTCTCCAAGTTGTGGGACCTTCCACGCTTAAGATGGATCTTCGGAGAATGCTGGTTCCTTTATCTATTTCTCTTTGCTATTACAAACTCCTAGTGCTTTGAAAGGGGAAACTAAGATAATAAATGCCAAAGGACTGTGATAGAAAGATAACATGAAAGGAAACTACACTAAAAGGTGATAGCACCAAAAAAGAGGGATGAACACTATCTGTTCTAAGTGGGAATGAAAGGAAATGTGTGAAAGGAGGCTAGGCACAAGTAGCACAACTAAACACATATTTACCAAATCATTCTCATGGAACACAACTAAATAAGGAACTGTAAGGGACATGAAATGGCACAACTAGCACACAACACAAAAGAAAAGGAAAGAAGAAGGAATGAAAACATGTTAGGACAAAGAATAGTCACAAAATGATGCTTTTATTACTTCTAAAAATGCACAGAGTTGTTACAATGGCAAAGGAGGCCGATATCCACATGCAAGAGCCAGATCTAGAGGTCTGCAACTCAAAATATAGAAAATATGAAGTCCTTAGCAGAATGCGTAAGGATCTAGAGTGTCCAACATAACAAATGAGCCTAGCTCTTACATTTATAGATAAATTTGTAGAAGGAGAAGAGAAGGAGGGAAAACCCAAATTTGAAATACAACCACCAACAAGAGGCATTCAATGCCTGTAAATCCACCTAAGAATCATCAAATGCACTTCCCTAGGTCTTTTTGCCATGTTGAAGAAGGAAGAAGGGCGAATCAGATTAAATCGGTGGTTAGAGCAATTAGATCTACTCATTAATGCTCAGAGAGATGTTTTCCCATTTCTTACCTACCAGATCTGCCAAGAATTTGAATTTGAATATCTAGCACTATAGCTGATGTCAAAACTCTCTCGATAAGTCTAGGCACACGCCAATCGAGCTCTATGGCGAATATACGTCATCATAATATGTCGAGTTGTCGCCGCATGTAAAACACGTGACATGCATAGATTGGATAAAATGATGGCCAACTATGAAAATATTTTTCATTTCTGTCATGTGTCATCCACGATTTGTTATAGGGATTTAGTGCCCTATTGGCACACTTTAGCAGTTGCGTGTGGCATACTAAATCATGTCGAAGATGACCTAGCATAGAACGGTGTGAAGGAGAGCATGAAAAAATAAAAGAACACATAGAGGAATGCACGAGAAGGTGGGTGCAAGGGAAAGTGTAACAAAAGAGGAAAAGAAAAGTGCACAAGGAGACGCTAACCAAGGAATATGCCAAGTGAGCTTGAGCATGCATAACCTTATAATGAATATCTTAGAGCTGAATGTGTATACAATTTACCCAAATAACTAGAAGATTTATTTTGATAACAAGGTCATTGTAAAAAATAGCAATATCAGCATTATGATTGGATGGAAAAGCAATATGCTAAGAAAAGGCATATGCAAATGTGTTATATACTACATGTCCGGATTGATATTGGTAGGAATGTGAGTAGTAGCTAGGAGATTTTTTAGTTTATCTCTTAATTTAGGATTAATAGGCAGAAAATCATTATTAGAGATGCTCATGATCCTAGGAAGACAAAAGAAATAATAGTATGAGGGGCCTAAGAGTGTTCAGATCAAGTGGGGTTCGCCAAAATGAGTAATCAAAATATTTATTTATGAATAAAATATGCCTAATCTAATTGCTATTGTAGCGGTAAATGGATAAACAAATAAATACTATATAGATCCAAACAAAATAAGCTAGAAAGTACAAAACCTTAGTTACAAAGAAGGGATAGAATGACATAGTTGTTTGGAAACCAAATATGAATTGTGCCAAAGTGCTGACTAGGTGAATAGAGAGGGAGCAGTGTTGCACAAAACCTCATAAAAATGTGCAAGTTGATGATCTACCTAGACTGGGGCGTTTGAAAGCGGACATGGGTGCTTTTGGGCACCCTAAACCTTCTCTGGTGGATATGACTACTAAATTCCTTAGAAAACCTCCTTCGTAGGGTCGTGAGATGTTCGATGTCCTTCGCTTGTTGTCACTAGTAGGTGACACAATGATTGAAAGTGTCATCGATAACCTGCGCATAAAATATTGACCTGCAAAACCCTTAAGAGTGCATCAAATCCCCAAAAAAGAATGCAAATGAGGGGCCAAACTGTCCTCAATTGTCAAATGAGTGAACTTACGACTAAGTTTTGCACTATATTTCTGTAATGAAATTACTTGATTAATTATGATTATCACCAGCAATAGAACACCAAATAACACAATATTGCAGATAATTTCTCTCAATATGAAAGTAGAATAGCTTGGCCACTTTGAGGGGGCAACCTCCAAAACATATAATAAGACTCAAATACTCAACATAATGATCATCCACTACCTATAACCCCTATTTATACTATTCCTATGATATGGCCATCAACAAGGCCGACCAACCAATGATAATAGATCATATATGAAAGAGATACATCATGATAAGAAGTTATGATAGCCACAAGTCGGCTATATCCATCCCATGTAAGATATATAATTAAGGGTGTAACATGCCCCTCCCCTTCAAAGCAACATTGTCCCCAATGTTGGGAAGCCCTAGATGTTGTTGCATGAATGCTTCATCTTCCCATGATGCATCCTCAATATTCATATTCTTCCACTTGATTAGGTACTCAGTAATGACTCTAGTCCTCAGTATTTTGGTGTGTGTCTGAAGAATGCCTTCAAGTTCCAATATGATCCTTCCTTCCTCATCCAATTCTCGGAAGCACTTGATTGGGTGGAAATGTGCTTCCCAATAACTTTCTTTAAGTAAGAAACATGGAAGACTGGATGTATTCTACTTCCTAGAGGGAGCTCTAGCTTATATGCCACACTACCAATTTTCTACAAAACTCGGTAAGGACCATAGTATTTAGGAGCAAGCTTATTATCCTTTTGTTGTTGTTTTAAGGATAATTGCTTATATGGTTGTAACCTTACAAAAACAAAGTCTCCCTCTTCAAAGTGTTGCTCACTTCTATGTTGATCAGCCTGTTGCTTCATATGGTTTTGTGCCCGTGCCAAATTTTCTCTAAGACTAGAGAGTACCTCATGTTGATGTTGAATGTGATCTTTGACTGCTCTCACCTTTGGTTTGACCTTCAAGCTAGATATGAGTGATGGAGGATGGTACCCATAAAGTGCCAGAAATGGAGACATTTTGGAGGAGGTATGAAATGAAGTATTGTACCACCATTCTACCAGTGGCAAACCATTGCACCCAACATTCTTGTTTATCTAAAGTAAAACATCGAAGATATCCCTCTAAACATTTATTTACCACCTCAATTTTCCCATCTATTTGGGGATGATAAGAGGAACTCTGGGCTAGTTGGGTACCTAGACAAGAGAACAAATCAGTCCAAAAGTTACTTGTAAATATTGGATCATGATCACTTACTATAATTTTTGGCGTGCCATGGAGCTTTTGAACTATATCCATAAAAGAGATGGCAACTGTACTAGCTATGAAAGGATGAGCCATGGCACAAAAATGAGCATATTTGGTAAGTCTGTCTACCACGACCATGATGACACTTTTCCCTTCTGATTTAGGTAATCATGTGATGAAATCCATCGATACCTCTTCCCATCTCTCACTAGGAATAGACAAAGGTTGGAGAAGACCATGTGTCTTAATGGTCTCGCCCTTATTTTTTTGCAAACCAAACATTCTGCCACAAATTTTTGAACATATCCTTTCAACCCCTCCCAAAATAAATCCTTCTTAACTCTATGATATGTTTTCAGGACCCCAACATGGCCACCTATTGGAGAAGAATGTAGCTCTAAAAGAACATGGTGTTTAAGTGTAGAGTTCTTACATAGATATAACCTATCTTTGTACCACAATGTATCCCCCTTCCATATAAATTGAGTTGATATGGATGGATCTACCTGGATATTTTGAATGAGAGTATGTGTGGTTACATCTTTCTTCCATTCTTCATGTGCTTGATCTACCCAATCTACATTTAGTATAGATATGGCACATAACAATGCTTCGGCAGACTCATCCCTCCTAGATAGAGCATCAAAACCAAATTTTCCTTTCCTTTCTTATAAACAATCTCAAAGTCATATCCCAACATCTTAGTGACCCATTTTTGTTGTTCTTCTAAAGATATACGTTGCTCTAAGAAATATTTCAAACTATCATGATCAGTTTTTACCTTAAAATGTCTACCCATCAAGTATGGTCTCCATTGTTTGACTGCATGTAGTATTGCCATCATTTCCTTTTCATAGGTGGGCTTTAACAAATTATTTCCTTTTAGCTATTGGCTCTCAAAAGCAATGGGGTGTCCTTCTTGCATTAGTACTGCTCGATTTCATTTCTGAAGCATCGCACTCAACTATGAAAGTTTTGGAGAAATTTGGGGTTGCCAATATTGGAGTGGTGCACATAGCTACCTTAAATTTTTCAAATGCCCTAGATGCTTCCTCATTCCACTGAAAGGATTCCTTCTTCAATAATTTTGTGAGTGGTGTTGTTATACTGCCATAGTTTTTGAAAAATATGTGATAATACCCTGTGAGACCTAAGAAACCTCGTAATTTTTTGAGGGTTCTTGGGGTTTCCCATTCCACCATGGCCTGGATCTTGTGAGGGTCCACCTTAACACCTTCATGAGAAACAATATGGCCCAAGTATTCCACTTCTTGTACCCCAAAATAACACTTCAAAGGCTTGGCATAAAGTTGATGTTGCTCTAAGACTTCTAAGACAAATTGATTGACGTGATGTAAGTGTTTCTCCCACGATTTTTTGTAGATGAGTATATCATCGAAAAATACTAAGACAAACTTTCTTAGGAATGGTCTAAATATTGAATTCATCAAGCTTTGGAATGTGGAGGGAGCATTGGTAAGACCAAATGGCATCACTAGGAATTCATAATGGCCTTGATGAGTTCTGAAGGCTGTCTTATGAATATCTTCTTGCTTGACTCTAATTTGGTGATACCCAGAACGCAGATCTAGTTTTGTAAAATAAATGGCACCATGAAACTAATCTAATAAATCATCAATGGTGGGAATAAAAATTATCTTTGATAGTGAACTTGTTAAGCTCTCTATAATCTGGACACATGCGCCATCTTCCATCCTTGCAACGCACCATCACCACGGAACAGAATAGGCACTCTGACTGTGATAAATAATACCCATTTCCAAAATGTCCTCCACCATCTTCTCGATCTCACTCTTTTGCACATATGGATATATATAAGGCCTAATGTTGGGGGTTGGCTTCTTGGAATCAACTGAATAGCATGATCATGCTCTCTTTCAGGAAGCAATCCTCTTGGTTCCTTGAATACAACTACATGTTGATTAATAACCTTTTGAAGATCAGGATGTAATACCTTCATTTGTAGTTGGAATTCTATAGAGAATAATCAAGCTACAAAACCTTCAGACCCCTTTTTAAGAATCTTTTGCATTTGGTGAGAACTCACCACTAGAGGATATTTAGCTTGTAGACCTCAAAGTTCAAATTTTTTACCCTTAGAATGAAAGCACATGAACAATTCCTAGAAATTTATCTCTATGGTGCCCAAAGTAGTGAGCCACTGAACACCTAAGACAATATCAGCTCCTCCCATGGGAATAGAAAACATCGTAGATTCCAATGTGTAATCACCCATCATGATTTTGACTTTATGGCATTTACCTGAACATTGGACTGTGCCACCATCTGCAATCATTACTTGAAATTCAGGTGTTGGGTAGATGAAACAATTTAGTCTTGCTACCAACTTATGATTGATGAAATTATGTGTGCTCCCTAAATCAATCAAGATTGTTACCTTCTACTTCTTAATATAACCCACAACTTGAAGGGTTTGTGGAGTACTAATACCTGATAGAGCATGACATGAAATAGTGGGTTGAGGATCTCTAGATTCTTCCTCTAATTTTTCCACTTCCTCTGTTGATGTTGCCTCATATTCTTCCTCATCACTAGATCCTTCAATGTAGAACAATTTTTCTCATAACATTTATGATTTGGTCCATATTTTCTATCACAATTAAAGCATAACCCTTTGGCTCTTTTTTCTTCAATTTGTTGAGGTGTCAACCGAATTGGCCGAGGGTAAGAAGGAGACAAGGTGTTACAATCTTTTATGCTAGAAAAGGACTGCCTTCTACTAGAAAGAAATTTTTCCTCTACTCGACATGCCATGATAATAGAATCAGCAACCTTGAGTGGGTTAAACATGTGTACCTCATGCTCAATGTGGTCCTTAAGACCCCAGAAATAGGTCATTCAAATACTCTTCTGTAATATCCTCCACACGCAAGGACAAAGTTTGGAATTGATGGACATACTCCTTAACTGAACCAGTTTGGTGTAACTTTGCTAATTGGCTGAAGTAATTCTCAGAAACACTAGAACTATAGTGTAATTGAAGCTCTTCAGTGAAAACTATCCAGGTGACATTTAGGCCATTCTTTTGCCTTTGAGCACATAACCAACGATACCAAACAAATTGATCAGGTTCTAGGTATAAGGATGCCACAATTACCTTTTGTCCTCTTGGGATCTGATGGAGATCAAAGAAATTTTCCATTTGGGTAATCCAATTGAGTGGATCCTTTCCATCAAATTTACGCATTTCAACTTTTGGAATCATGCCCCTCCATTGGTGAGAAGATCCACTTGAATGATTAAAGGATCCTCCCTGATTGGAGTGATTTGGATCTGTGTGACCATTTCTAGTGGAACCCATATGACTGGCATTAGAAGTTGTATTTGAAATAATATGCAACAACTCCTGTTGCATTGCATGAAAATCCTTTTGAATCTCACTCCTAAGGCTACCTTTCAGTTGATGAAGCTCAACATTAAGGTCATCCTTACTCACCATATTGTTTACCCTTTCCTGAAGTTGGATGACCACCTCAGATACTCCCAAACCAGTAGACTCTAAAGCAATATCTTCCTTATTTGGGGTCATTCCTGGAGTTGCTTGTCCTTTTCCTTGGCCTCGGGTAGATCTACCAGCCATGACGAAGGGTTTGGGCCTAGGGGTAGACTTAATAGGGCATAATTTTAGGGTTTAGGGTTTTGTAATTTTTTGGCCGAATATAGGAATTTATAAAAAAGAAACCCTAGCTATTTTTTTGAGGGGTTTCCGAAAATATAAGAAATTTGAAAAATTTCCAAAAATTATGCCCTAGGGAGCCAAATTATGAATAAATATAGAACCGTAATAACTTTTTCAAAACAAGTCAAAACTTATTGAAATTTGGAGAGAAGCTTACTTGACTTATTTCACCACACCACAAAAAAATTACAGAAAAATTCACTACCAATCTTGAGATATAGCCGAACCTTCAGAATTAGGGTTTGACGTCGTCCTGAGCTAGAGATCAAGCTCTGATACCACTTGTAATGAAATTACTTGATTAATTATGATTATCACCAATAATAGAACACCAAATAACACAATATTTTAGATAAGTTCTCTCAATATGAAAGTAGAATAGCTTGGCCACTTCGAGGAACAACCTCCAAAACATATAATAAGACTCAAATACTCAACATAATGATCATCCACTACCTAGAATCCCTATTTATACTATTCCTATGATATGACCATCAAAAAGGCTGACCAACCAATGATAATAGATCATAAATGAAAGAGATACATCATGATAAGAATTTATGATAGCCACAAATCAACTATATCCATCCCATGTAAGATATATAATTAAGGGTGTAACAATTTGACGCAATGTAGTTCTAGGTGTGTGTGTGTGTGTGTGGAATTGTTCCCTAGGTGGCTCTTGTGCGTGTCACACTTAATAGTGAGCAAGTAGCTAGATGTAAAAAAATGTAATAGATGTGTGCATGGAATAGAATGAACTTCCCTCCTATGAAGTGTATGTAGAATAATGTAGTCCCTTGCCCTTGAATGGATGTTAGAATGGATGTTTGAATGCTCTTGAATAACCTTTGGATGCAACCTTAGGTGGTGATAGCTAATGATTAGTGCTTGGTCCTTTATTATGATCACATAACTTTATATTTATATGATTCCCTTTCTTGAATTTCGTAATTAACCCTAAAAAGTTTGACTACCAAAAATATAATATGATCAAATGGATAGAAAGGACCCAAAAGATGTGAAAAAGGTAAAAAAAAAAAAGGTCGGGGATGGGAGCACCTAACGCCACATCTTGGTTGGTGCTAGTGTTTAGGATGAGAAATGTCGAGTGTGAAAAGATAGACTAAGAAAGTAAGAGTGTAAGACCAAAAGTGGTAATAGAAAGCAAAGAAAGGTGGCTAAATACATGGGTTAATTAGTACTTTTCTTACTTAGGAATCATATGAATAATAGTATGTGATCAAGACTAAATAGATACCTAAAGTGTGTGATTTTGTGTCTACATAGATGACTTAGTAGGAGGAGGGAATGAACTGATTTTTAGAGGAAGTTTCTTAGTTGGAGTGGGTAACGTTGTAGAAGACTTAAGAGGAGGAGGTGATGGATTGATTTTTAGCTAAAGTTTCTTAGATGACTCTTGAATTAGCAAAGAAGGAACATGAGTGACTATGGAATGATGTTCATTAAACATAGATGAATCAAATTTAGGAGCCCATCGGGATTTATAAATTTAAGGGGAGCATGAATTAGAATGTTGTGCATCAAATGAGATAAAACCCTAATGCTCAAGGTGCTTAATTCTTCGTTTTAAATCATAGAAATCATTTTCATTATGTCCAAAGTATAACTATGATAATTACAAAATAGAAGACCTATGTACTTGCAAGTAAATAAGGAGGATAACAATGAGTATTTGGCAAGTTTGTCAATTGATGAGTGACTAGTTGAGGAAGAATATCATGTTTCTTAACATTGAGATCAAACTTGAGAGGTTTCGGTAATGGTAAGACTTGAGGTTCATTGACATGAGCACATGTAGAAGACATAGAAGTAGAATTAGATGTAGAAAGAGAACTAGCATATGAGCCTAAGAAGCATCCTTGAGATGTTGGATTTCAGCTTTGCAAGATGTGATCATTGTTTCCATAGCTTGAATTTTTGTCTTGAATTAAACAATGCAAATCTTAATAAATGGAATCTAAGATGGGTTGATTAGATGGAGGATTAGGACCGAGAGATTTGTTAGATAGACGATCAAAAATGGCACTAACTTGAGTAGGTAATGTATCGCAAGGAGGTACATAGTGTCTAGGGATTTTTGAAGAACAACTTTGCAAGGTGGATGCATTTGAATAAAGTCATGCAAGGAGACTTGAGGAATCTTAGGATCCATGAAAGAGAAATTGATATAATAGGGATCCGAATGACCGATCATGAGTGGGGTTCACTAAATGATTTAATTTAATTTAAATTAAATCAAATATTATAGAGTCACTACTAAAAAAATAATGTATAAGTGCTGGAATATGGAAATAACACCGAAAGCTAATATTTAAAATTTGATACCCTAATCAAAGAAGAAGGAGAGAAGACTTATTTGATTTATGTGTAATCTAGAAGTGATATGCGTAGAGAGAAGTGATGAAAATACTAGGAAGAGTATCATTCTTGCTCCTTTGTAAATTCTAAAATGCACGGATGATGTCGGACATAGAACTGGGATAGGAAAGGGCACATGGGGCACTGGAGACCACTTCACGGGCATTGGTGACTGCACAGAGCTCAAGATATGATTTCTATTGTGTCACTAATGTGTCGCAGTTGCTCCCTGTTAATCACCTGATGGTCACACAATGATCACATAGGGTACCTGTAACCTGCAAGACAAATTCACCTATACAAGCCCACAAACCACATCAAACCTAAAAATAAAGATGTAAAATGGGGAATCAAACTGACCCCGACGGTCACCCCGAGAGTGAACTTACAACTAAGCATTGCACTACATCTCAGACTCTATGTAGTTCTTGTGAGTGTGTGTAGAAATGATGCCTTAGGATGTCCTTGTGCAAGATGGACTTGATAGTGGTTTGTAGCTAGGATGTAGAAATGTATAAAATGTGTGAATGGACTATAATGAACTTCCCCTTCCTATGTTGTGTATGAAGAGTTGTTGCAACCCTTGTCCCTTGAATGGATGCTAGGTGGAATCCTTGAAGTGCTTTAGGTTCCTTTTGAATGTAAACTTAGGTGATAATATTAATTCTTAGTCATTATTCTTTGATTTTTGTCACATAACTATGTATTTATATGATTCCTTTGTTTGAATTTTTAATTGACAACTAGAAGGTTGACCTATAAGAGAAAAATATTCGAAAAGATAAAATAGACCCAAAAGAAGCAAGTTAGGTGGAAAAGGGTCAGGGCACACAGGCACTTTGGTCTAGAGTCATAAAAGATAAATCAGTAAAATTCTAACTGGGATGTAAGGTGTGCAAGACCAAGTAGAAAAAAGAAACAAAGAAAAGAGGCTAAAGATAGACGTCAATTATTAGTTTTCTTGCTTACGAATCATATGAATGCTAGTATGCTTTTAGGACCTAGAAATGTACCCAAGTGCATGATTTAGTGTCTACAAATCCCCCATTTCCACGCATTTACCCTTTAAACACATTAAAATCACCTTTGAAGGTGTGACCAAGATGAAGTTCACTACTCTTAACTTATATGGTTATCCTTTCACCTAGCTAATTTGATTCCATCAACTTAAGAGGGTGAGTTTTGTAATCTTCGCGAAGGCTATGTATTTTTTTCTAAAAGTGGAGAAAAAGAATTAAGTGGGGCAAATGGTATCATTTTTGGGATATGGATGTTTTTATAGAAACAAAAAAAATCATAACCCTCACCCATCCATTCCATCAAAACAAAATATATAAATATATATATATATATATACATAATATAAATAAACCCATCGACAACTTAACACAAGTGTTTTCTCTGTGGTGATTTGAAAACCTCAAAGGAAAGGAAATTAAATCACTTCTTTCACATACTTAAATGCTTTGAAGGTGTAAATAAAATTATGTCAAGTAATGGTAAATAAGGGTAAGTGCACAAAGTTGGGGGGCCAAAAAGTGGACAAAAACCTAAAAATAGACAAAATGCATACACGTTTTGCTAAAACGCGCTCGCATTTTAATTTGTTTGGCTCGGTAATCACCAAACCTATAATGTGTACGTGTTTTAAAGAATTCAAAACACATACACGTTTCAAATAAGTCAAAACGCGTACGTGTTTTGAGTAGTATGGACCATGTATATGTGTTTTGGTGTTTATACTTACAAAAATAAATGTTTAAGTATAAGAAATAATAAAAGTATAAGAAATAATAAAAATATATAAGATAAGAAATTAAAAAAATCTTATACTTTTTTATTATTTCTTATTTTATTATTTCTTATACTTTAAATTTATTTTAGTAAATATAAGAAATTAGGGTCACTCTGCACCTTATGGAAGTGGTCTCATAGCTCCAACAGTTATAATCTAGAAGATAGTTTTTCAAAATCTAATATGGTCAGTACTTACTCATTTTTAGGATTTCAGCAAACGACCTACAACTTTCAGGGCATATATATTATAGTCGGTCTTTGTTTTGGGAAAGGATATAGTCATTTTTATGTGTTTTGGCCTTCTAAAATGTATTTTGGCCCTACCACTGCTTGAATTGGTACTAATTTTTAAATTTGGTCTATAATTCACTTTAGTGACCATGAATTAACTCTATGATGTTTGTCTACTTCTTACTAAAAAGAGATCCTCACTTTGTAGATAGAGGATTGTTCCCTGATGTTAGGTTGTGGAGCTTGTTTTCATGTGTGAAAGTGTTGAAGATTGTACACTAAGAGTACTATACACTTTCCATGTTGTCTTGCCGGGGTTCGGTCCGAGCTAAGCCCAAGTGGGGTCCAGGGCGTAGCCCCCAAGAAAAAAAATTGGCCTTAAAACGTGCCCGATATATCGGGAAACGTATTTTCTCATATGGGTGGGATTTTGACCCATAGGTTTATGGGACGGTTTTGGCCCATGGTTTTGATACCCACGGTTTTGTAAAACTACTTAAGCAATTGTCTATTTATATGGTTTTGTGCATATGGTAGATATAATAAAAACATTGCATATGTGCTTTGAATTCGGGTGTGAATTCTGTAGAGTTTGTTAAGCATAGCTCCAAATAGATCTGGGTATTGTATTGAGAGAGCGGTGGCTTGTAATAAAATCTGAGCAAGTGATTCTTGGTGGACGTAGCCCAAATTGGGTGAACCACATTAAATATTGTCTCTTTATGTTGTGTTATTTTATTCTACAATTTTATTTGAGATCTGTAATATTTTCTGCATATTAGTTTCTACTGTTGTGATTCTGTGAGGGATTATTCTACATATTTTATCCCTTATTTCCTAACACCTGAATGGGATTCTGTCTTATGGCCAAAATGAGGTGATTGTAATGTGCCTCTTCCTTAAGGTGTGATAACACTACTATGTGTTGAATGAGTTGTTACGAATAGTACCAAGTGAATTGCATCAAGTGAACTCAGATGATTGCTCATTCTTATAAACATGGTGCTCCATATAAAGATAATCCCCTCACCTTTCCTAGCTCTAAAAGCATCCTTTCATGGAATCAAATTCATGATTCTTATACATGATTTTTCTCATATGTCTCTTATGGAGAAAAATGATGCCTTAATACTTCACAAATAATGGTCCTTGATAGCTCAGTGACATGACTAGCTCATTTTAGCTTGCTCAAGGGTGTTCAATTAACTATATAATGGCCAAAAATTCCTTTTTAGACCTTCAAAGGAAGTAGCCTCTCATCAAAACTAAATGAGTCGATTGATCACCTTAAACACTATTCCCTACACACTGAAACACGTTGAATGATCTTTTTAGGACTTTCCTTTGGGTGAGGGTTTATGATTTAGGGTTTAGGGTTTAGGGCTCGGGTTAAGGGTTTAGGGCTAAGGGTTTAGGACTCAATGTTTAGATTTTAGGGTTTAAGGTTTAGTGTTTAAGGCTCATAGTTCATATTTTAGGGTTTAGGGTTTAGGGCTCAGGGCTTAGGGTTCATGGTTTATGGTTTAGGGTTTAGGGTTTAGAGTTTAGGGTTTATGGTTAAGGGTTAAGGGTTTAGGGTTTAGGGTTTAGGGCTCAAGGTTTAAGGTTTAGGTTTAGGGGTCAAGGTTGAGGGTTTAGGGTTTATGGCTCAAGGTTCAAGGTTTAGGGTTTAGGGATCAGGGTTGAGGGTTTAGGGTTTAGGGTTGAGAGTTGAGGGTTCAGGGTTTAGTTTTTAGGGTTTAGGGTTGAGGGTTTATGTTTAAGGGTTCAAGGTTTAGGGTTTTGGCTTAGGGCTTATGGCTTAGGGCCTAGGGTTTAGGGATCAGGGTTTAGGTTTTAGGGCTCAAGGTTTAGGGTTTAGGGTCAGGGTTTAGGTTTTAGGGTTTAGGGTTTAGGGTTTAGGGTTTAGGATTTAGGGCTTAGAGTTTAGGGATTAGGGTTTATGGTTTAGGGCTCAGGGTTTAAGGTTTAGGGTTGAGGATTTAGGGTTTACGAGTTTAGGGTTTAGGAGTTAGGGTTTAAGGTTTAGGGTTGAGGATTTAGGGTTTAGGGAAAAGGGTTCAAGGTTTAGGATTTAAGGTTTAAAGGTCGGGGTTCGGGGTTTAGGGAAAATGGTTCATGGTTTAGGGTTTAGGGATCGAGTTTAGGGTTTAGGGTTTAGGGTTGAGAGTTAAGGGTTCGGATTTAGGGATTAGGGTTTAGTTTTTAGGGTTTAGGGTTGAGGGTTTATGTTTAAGGGTTTAAGGTTTAGGGTTTTGGCTTAGGGATTATGGCTTAGGGCCTGGGGGTTAAGGTCTTAGGGTTTAGGGTTTAGGGCTCGAAGGTTTAGGGGCTAGGGGTCGGGGTTTAGGTTTTAGGTTTTAGGGTTTAGGATTTAGGGCTTATAGTTTAGGGTTTAGGACTTAAGGTTTATGGTATAAGGTTTATGGTTTAGGGCTCAGGGTTTAAGGTTTAGGGTTGAGGATTTAGGGTTTACGGTTTACGGTTTAGGAGTTAGGGTTTAAGGTTTAAAGGTCAGGGTTCAGGGTTTAGGGCAAAGGGTTCAAGGTTTAGGGTTTAAGGCTCAAGTTTTAGGGTTTAGGGGTTAGGGGTTAGGGTTTAGGGTTCAGGATTTAAGGCTCATGGATTAGGCTCACCCATTCAATCACAGTAATGTTCTATGTCTTACCCATTCTTATAAGTATTAAGACAAAGAGTATTCAACTAAAAAGGTTAATCTACTTCATAGGCAAAACATTCAAGGGAGTCATCACAATTTGATGCATTTCATCTACTAATATTTTAAAGGAGGGAAATTCCCATTACATGTAAACTATTTCACTAGTTGTAATGTTTTGTGTCTTACCCATTCTTACGATTAGTATTGACAGAGAGTATTCAACTAAAAAAGGGTTCATCGACTTCATAGAACAAAACTCAAAGATCGATGCACGCGTAGGTGACCGGTGATGGCAGCTGCTTCAGGCAGACTCATGGATGGATGACAGATAGGGGCATGTGATGTTCCTCAGTGGCCTTGTGTAGAACAGTGGGATGTTCGACAGGTGTGCCGGCCAGGGGCCTAGAGCTGGGTCAGTGATGAGTCTTGGAGGCGTGAGTTGTGCATTCCCTCAAGTGGACTAAGAAGGCATATTAAGAGCTCCGGCGGTTGTATGGGCAGCCGTGGCATTCGCGAGTGGTCTTCTGGAGCAGTTGTATGGGCAGCTGTGAAGGGTGTTGGAAAGGTTCACTTGTGCATTGGTTGGAGATGCAGTTGGGGAATGGGTTGTGGATGAGAATGGAGAAAGGCGTAGTCTGGGACTACTGGAGTAGCTTGATCCTCTAAGGCGAGTGAAAAAAGTAGTGTCTCAGTGCCGCACGTTGGCTAGTTTATTCCGCTTTAAAAGCTAGCCCCGTGACAGGTGGTATCGAGCTTCGAGGATCCGGTTTGATCAGTCCCTTTCCGACGATGTGCCCGAGGAAATTCACCTCTTCCTGAGCAAACTAGCACTTTTCCTTTTTAACATTGAGCTTGAGCCCGGGCGAGGCCTCCACCAAGCACCATACAAAGGGTTATCCGGACCTTTGAGACACTACTAGCCTATGATGTCTTTCATATGTTGATAGTTTAAAGGAGGGAAATTCCCATTGAGCTCATAAACAAGGTAGTTGTAAAACTAGACTTAATGATGGTTCTAGGCACAAGAATAGGAAATACGGTCCTAAGATATTCAAAAAATGAACTCACTCATGAGACCTACTAGAAATATATGAGGTTTAGGGGTTAGAGCTTAGGGTTCTGGATTTAGTGTTTAGGGTTTACGAATTAGGAATCGGGGCTCGTGGTTCAAGGATTATGGTTTAGGGTTTAGGGTTCAAGTTTTAGTGTTCAGAATTTAAGGTTTATTATTTTTGTTTTAGGGTTTAGGGTTTATAATTTAGGGTTTAGGTCTCAGGGTTAAGTTAAGGGTTTAGGTCACAAAGTTCAAGATTTAGGGATTAGTGTTTAGGGCTTAGGGTTTAGGGTTTAGGGCTTAGGGCTTAGGGCTTAGGGCTTAGGGTTTAGGATTTAGTTCTTGGGGTTTAGAGTTTAGGGTTTAGGGGTCAGGGTTTAGGGTTTATGATTTAGTTTTTAGGGTTTAGGGACCTTTAGGATTTAACATTTAGGTCTTAAGGTTTACGGTTTACTTGTTTAGTGCTTAGGACTCAAGGGTTAGGGCTTAGGGATTAGGATGCATGGTTTAAGGTTTACAACTCGGGGTTTGGGGTTTAGAGTTACGGGTTTAAGGTTTAGGGGTTAGTTACGAGTTTAAGGTTTAGGGGTTAGAAACCGGGCTCTAGATTTAGGGTTTAGGGCTCGGGGTTAAAACTTTAGAGTTTAGGGCTCAAGGATTAGGGTGTAGGGTTCAAGGCTTAAGGTTTAGGGTTTATGGTTTATGAATTAGGGTTTAGGGTTCATGGGTCATGGTTTATGGCTTAAGGTTAGGGGTTTAGAGTTACTTGGTTTAAGGTTTGAGGTTTAGAGGTCGTGGGCTTTGGATTTAGTATTTAGGGCTTAGGGCTTAGGGCTCAGGGTTTAGGGTCTAGGGTCAAGGGTTTAGGGTTTAGTATTTAGTGTTTAGGGTTTAGGATTTATTATTTTGGTTTTAGGGTTTAGGGTTTAGGGTTTATAGTTTAGGGTTTATGTCTCATGGTTGAGGGTTAAGGGTTTAGGTCATAGAGTTCAGGGTTCATCGAATTTATAGGAAGAACATTCAAAGAGAGTCATCAAAATTTAATGTCTTTCATTTGTTGATATTTTGAAGGAGGGAAATGTCATATTCCTGATTGTCCAATCCTTCCAAAGACCCCAATAGTCCTCAATCCTTGGATGTACAGGAGACACTGTTACTTGGCTTCCATTTATAATGATAGAGATATTTGTAAATTCATGTTATGACCTCTAAATCTATATGAATTTCAAGTTGCTTGAAATCACATCACACCCTTCACTAGGATTGATGACTACCCCTATCTTTTTGTTCAGGGGATTTTGAAAACATCCATGGGTTTATCATATAAGGAATTATCAATGAATGGAAGGTCACTAAGTCGTAGGCTAGGTAACTCCCATTTAGAACTAAACAAGAAAGATTTACTAGGCGATTGATAACCCCTTAGTGTTCTTAGCCATTCCCTTGTTTCTATGCTTATTTTGAACACTTCAAGAAGTTATGTCAAATTTATTATCCATTCCAATAGAACACTTGAACTTTATCTTTCTCTAGAGGAGAGGATACTACAGGAAATTCAATTATGATCCTATACCTATGCATTGATATATTCTCTATGTTTCTTTTATTTCCTTTAAGATTATTTCTTTTGTTGTGACGGTTATTTTTCCAACTTCCAATAGGTCATCTTGGCTTGCATAATACCACACATGGAAATATGAAATTTGTTTTAGAGTGTGAATAAATTTACATTCAAGAGCACAAGTATATGTGGGGAGAAACAATTTTGGAAGAGATGTGTAATATATGCATTACAAGGCACAAGGTAGATGTCATATCCATTTAGTTACTTGTCCCACCTCTCGTAAACAAGGTAGTTCTATGCGGACTCAATGATGGTTCTAGGCACGAGACTAGGAAATATTGATGAAATATGATTTGGGGTTTAGGGTTTAGGGCTCATGGTTTAGGGTTTAGGGTTCGGGGTTCAAGGTTCGGGGTTATGATTTAGGATTTAGGTTTTAGGTTTAGGGTTTAGGGTTTAGTGTTTATGGTTAGGGTTTACGGATCAAGGTTAAGGATTTAGGGTTTAAGGTTTAGGGTTAAGGGTTTAGGGTTTAGGGTTAAGGGTTAAGGATTTAGTGTTTAGGTATAAGGGTTTATGGTTTACGGTTCAAGTTTTAGGGTTTATGGTTTAGGGTTCAGGGTTCAAGGTTTAGGGTTTAGGATTTAATGTTTAGGGATTAAGGTTTAGGGTTTATGGTTTAGGGCTTGGGGTTTAGGGTTTAGGGCTTAGGGTATATGGTCTAGGGTTTATGGTTTAGATTTTAGGGCTCAGGGATAAGGGTGTAGGGTTCAAGGCTTAGGGTTTAGGGTTTAGGATTTAGTGTTTAAGGTTTAGGGTTTAGGGGTTAGGGTTTAGGGTTTAGGATTTAGTTTTTACGATTCAGGGTTTAGGGTTTAGTATTTAGGGCTCATGGTTCATGGTTTAGGGTTTAGGGCTTATGGCTTAGATTTTAAGGCTTAAGGCTCAGGGTTTAGGGCTCATGGGTAAGAGTTGAATGTTTAAGGTTTAGGGTTTAGGGTTTAGGTTTTAGGGTCTAGGGATCATGGTTAAAGGTTTAGGGTTTAGGGTTTAGGGCTCAAGGTTTACAATTTAGTGTTTAGGTTTATGGCCTATGGTTTAGGGTTTCGATTGTAGAAGTTAAATGCTAAAAGATTTAGGCTAAATGCTGAAATCATGAAAAATTACCTATGTACTGACCAAATTATACTTAAAAAAATATCTCCTCAACCATGACTCATGGAGTGAGACTAATTCCATAAGGTGCGAGTGACCCTAATTTCTTATATTTACATAAATAAATTTAATGTATGAGAAATAATAAAATATAAATAATAATAAATGAAAAACTTATATATATATATATATAAAAAGCAAGCATGTCAAAACATACGTAATGTTTATAATACAAAGAACGCGTACGTGTTTTGTATTTTCTCTTTTCCCAAGCCATGCCTCAAGGCTTGGGATCCAGTTTGGATCCCCAAGCCTGAGGCATGGACCTACAAAAACACAACAAACAACGTAATTTTACAAGAAAATGTAAAAATGTCACATCCTCTATGATAAATTAAAATAAAACAATCAATCCATTTTAAATAAATTATACCGCGACATAGAGCAAAGTTTATTCTTTCTAAAAATATAATTTTTCAATTTTTCTGACTAATATAAGGTTTCCATATTATTTATTTTCTAACTATGCCTTTTTATAGCTATTTTTTGAAGTGTAAATATGTCTATCTTTCGTGGTGTATCTTTTTTTGCGGGTGATCGAAATTTAAAAAAAAATTATACTAGCCCAAACTAGGCATAATTATATACATATTAAAAAAACTAATTTTTGATCATTTTTGAGTTAGTTAGTGGGTGGGGTGGGCACGGTCGAGCTTCGTTATTTTTCAAAACATAAAATTTACTGTACTAGAAAAATCATAAATAAAAAAATATTCGCTAAAAAAATCTTTAAAAAATGGAGCCCAAACTAGATGCTCCTAGCTATCTTTCTACCAAAGGGTTTTCAAAAATACTAAATGGTGCTCAAAAAATGGTGGGGGCACAAAAGTCACTCTATTATGTTTTTAAAAAAATAGGAGCATCTGTTGGTATTTTAGTTGTTTGACCCACTTAAACTTATCCATTTTCAATAAAATTTAGTAGCTTAGAAACTAGACTCAAAATGCTACGATTCATGTTTCTACAACATCTTCTAATTTTGAGTGTAACTATTTCAAAAAACTTGTACAAGTTGAAGTTTTTGTTTCTTCAGAAAAATGTGTCCACTTAAGACCCCCTTTTGGCCCCCCAACTTGGTGCTCTTACCCATAAAATCTTATTTATTTTCTTATTGATGGCATTTAGCGTGTTGGTATGTTTATTTGATCTTATTCAAAGGATTATACAATAGATCTTGGAGTTTTAAACACTATGTAATGTTTTACCAAGTAGTTAGTTGCCATTTTATGTGTATCAACATGCCTTGTTACCCTAAATGAATTTGGACCCTTTACAAATTTAAATTCACACTTTGAAAGCTTTCTTTGAATTAGAATATCACTATGCGATCTCATGTTTTATTCTTTAATAAGTATGTTCCTTTTTAAAAAGAGATTTCAAGGGTCTTAGGTGTTTTAAAGGTGTGCATGATTCCACATTCATAGGGGGTTGGATGACACTCTTTATTTCATTCATTTGTCATTTCAATCCTCCATTTTTTCAATCTTACAAACTTTGCATGGATTGAATTGACTTTGTGTGACTTATTGTTGTTTTGTGTGGCATTGCACAATTTTGAGTGGCATAGCATGGTACTTTGTAGCTTGAGAGAAGCCACGGCAGGGGATAAACAAAGGCCTTGAATACTCCGCATGTCACACAAAAAGGTAAATGAAAGTAAGGAGATTGAGATGGTGAGCCACAAATTGAGGTTTCTCTTGTGAATTAATGCCGAGATAGGTGAATGGGTTCCCACATGTTGCAATTTGTAAAAGGATAAATAATGGACAATGGACCGAAAAACATGACAAACAATAGATTATGAGTCATGCAAACAAACATACAATACTTCGTGGATCAATTCAAGTTGTGGATTAAGCACCATTTGGACTCTTGGTTATGCCTTGTTTTCTTGAACTAAATTTTGGTATGAAATCTTTGTAGGCGAGGTTTAAACGATTAAAACCATGAGAAAGATCCTTTTTCTGTTTCAAGTAGGCGAAATACATTCATAGTGATCAAGTGTTTTTTAACACTTTTTCTTTAGGACTAATCCCATATTCATTGGGAGGAAAGCTTGTAAAGTTCTTATATGGTTAAACATTTACATATCATAGTGGAGCAAGTGGTAGATCTCCTCAATGCTTTTTTAGGGCTCAATGTTAAGTACTAAAATGATGACCAAGGAAGCACAAATTTTCTAAGTCATAAGGCATTTGTCTAAAATATCTTAGATCATGCCAAGTTCGTGATATAGTGAGCTTGCAATATGAAGAAAATGTAAATATTCCCCATCGTTCCAAAATAGCCCATGAATCGCAATCACTAGATTATGTCACATGACATGGTCACATAGACTTGTGGTCTTTGATAGATTGCAAAGTTGCATAGAGTTGAAGAGGACCATATAGGGATATTTCATGAATGACCTGTCATGTCTTTATGATCTCACATTCTCGCGACATGTTGGAAACTTTAAGGAGATAAATTGAATCCCTTTCCTCATAGGATACAATATCACGAGAATGCCAATAGGTGGTAGTACTTCGTCTTTACCTCATATTCAAGAAAGTGGAGTCATAGTGTACATGTCCTTGAAGGCTAGTTATGTAGATCTTTATTATGTGCCACCATCATGCATTCTTGCAACATTTGAGCCACCGCAAAGTTTTGAGGGGTATCTTGAAGGCTAACTTTGTGGATTTTTAATGGGTGGCAATCCTTGGTGAGATTCCACCAACAGATATGTACCACGAGATCCTTAAGCTCGAAATAGCCCAAAAATCTATATTTTGTGGAGCATATATGCATTGGTGGTGACACGTGGGTAAGTATGATAAAGTTTTAGTTGATAGTCAATAGGACTAGGACTCCGCACAAAGTGAAGGATGTGATTGATTTTGAAAAGGAATGACAAGGATCATCACTTGATGCTCCCAAAGCTCATGGAGAACACATGCTTCGATCAAAGGACAAACAACATAATCACTCGGAGTCACTTTGAGTTGCTAAAGGCCTATCCACCATGTGGTGCATGTTTGTAACAAATTTAGGTAATAATATGTTTCCCTTGGCTTTTAATGCCACTCTTATGACTTTCTTGATGGTCTTGTGACAAACTTGACAATTGATTTGAGTGGAAAAATAGCTATAGATATCTTTGTAAACACATTGTGACAAGGTTGTAAATAAATAGTGAATGTAAGCTTTTTACGAAATGGAATTTGTGCCATGTTTCTCTCCTCATATTTTTAGTAAGTATATTTGCTAATACTTTTATGTTTTGATTTTAAATGAACTAAGTTGTTTTTAGTGAGCCAAGTTAGATTGAGCCTACATTAGTGTAACCATTGTCATAGTTCTTGTAGCCAAATAAATTTTCGTGGATAGAAGTGCATCGAGTAATTTGTTATAACAATAAATTAAATGGTTATAGAATTGTGAAAGTTTAAGATTCACAAATAATTGTTCTTCAAACTCTCTGCTTTGTCTAATCGAGTTTGAGCATATGCTAAACTATTATTGATAATGGTAAAACCGCAACAAAGTCAATGAGAGATCGTTCATAGTGGAGATTTGTAATAAATTCTAGAAATCTCTTTCCTACTCCACCCTCTTGCTCTTTTATTTTATTTTGGTAGTCATCCAATTTTTAATTTTTTTTGAGTTTCATTGAAAATACAAGTCGAGCGAGGTGATGTAACCATCTTAACTAGTTGAGCAAATGTAAATGTTTCTTTCTATCGTGGTAACTTTTGCATCTCTTTGCGAGTCTATTTACAAATAGATTACGCAAGAGACTCAAATAGTACAACTCGTACCTTGGTTCACCTTTGATGATCCTAAAATAAGAGAGTTAACACCCATTCAATCCTCTAACATTTGGTTCATGCTCATAAATTTCATGAACACAAAACTCTCGTCAACACTTCCTCTTATACCTTTAACTCTCTAGATAAAGTAGGTTGCGTGCCTTTGAAAAACCTTTGGCCATAACTAGAGTAACTTGTGTGGCTTTCATGAGAAAGCTTAGCCCATCCATATTATTGGGTTTATATATTCCCATGACCGTACAAATTTATGCGGAGGCGGAGCTTTTAATGTAATGCGAGTCGGGATCCAAAGATAAACGAGTCGGCAAATAACGGTAAAATTTTGGCGACTACTTTACCTTTAGCTTTACACGCGCAAATTGCTCGGCAAATACGTCCGGTGCGTGCAACGGCTCTCTGCGACAAAACCGATGCATTTAAATGGTTACCGCGGCGAAAAGGAAACACGGTTTATCGCTGTGTAAGCCCTAAAAATTGGTACCTAAACGGCAAGAAATTTTCTTTTCTTTTCAAAACTTTCTTTGTAATGGTCGCCCGCATTTGAATACGATTTCGAAACATTTCTTGTCTTGTCTTGTTGTATAATTGTAATTGGAGAGTCTGGGCGTGGAATGCAAGAACAGCGGGAATGGGAATGGGAATGGAGATGGAGGAGATAGAGGAATTTGTAGAGGAATGCATTGCATACAGAGTAGGACTTCCAGTGAGTGTTGGGGTTTTGGCGGAGAGATTGGCGGTGGCCGAGGAGGCTCACAAGGAGGCGGCAGAGCAGGTTGCGCATCTGCAGGAGAAGTTGAGGTTGGCCAGGGAGGAAGCTGGTCTGAGTGCAGCGGCACTGCGAAAACATGTGGCGGAGGCGGAGCACTGGAGGAATGAGGCAACTCGCCTTGACAAGGAGTGCGCTCTTTATCTTCATGACAGAGAGCTCTTCATGGAGGCCGCCGATGAGGCTGACGAAAAGGCTAATCGCGCAAACGAACGTGCCATCCAAGCCAACAATAACCTTCAACTCGCGCTTACACAGATTCACCGCTCTACCGTAATCTTATGCTTAACCATCCCCTGTTTCCCCCTCCTCCAATTTTTTATTCTTTCTTCTTTAAATGACTTCTTTTATAATCTTTATTTTGAGAATTTCTCCTCCCATGGACGGCTGTAGGTGACCAAGGAAAAGATGGATGAAGAATTGGATTTACTGAGACAGAGAGTCACAGAGCTCGAGGCTGCAAATCGCAGGTATTACTATACTCTTATCCGAAAAATGCTTAGAGATATCAGTCTTGGGGCACCTATCTCAGATTAGTCACATGCCACACTGATTGATGACTTTATTAACTTCTCCATGAATTTCCCTCTTGACTAGTGACGTATGGCCTCGATCTAGTTGCATCACTATGTCAGGCTCCAAAAAAGTCTTTCTCCATATGACCAAACTCTACCTTATGTTCAAGATATTATGATTTTAGATCAACTATTCTAAGCAAGAAGAAAAGTTTTCCATATGACAGTCAAATGGATGTCAAATTTGAAATTCAATCTGTTGTATAATTGTCAACTAGACGTCAAATTTAAGATCAGCCATTAACTATTAACTTCTCATGCATATTACAGTCCACCACCATTCCAGCTGCCATTGTAGGTACAATAATAATAAGTACAAGTACTAAGTTTTCAAGGTTTAGTGATATCTCCTCATTCTCTGCTTCTACTTCTGCTTCTTCCTGCCTTCATTATTCACTACATGTAAACTTTCAGGGAATGTGGTGTCACTTTTTTAAAAAATCAAAGAATTTGAATTCCTAAGGGTTTACCCCATGTATATGCAAGTATTGGTTTCCTTTTTGTTCATTTTGCAGGGCAGACCTCAAATTAAGCTTTCCCTTCTACACACCCATCAATATGGTCATTAGGAGTACAGTTTATCAACTCATCATCATATTCTGATTCCAGAAAATTCTCTAAAGATAACCAACAAGAAAATTCATTTTATATCTTTTTACTATATGTTATGTAATGCTTCGGATTTTATTTTGGTTATCTGTTGGGTGGTGCCTGCGGTTTTATTCTTGTCAATCTGATTCAATGTAAGTTTTTCTAATCTAACATTCATTTAAAACAGCTTGCAGAATGATCAACCAATCTTAGTGGAAAAATGCAGTGCTGATTGTCCTGTAAACCGGCGCATTGACCAATTGGAGCAAGAAAACAGAGCACTATGGACACGTTTAGAAGTTGCAACCACTGTGAGTTTTCATTTTGAAACTATATACAAGTGATACACACATAGCATATTTAAATATTTTAACAGGTTTACATTGTAGTCCACCACATTATTATTTTTCGGATCTTTATTTTGTAACTTACATAATGTCAAGATCACGGAGTATTTTTTCAAATTCAAGCTGAAAAATTGGGAACATATAGGTTATGTTTCCAGTTTGTGTTTCAACTTCTCTTTTGTTTCCTCTGCATTTTGAAGTGCAGACTGCTAAAGCATTTTATGCATATCTGTCACCCCATTGCATAAATAGCTAGAATCCAGAGGTCATAATCATGTAATGCATTTTTTAAACTTTTAGTTCAATCTGTTGTAGGTCATAATTATGTAATGCATTTTTAAACTTTTAGTTCAACCTGTTGTTTTTAAGTAGATTTTTATATTTTCCATCTGGTTTGCAATGATGTAATTCATATTATTTGTAGAATGAGAAATCCCAGCAATATTATTCATATTATGCATTTCATAGAACCAAAGATGTGCAGTTTTCTTTAGAGGATTTGACATTCGCACTTTGTGAACTCAATTCATAGAACCGTGTGAAAATTGCGGGTTTGTTTGGTTTTAGCCCACAGGAAGTCATGAAGCAGCTTGGAAAGCTTGTCATAAGCTGCTTTGGATGGTGCCCAACAGGAGGAATAGTAGACGCACAAGTCACTACAAGCACCTTTGTACAGATTTGAAACATATACACGCTAAGGGTAAGGGTTTAGTAATCCAATAATGTTTATAAGCCTCTTTATAAACATGAAGCAAGTATGGCCCATCCCACAGGAAGTCATGAAGCAGCTTGGCAAGCTTGTCATAAGCTGCTTTGGATGGTGCCCAACAGGGGGGAATAGTAGACACACAAGTCGCTACAAGCACCTTTGTACAGATTTGAAACATATACACGCTAAGGGTAAGGGTTTAGTAATCCAATAATGTTTATAAGCCTCTTTATAAACATGAAGCAAGTATGGCCCATCCCACAGGAAGTCATGAAGCAGCTTGGCAAGCTTGTCATAAGCTGCTTTGGATGGTGCCCAACAGGGGGAATAGTAGACACACAAGTCACTACAAGCACCTTTGTACAGATTTGAAACATATACACGCTAAGGGTAAGGGTTTAGTATCCAATAATGTTTATAAGCCTTTTATAAACATGAAACAAGTATGGCCCATCCCAACAAACTGCCAAGTGGCTTTGTACAATTCACAATTGATCCTATGCAATTCGTAGAACCCTGCGAAAAATGCGGGTTTGTTTGGTTTTAGCCCACAAGAAGTCATGAAGCAGCTTGGCAAGCTTGTCATAAGCTGCTTTGGATGGTGCCCAACAAGAGGAATAGTAGACACACAAGTCGCTACAAGCGCCTTTGTACAGATTTGAAATATATACACGATAAGGGTATAGTAATCCATTAATGTTTATAAGCCTCTTTATAAACATGAAGCAAGTCTGGACCATCCCAACAAACTGCCAAGTGGCTTTGTATAATTCACAAGGAAAGCCATCAAATCTCGAGGCCTTGTTATTAGCCATGTGGATGAGCACAGCACATCGCAACAATGATTTTGAGTAGACAAGCTTTCACGGAAAGACATTCCTACAAAGCTTTAGCTCTTTGGATAGTCTTTCTCTGCTTGAATAAATATATTTATAGTGCTCCATAGAGACATTCAAGATCTTTGGGAGATCTGTGAGCCTCTTGTGAGAGACTTGCAACAATTTGAAGCAAATCATCAAGTTTCTCTCTGTTTGAGGTGAGCAATACTTCAATACTTCAGGTCCATACTTCATCTTCCCGGTGAGATCTTTATCTCAAGACAATGCTCACTTCATTCATTTTTGGAAGACTTGTGGGAAATTGATTGGATATTTTCCATCTCCAAACTGATGATAGAAATTGAATGGATTTGCATAGGACTTAGTCATTCTACTATGTCTGTATCCCAATACTGGCACAAATACTTTAAACAAAGTGTTCATGAATAAAACACCTGGAATTCCACTGAGAGCGGTCCTCAGCAGAATTCTTCTTTGAAATCTTATGACCTCCACAAACTGTTAGAAGATCTAGATGAGGGTTTTCCCAACTAAGAAGAGGCATTTAACATCAATCTCTGTTTGTATGGATTCACTCATATATTCCCTAAAAATAAAGGCACTCGGGTATATGCTCTTCCAGGTCTTTATCACTATGTTCCTGTTGGGTATAGAGAATAGTCTCAGCAGAACTCTCCTTAGACCCTAGTAGCACAAATACTTTAAACGAAGTGTTCATGAATAAAACACCTGGAATTCCACTGAGAGCGGTCCCCAGCAGAACTCTTCTTTGAAAGCTTATGACCTCCACAAACTGCTAGAAGATCTAGATGAGGGTTTTCCCTACTAAGAAGAGACATTTAACATCTATCTCTTAATCTATGGATTCACTCATATATTCCCTAAAAATAAAGGCACTCGGGTATATGCTCTTCCAGGTCTTTATCACTATGTTCCTGTATGGTATAGAGAATAGTCTCAGCAGAACTCTCCTTAGACCCTAGTAGTATTCCATTGACATGACATCGGCACGGTGTGGCAACAGCGTCCATGGAATTCAATTACCCCCAGGTTTAAAACAGGAAAATCTTTGCAAAAAGGTTGAGCAAGTAAATCGTGTGTAATATTCATAAAATTAGAGAACACGATGTCAAAATTAGCACATAGAGATTTTTATAAATATAATACATAGAAAAATGACAATCACAAAAAAGTGCACACGGTTTTAGGAAAGACTGTTTTACTGTTACCTCATTAGGTTTCTTTGATTGAAAAGTGTATTCCATTAATAAAAATCAGTAAGTACATCGCTAACCCAAAAAAGGGTTCAATAACCCGAACAAGAACAAAGAGCGTCATACATCATCTATTGGTGGAACACATGACCTGCTTAGCCCAACCAGGTTTCTGTTCCTTTGGCATGGAGTCAGACACTGCTTGACTGATAGCTTGCCAATGAAGGACAACATCAGTGAGGTCTCTCCAAGGAAATGTTGCTTGAAGGCTCCACTACACTCCTTGTGACTAACACTAGTAGTAGGCTCACTGAGGTTATTCAAAGACTCCCTAATGGGAATGGCAAGTATCTCAAGAACCATATCATTTTTTAATCCTTCTGGGGTTTGTCTGAAACTAGAACATCATCAGCATTAGTACTTAAAATAGTAAAAGGTTTAAAGTTTAACCCGACCTGATCTCTTTCCTGCCTTTTAGCTCAAAGGGCTTGGGAGCTTTCTTTCCTTTTCTGCCTACTAACTGAAATTCCTTCTTTTCCTTCTCCTTTTCAGCCATTGGGGCTAGGGGAAATCCAGTTAAATGTCCATGGTTGTGACACATACTTTGGAAAGGAAGGCTTTCGTAATCTATGGAGTATTCAAACATCTTGCTCTCACGAGATTTTAACCACATTCTTCTTGGAAGATGTTTACTAACATCCCTTTGAACATGGTTGTGACACATACTTTGGAAAGGAAGGCTTTCGTAATCCGTGGAGTATTCAAACATCTTGCTCTCAGGAGATTTTAACCACACTCTTCTTGGAAGAGGTTTACTAACATCCATTTGAACACAAATTTTGGCATACACAATATGCATCTTATTAAGGGTTCTAGAAGAAATACAAAAACATCTCTTTGAAGGAGTTCCCAATCATTGAAGGAATGACTTCTGCCTACAAATGTGCTGGAAGGTTAAACAGTCTGACACATATTGGAGCTACAATCGGATCCTCCACTATTTCATGAATAGCTCTGATCTCCCAAGAAACTAAGGGCCATGTTCAAATACATTGGTTCGATCTTCTTCTGCTGTAAAAACTACAATAAAAAACCCTCTTGTGCCGATTTGTAGATCCAACCCACAAACTTACAGGTTAGACCCCGTTTTGTGAGGTCAATCTCATTTTGTTCAATAGGGATAATTGGCTCATCGTCTGCTGCTTTAATGCACCACAATTTCATACAGAGACTGGCATTCCTTGCATTGTTATGTCATTAGGTTTTAAATTTAAGCTCCTTTTTTAAGTTCACATCTCCTTTTCACGAAGCCCCCAACCCACAAATTTACAGATTAGACTCCTTTTTGTGAGGTCAATCTGATTTTGTTCAAAGGGGATATTCGGCTCATCATCCCCTGCTTTAATGCACCACGATTTCATGTTATTCCTTGCATTGTTACCTCATTAGGTTTCAAATTTAACTTCTAAAATGAAAAACTTGGACAATTTTTGTCTTCCTATGCTCTGAAAAATGAGCCAAAAATATTCTAGGACCATTTTTAGAAAAACTTGGTAAATGCGGTAGCACATGATTAATCGTGAGTAATGCTACGAAGGAGTAAACCATCTGTTAAATCTAGGAGACCTTTTTCCAACTTGGAAAATCGTTGCATTTGACATCCAGGTCCAAATCCAGTAGTTAACAGGAGTAACTTCAGTTGCTTTTGGATATGCAAACTCAACCTTTGCTGTTTGGATATTGGGCTGTTTTGTTCATGAACTGGAGCCTATTCTAGATGTTTTTAATGTTATTGTTTTTCCTTAAAAATGTTAATCCCTTTTAGTTGATTAAGCTGTTTTAGCAGGTTTTCAAGTTCTTATTTGAGTTGGTCAAGCTGTAATCATTTTTTTGACAAGGTTTGACCTGCCTCGCCTTTGGGTTTCTGTGATGATGCTTCCTTTTTGGATGTTAATATTGAGTTAGCTGCAATATCAACAGGAGTAACTTTAGTTCATGAACTGGAGCCTATTCTAGATGTTTTGATCCGAGTTCAAGGTTATTGCTTTTCCTTAAAAATGTTTATCCCTTTTAGTTGATTAAGCTGTTTTAGTAGGTTTTCAAGTTCTTATTTGAGTTGATCAAGCTGTAATTGTTTTTTTGACAAGGTTTGACTTGCCTTGCCTTCGGGTTTCTGTGTTGATGCTTCCTTTTTGGATGTTAATTTTGAGTTAGCTGCAATGTGTTGGATTGTGACTTTCATGTTCCTCTCTGTTTTTGTTTTCCTCCCTTTCATTATGATGCACGTTGGGGCAATCTATTAAGTTGACTATCATTATTATGTGCGTGAAATAAAAAATTGTCCTTTAAACTGTCTTCTATCGTTAGGCAAACAATATGAATATTTGTACCAACACATTGTTATGAGTGTCTTGTCATTGTAGAGAAGAAAGGACCAGCTAAGTGGACTCCAAACATCTAAACCAGGTGTTGAAGAAGGAAGTTGGGCGGACAAGCTGCTTGCTAATTCCAAGGTATCCTCAATGGTTGCCAAAGGGCTATGTAGGGTCACTGAACAAGAAAAGAAAGAAGCAATAGCCATAATTCGTTCAAACATTGAAGCTTTTGTCAAGGAAGAATTATGTGGAAGGTATTTGAATTTGTTGGGTATTTGATGCTTTTTTATTTATCTCAGGGTGCTGCTAATGTTCTAAAAATGGGGATGATCCAGAAATTTCTCAAATGGATTCACAAATTTATGTCTAGATGAAGAAAATTTGTGTTGTTGATATGCTGCCAGACTTTGGATGTTGCCTTTTAACCTGTTCATGGTCTCATTAACCTGTGGTTTTATTTTGTTTATATCAGGTTAGAAGACTCTGAGAAGGCAGCTCAACTATTAGTTGCAGAGGTTCAGTCCCTAAGGAAAGAAAAAAATCACATCAAGAGCAATCTTGAGAAGGCAGAGGTTGAGGTAAAATGATATACTACATTTTGGAAATATTTAAAATGACAACTCAAAAGCTTCAACTTTATAATAACACAGAAGTGTGTGGCAGGTGCAATTGCTAGATGACGAGAACAGGGAACTAAGATTACTCCTGCGTGGTAAATTACAAGGGTCAGATGGCCATGCTGTATCGCCTCTTCTAACAAAAGTAAGTAGCATCCGAATAACCTGTTTTCTTTCCAACAGAATCCATGAATTATAGAATTTTGTCGTTGGTCCATCTCAATGAGAAATGGTTGTCTAAATTTGTGTCATAACTCCATACTTTTTCTGGTTAAAACTTCCAAATGTGTTAATGACTTTGAACCATATGATTTTGACCCTAAAGAAAGTCTCCTATTCTCCATTATAATTTTGCTATACACACTAAAAATATTGGGATTGTAGAAGAGGAGGATCTGATTTTATGTGGGTTGGGATTGGGAATCTGGTTAATTTGCAGGTTGCCTCTTGTAGTCCAAAGTCTCAGCCAAAATCTTCAGAAAATATTTGTGAGCTGCAAGGAAATGACACATTGCGGCAGCCCTTATCACCCCTTGCACACAATTCAATGCACCAAAGATGACGATTTAAATTATTTCAGTTCATATAAAGGATGAGGTTTACCCCCTTGTAATCAGAGAAGAGAGCACCATAAAAATGTATTATTGATTGTGGTTATAAAATCCATAAAAATGTATGTGCATTATTGTAGGGCGGTCCATTGTTTCAAGTATTTGAAGGCACATCACATATCCAACAGGGATTATACGTGTACACCATTGTTTTGGGATATGCAGTTATTGTTGTATTTTTTCAAAAAAACGAGAGGATTTATGCTATTGCTATTGGTTTTTTTAAACAACCATTTTTACAATACTTTCTGAGATTTATGCTATCAGTGAATGATTTTTTTATTAGTTTCTCTAATTTAATGAAACTTTGTGTTGTGAGTAGTTGGTGCAGTGTTTTAGCTGGTGTCCGCTATCTTGTGTATTTGGTGCGAGCTGAGCAGAGGATTGATATTGATGTTCTGTTCATGCCATACTTATTTCTATCTTACCAGGCTCTGGTTTTAGAGCTTCTCAGTTTCCATGCAATTCTTCTTCTCCACTCCTCAATAATTAAGTTAGCATTATGTCATCATTAAGATGACATTTAACTTTTTGAAATTTTATTTTCTAATAAATAAAGAATTACCAGTTAGTTTCATTTATTATCTTCCTTTTCAGCATGCCCGGTAATAATGCTTAGAAACAATCTATACAGAGGTCAACACGTGTTGGATTATAACAAACTCATTAAAGGGTTGACTGTCAGATAATTTGACCTGTCCACCTTTTAAATGCCCTTAATGACTACTTACTTATTTCTATTGATAATTCTCGCTTTTAGCGTTAGAGTAAACAAATGCTTTTGAATAAAACTATTATTTCGAATCTTTGGTTTGAATTGAATACAAATTGTCATTTAAATTTAGAATTAAATATAGGAAATACCCATAAAATGAATCTTAAGCCTGATTTGAAATTGTCATTTAAATTTAAAATGACCCTTATATCAAAGAAATGAAATACCTATTAAATAAATTAAATTCAAATGTTAGTGAATGTTTGATTGCATTCTCTATTATGTGATCCCAAATTCACCGAACAACCCTTCCCAGTCTAAACAAATAAGTGATCGCCAAACACATTTCAAACTCCACCAAAGAAGGGTTTGGTTGTTTCCAACATAGTGATGATCCCAAACTCAAATTGCTTCCACTAAACAAACCCATTTGTACACCAAATATCCCTTCCCCAATCCAAACAAATAAGTGATCGCCAAACGCATTTCAAACTCCACCAAAGAAGGGTTTGGTTGTTTCCAACTAAAATCAAAAATAAGAAATCCACTTAAGATAACATATTACTTATAGATCACATATTGTCACACCACCCCTACTTAAGAGAAATCTTCGCTATCAAAAGAGCGATTGCCTTTATCAACCTAGTGATCTACATCATCCACATCTTCGTTTTTGCTATCAAAAGAGGTATATAGGCTTGCTATACCTAGCATTCTACATCGTCCACATCCTCACCGACATAGTGATGATCCCAAACTAAAATGGCTTCCACTAAACAAACCCATTTGTACACCAATTGAATCCGGCTAGGATGACATTAAAAGGTGGAGTTAATTGGCTTGGATCTTTCATGCCTTATGCCTTCAAAAACAATTCCTTGAAAAGCCCTCCCCAATCTTGTAAAAAGCTAAGCTTTAAACAAATTAGTGGTTCCCTATTTCAACAACTACCAAAGAAGTATCTAATTGCTTCCAACCTTCAATAAATAAAAAAATCCACCAAAGATTACATGTTTGCACACCATGCTTTGCTTTAGAGAGGGTCTTCATTATCAAAATAGGTATTGGCTCTGCTAGCCTAGTAGAAGACAATCTCCTCAAGGCTAAAGTGTTCAAGCTTATAGTATGCCTTGCAAATTACATTGTAATCAAAGTCTTCAAGATTCCAACAAAGTGGTCCAAAATATGGTTTCTAGCATTCTTGCCCATGCACCTGCACTTATTATGTTTATAGGTGTCGTTCAATGGAAATCATGGGTAGTGTGAAAGGAATAATAACCAAATCGTACCAAGCCGAGAACACGATGCTAATCAAACACCATGATCAATAAGATGAAAACAATTTGCCAGAATAATTCTACATAAAACCTTTGCAAACAAATGAACAACAATATCATATATTATTATGGAACTCAATGAAATACAATGAGAATGGGCCTTGCTTATATAGGCAAGGAATAACAATCTAAGAACCAATTAAGGTCGTAGATCAAGCCATAAATCATGGAAATAACTAGTCAAGTTTATAGATTTATGAGAGAACCGGACATCAAAGATCTAGTCAATACCATAGATCAAGGAAAGAACTATACCTAACAATTAGATAATATCTCCTAATATCTAAATAAATGAAAAGAAATATCCACACACATAAGTGGGTGAAAATAAATACAATAAAGGTAAATAATGTACCTAGGTGAACATGAGCTAAGATAAATACTTACTC
The DNA here is from genome assembly GCA_018340775.1 of Taxus wallichiana var. yunnanensis. Classification (NCBI taxonomy): domain Eukaryota; kingdom Viridiplantae; phylum Streptophyta; class Pinopsida; order Cupressales; family Taxaceae; genus Taxus; species Taxus wallichiana. The sequence goes on from CM031234.1 coordinate 10,766,208, forward strand.
TAACATAGTGGTGGGAATTGTAATGTCCATGGTGACTTGAAATTTGAAGTTTATTTGATTGTCACTTAGAAGTTTATTCTTTGATAAGTCAATCGAAAAATTGAAATATCTTAGCCATATAGTGGAGTTTGGAGAGTGTGTTTTCCTAGAAAGATTTTTTCGAGCCTAATATAATAGTGCAACTTGATTGACTCCATTTGTCATTGGTCAATATGAAAATTTTGGAGGATGTATATGATATATGGGAAATCCAAGATAGAGCCTTGAGATAAACAATTAATGATGGTTGTAAATTTGACACCAATATGATCGTGACATGGTAATTTGAACCTAAGCTTTGACCTCCATTTGATTGTAAGTAGCTATTTCTTAGAGAAGTCAATAGAAAAATTGTAATATCTTAGCCATATGGTGGAGTTTGGAGACTAATATTTTTGGAAATCTTTCTTTGAGCACATGCAATTATAAATTGATTCCAATTGTCACAAAAGTTAGTATAAAACTTTCAAAGAACATAATGGAGTTGCTCAATATGGTATATGAAAAATTGAAGATAAGATCCTTGAGATTGATATCTATTAACATTTTTCATATAGATGTATTTAAGATATATGTACTAGTATTGGCAAGTAAAGAGAGAGCTAAAGATGCCCTCACCATAACATTGTCAATGTGCATGCTCAAGGTTATCCAAAGCTCATATGTATTCGCATTTTCATATAGACGTATTTAAGATATATGTACTAGTATTGGCAATAAAGAGAGCTAAAGATGCCCTCAACCATAACATTGTCAAGGTGCATGCTCAAGGTTATTCAAAGCTCATATGTATTTGCATAAGAGGCAAAAATATCTATTTATAACATTGCTTATAAAGACTACATATAATAACTTCCAACATTGCGTGAATCCAACCTATGAACATCAAGTGATAATGGTCCTTGTCTATTCACTTAAGTCAAGAATAGGGATAGACTCCACAACAAGTCCTTTCACATCATATTTTCCCTATAAATCATTATAATTCCACAACTAACCTCTCTTGAGTTAATTTTCAATATGTCATAAATGACATTCAATATATTTCCTGAATTGCTATCTTTGAATTTAGTGTTCTACATTGTCCACATCTTCTCCAATATAGCCATGATCCCAAACTCAAGGTTTCTTATAGTGAACAAACCATCTATACACCAACCGAAGCAATTACCTTTACATTAAGATGTGGAATGGATTGGCCTAGATATTTCATGCCTTAAAAGACAATAAACTAAAGAGCCCTCCCCAATCATGTGAAAAGCTAAGTTCTAAATAAATTACGGGTTACCCACTTCAAAATTCAAAATATTGTTATACATTCAGGTCTTGTCCTTTCATCCATTAGAAAACCATCATCCATTTATTTGGTAGGAAAAATGAACCTCATCCATTTTTCATTATGCCCTCTAATAACTTCTATGAAGATTCATTTCCCTTTATAGATAATAATAAATGGAACAAACAAAGTTAAAGTATGTTCTTTGCTCCCACACTCTATGTTTATTGCTTGTTTTTATAAGAAGCAACAATAGAAAATGTAAGGGCTTGATTATATATTATAGAATTATGAATATTGCAAATTGAAGTTGAATACCAAATTGTTAAAATTTCCAAAATCCTTGTAGTTACACCATCGATGGGGTGTGATGCACTATGCACTATACATCTACAGAGGGGAAAACTTATAAGCATATTTGTATTTTTCCAAATCCTCAATAGTGTCAAAGATATTTAATTACACTTGGGTTGAGAAAAATTCAACTTACCCTACACAACCGAGGCTTAGCAAAGAAAGAATTTTTACTCGTAAGAGAGCCAAATTTTCGTTCATTATCATGTCTAGAACACTAATAAAAGCTAAATATTTTGAGTACATGTGCTAGAAGAAGTGGCAACCAAGAAGCCTAAAATCTAGTTATCCTACAATACTTCATTTTTGAAATGGCATAAATACCAAAATTACCAGTAGAAAATCCTAGCTCAATAGAGTGGAGAAATAGACACATGCACACATAGTTGAGAAAAGGGTGTTGATGCATTATGGATCCAATCATATAAACAAGAAGCCAATATGGACTAATAAGAACCATCTATACTAGTTAGACAAAAAGGCATTCAACAATATTCCACTAAAAAAAGGAGGGACACAATGTAAATCATGAGCTAATAGAGAAAATGAAAATTGGGGCATACTAGATGACTATCGAATGTTCCGTTGTCAATTCACTTTTCAAAAAGTGTATTATGGTGAAGGAGAGAGGATATGTGAGATATTAATCACTTTACATTTGGTGGCAAGTATCATGTGGCAGGGGGAGTCCACATGGGAGGAGGGGTGAAGAGAAGTGGGATCAAGATCAATTAGTGTTCTTGGTTGAGAAAAAGTGTGGGATGGAACATATGAAGAGAGGAGAGGTGCATGTAGGTAGGGAACAAGGGTGACGAGCATATGTAGGGGGAGGAGGGTACTATAGAAACTCGAACTTGGTCTTTAGTGCTTTGGAAACATCAACCTTGACGTATTTTGATGCACTTGGAAAAATCATATATATTTGACTCTTAAGCATAATTTTTCTCTATTAGTGTGTCTATCAATTGTCTTATCTACATATATCTTCCCACCATATCTATTTAGGATCAACTTAGTCGATACAACAACACCTCAAAATCCTAGAAAAACATTCTCCATACCTCAGATCCAGTTTACGCACTCCCATGACACTACCAATGAACCTAGAATTTCTTGTCTACCATAAAGGTTTCCTTCTACCAATTTTGTCCAAGAGCCTTTAATAGTTAGTTCAAATTAGGAAATTTTTATTACGTTGGCCTAGACAAATTTAATGTGTTATATATGATGGAAAATTAATGAAGAGTCACCTATATATACAAAACATCCATGAGGTCATTACTCACATTCTTCATCTCTTAAAGTCCTCACACTCTATTTGATCATTGTTACTACATTAAGGACCATTATCGAGAGATGTAACAAATTTAAAATATCTTAAGAAGAAACACTAGAGCATCAAATAAAGAAAAATATGAAATCAAAGACGCTAAAGTTATGTGATGCCAAAGTTCAAAGTCTAAACGAAGGCCAACTATTTGGGCACGTGATTGTACACACTCGCTTAGGAGGGAGAATTACATGTGATTTGTTCCCTCTTCAAATTACTCGGTATATAAACGTAGACACTAAAAATGAACCTTTTCATGTAAGGTCATGTTATCATCTTAGTCACATTAATACAAATACAATCAAAATACAAATTCCCACAAAACACATTAAAACTATAAATAACAAATAATAATAATTACCATAAAAATTTATTAAAATCCCTAGATACAATAAAATATAAATGAAACAAGATAAACCAAAAATAAATCATAAATAAATTTTAAAACAAAATCTGATCTAAAAATAAATAAAGCCTTAAATCATGCAAAAACCTACCTCCATCAAGAAAATCCATAAAACAAGAATCTTTTGTCCATTACTACTCTCTAATACTTTTGATCGAAATTCACATCTATTTGCTTGTAGGTTTTCTAAATATGAAGTTGAATTCATAAGAAACAGCTTATATGTTCATGGTATTTCAAAATCATAAAATTTCCATACAAGGCCAAATCCCTATACAATTGGCTTAATTGAAAGTGTGCTTTTATTGTCATCAAATCAGATCACTTATAACCATCAATAATCAATCTTGTAGCATTTCTAAGGTCTTCAAAGGTCCTAGATAAGGTATATCAATTATTTCGTGATACATTTACTTTATCATGCCAATTGCTTTATTAACCTTGAAAATGATAGGGATCTAATAAAGGAAAATCCCCTAACCACCAAAAAATACTAATCCATTTTCTAGTTTGTGTTATATTTATTGAAAAAGATTCATATTCATAAGGACTGGATACTTTGTCATGTAACACTTAACAATGGTCTTTAAAAACTATTTACTTTGTGTATTAATTAGATTAAGGGTTTATTTGATTTATAATCTTCTAACACTTGCATGGTCTCTTAAACCTATTTACTTTGTGTATTAATTAGATTAAGGGCTTATATGATTTATAATCTTCTAACTCTTGCGTGACCATGGTGGGACCTTGATGTCTTCATGCATGTGTATTTTCTTTGAATATATTAAACTTTTTTACTTTTACTTTTTCCAATTTTATTAAGAATTTTGTGTTTTATGTTTTGCGTAATAGTATTTTGTAGGTCTAACTCGGTGTTTGTAGGTCAAAATAAATAAATTAAATATAAAAATTTTAACACATCAATTGCTTAGGCAAATTCTCTCGTAATATATTCTAATAGTTAAAAAAAAAAAAAAAAACTATTGATATTTTATTTGTGTTCTTCTTATGTACATACACTGGTTGTAACTATGTATGCTCTTACTTCACACCACAAGGAGATCATAAAAAGACTCCATAGTTTAGAGCATGTATACCGGTGAGCTATATAAATTCGAGGAAGGAACTATCATTTTTGGTGAAGCTCTAGTGAAAGTGCATCGAGTGAAGTGGGAGGGGGTTTTAATTTCCGATAACCACATCTTAGATAATACTCCTCTAACATGTAATCAAACATCACATACCATAATGCATATCGAGGAATCCATCCTAGATACCACATTTCTATCCTAGTTTAGCGAGTCTCTTTCATGTGTTTTATTTTTTTCGTACTTTATGAAAACAATATTCCTTAAGATATACCTCCACTAACCCTTGTGGTATATTGGTGAGCTCACAAGGCATGCAAATTTTTACTAAATATTAGGGTTCTATTATTTCCGTGTTTCTTTGTATTTATTAAAACTTAAAATCCAACAATTTTAAAAATAAAAATCACATATTTCTTTTTGAATACAAAACAAAAATAGTATCTTACTATTCTTCATTCCACTTTATCTTGAATTTTTCATTTCCTCTTTACCATTCCACCTTCTTCACCTCATCGTTCGAGTCCCAATTCAACCCTTATACACATCCAAAATCACCCATGTGACTTGTATTTCACTTCAGATCCTACATAACCATCCTAGTTTATTCATACTCCCTTTCATTCATATCATAGTCCTATATTAGATCTAGAAATCCAATGTAAATCACCCAAGGTATTCCCTTGCAATTTCTACCCAAGTTTATGATCCTTATCCTCCCTTAGCTTTGTTTCACATTCCTCTATTTTCCTCCCACACTCTGCCTAAAACAAACAAATTCAATGCAAATTACCTAGGTGATTCCCTTGTAATTTTTGACCAAATTTCTTATCTTTGTTCCTCCCGGTTTAGTCCCACAATCCTCTATTTTTGTTACACACTCTCATATTTGTAAACCCATTCTAAGTCACCTAGGTGACATCTCGTGTGATTTTTGAATGATTTTTAGTCTCGGACATTTCGTATTTGTCTCCATCCTTTGTTATTGCTTCACATTGTATCTCATACCTATAAACCTAGTATAAATCACCTAGGTGACCTTAATGTAATTTTTGACTAAGTGTTTGATCTATGTCTCTCCCTAATTTGTTTCACTATCTTGTGTTACTTCTCCACACATTATTTTTATCTCATACATCCAATCCAAATTTACCAAGTGATTTCTCTATGATTTTAGTTCCCATCAAAACTCTTCTATAGCATCCAGCTTTTTCCTAGTCCTCATTGTCATCCAAAACTACTTTACACTCCCCTTGTTGTATCCCATTGTTTTATGGTTTCCACCCATTCTTGAGTCTACAAGCCACTAATCCACACGTCCATCCGATTCCCTATATTCTTCTTCACACTCCTCTTCAAAACTTGAAACCTTCCAATGGATATATGGCATAAGCATACATGTGTCTAATCCCTTTCCAAACATCACCAAAATCCATCTCTACAATAATGCTAAAACTGATCCACCATATGTTTTAGTAAACAATCCCCAACTCAAACACTATTTTGGATCATTATTCACTATCACTTTCCGAGTACCCAAGATAGAAGTACTTTGCATGCTTTCCTCCCACAAATTACAAATCCAACTAGGAGAAGCTTTATTCCCCACCATCGCTTCTACATCCATTGTGCATGTTGAGCCTACCCATTATACACATGAGAACACTCATCGTTTTACTTCTCCAACACCAATCATAAGTTCCCTTACTTTCACTACCTCAAAATCATGCAACGATGAGTGTTACTTTTTCCAGTCCACCCCTTTCTTCCTTCATGTCTCATTCTTATCTTAATCCACATGCTTCATCCTTATCTCACATGTCACTATATTTATAATGTTAACAATAACCATACCTATTCTACACCACTAAATCACTCTTCATATGATCCTAATCATAAAAACTACAACTTCTCTTCATCATTCATACAACCCCTCAACGCTCATCATTTCGACAAACATCACATAGTTGATTAATGATTATTGAGCAGATTCAAAATATGGAACTATAAACTCAAGGAGGTGAAAACCCTAAACTAACATATAGCCATCTTTACAAAGAACCAATCCACCCTATAGTTCATATTCAAAATACCCCTCACTTTGATATGCCTGTAGACACTCAAATTCGGTAATTCTACTATCTAATATTGATATTATTGACATTGATTTCTATATCAAACAATTGCATTTTACCCATTCTCATTTGGTACATCCATATGTCTCTTTCTAGCTTACTTTATCTTACACACTCATCTATCGACATTTTATGATAATTGAATGCATGAAACAGTTAAGAAACTCCACTTATCAGCTTCCAAACTTCACATTGCAAATTATCACTCTTAGGTCAAAAATGTACAATAGGGGAAGGAACAACTATATGGTCATGACCCTAGTGTATGGGCTTTACCTTGCTCACTTTGGTCCCAAACATCCCATTGCACATTATTCTTTAGGTCACTTACTCCTCCTTAGTTGGCTTTTATAACTTGAAACACCTTTAGAAGCATATATAAACAAGTGAAACTCACCTCATTTAGGACGTACCACTCTTTAGTAGTCTTATTAAATTCTATTGCAAAAGTTAGCACAAAAGGAACCCAAGGATCCCTACACTCGCAAATACCTTTGCATAGCCTAGGGAAAATTTTAGTGGTGAATTTTCGTAAACTCGCAAATATTAGGGATTTTGGAAATTGGAAATGGCAAATTTTTAGCAGTTCACGCCACCCGCCACCTAAAATTTTGGCTAAGTCATTTGTATGGGTCATTTCACCTACTATTTATAGTTAAAAATGAACTTATGCATGTATTTCACCAACATTTCTAATCAAAATGTGCAAATATTCACCGAGGTATAATACATAGCCTAGGGGGTTGGACGAAATACCAATGGATTTCATCTAATGTGAAAGTGATGGTCGCCTCACTAGAAGACCATCTAACTAAAACAAACACCCATTTAATACGAGAAGGCCAAAAAAGCGATTATGCTCATGTCAACTTGGGTTGGATGATCATCCATTGTCTATCATCGAACTTGGGCTGATAATGATAATGGACGACCACCCAACCAGGGAAGGATGTCGATGTCGATGGTCATTCTCTATGTGTTGTAGGTTCTCTTTTGGTGAAGGAGTTTTCTATTCCCAACATAGTTATGGCAATTTGCTATTCTAACATGCAGGTACTTTGAATATATATATATATAATTTTCTATGGAGATGATTTTGTTTTTCTGCTTTGTTTTCAAATGTATCAAATCTCTTTTGCTTTGATTATTGACAAAATGTTGCATATTTCTATGGAAGAGATGACCATCCAACCCTACCCGGGAGAGACAACCATCTAACATAGTTTGTCTGATTGTCGTTTAACACCCTTCCAAATATGTGAAATCCAAGAAAATTGCGCCCTGCTAAATCACCTTTACCACAAAATGTTTTTTCAGAAATTCACCATCGATTCAAAATTCAATTTTGGATATTTTCCACCCATTATAAACTAATTTTTTGAAGAGGGGGTCTTACAAAGAACTCTTCTTTGCATATTCATTAGTGAAACACCATCTAAAAGTTTGAAGTTTCCCACTAGGTATAGGGGACTACTTCCCACATTTGCAAAGCACTTAAAGTCATTCACCAAGTAGATTTGCAAGAGATAAACTCAATTCAAACATTGTAAAAATAAGGATGTCAAATCTAATTGCACTATAACTAGATATCACATGCTAGGTGGAGAACGATGTGTGGTTTGAGGCCTCTTTGGATTAATTCCGATGTTAGCGGTGCATGATGGGGTGCCCATAACCAAAGAAATTTTTATTTTACAGAATTCATCCATGGTTAGGGTTTTGAAGGACTAAGCAGAGTATTCGATTACCTCACAATATGATTGACAATGACCAATAGAAAGTGACAAAGAGAATAAAACAAGCGAAAAACCCAGAAATTCTTAGACCACAATTCTAAGCAGGTGAAAAATTGTACAAAGAGGTCAAGACTATACAAACATTCCTACCCCTAATGTATGGTCATACCCTAATAGATCCTTAGGTTATAATTTCAGTTGCGGAGCATTCTCATGTCTAGATACCCCTATTTTATCATCCAGATTACCCATATCAGTCCATAATCACATACAATCAACTAAGTGCACTCAATCTCATGTATTTTTGAGTTTTTATTGCATCGTGTACATTTGTTACAAGTATTAATGTGTTATTATGATATTGAATGGTTAATGTTGGAAGTTAATTAGTTAGAATAACCCCATGTAGCTTTTATTTCATTCCTTGTTTGATTATAGTGTAAAACCCTAATCAAACTCAAAAAGGGTGAAAAGAATGCCCAAATTTGACAAATTCAAGAGTAAGGAGGATCCAAGAAATCATATATGCATATTTAAATATGCTTTCTATCTCATTATGCTAGGTACATAATCCCTATCATTGTCTGGTCAAGCCTTAGATTGGTACTCTAGCTTAAAACAACACAATATATATTCTTTCAAATAATCTGACCAATTTTTTCCTTGACTACTTCTCCATTAATATTTCCAAAAAGACCACTATGTCTAATTTATACAATTTTTAATGATTTGACAATGAATCTACTACAAACTATGTGGCACAATGGAGCAACATCATCCATGAGATTTCATTTCCCATTCCTCAACATAAATTGATTCATATTTTTCAAAGAGTTATGCATAACACATCTCCCACACACTCCATATACAAAACTTATATTCACTTGAAGAGGTTATCTTGATGGCTAAACACATTGAATGCATTTATGTCGTGATAGAGAAGTTAAACTATGCAAAACAAACTAATTTTCTAATTTATCAAATAAACCCATGTAAGTTAATAGAGTTTTCCTATAATTTGGAAATCTATCCTCCTCCTCAAATGATGCCTAGGAAAAACCTCAATCTAATTCATTTAAAACTCCCAATAACACACAATTACGAGCCATAAAATAGGGTTCCTCCTCATCTCAAGGAATTTTTAAACCTCACCGACGATTCACTCCATTAACCAAACTAGTTTCAACTATACTTCAAAATGTTTAGATGAAAAAATGATCTCCCTCTTTGAATTCTGACCACATAAATCGAACACACCGAAACCCTTATAGCATGTGCCTAATGAACAATGTCCTTACCATTGAATCATGAAACATGACACCGATAAGCGTCGACAATTGTAAATTTTTTTCAACTATTTTAATGAAAATGGTTTCATTTAAGCGCATAATATTGTAACAAGAAATAATCAAAACTTGGATGTGTTTAGTAACCCAATTTCCCCACATTCCAATTCTTCTAATAATATTAATAAAAACCATCCTTATTCACAACAAGGGTTTATTGGTGTTATACACATTATTACCCATAATCAAAAGTAAAACCATTTCCAACCACCTACCATAGATCAAACACCACTTGTTGTATCTTCCCCATTAACAACCTTTGCCCACATTTGAAAGAAAAATTATTAACCAAATCAAAGCCACACCAATTAATATATCCATGTATGAAATATTGCAAAAATATGTTAAACACTAGGAGGCCCTTGTAGAAATCCTTAAGTCCATTAAACAATCCACAAAAGATCCTAGTGCATTCTCTTCCTATGTGGAACTTCAAACTTCTTCCAAAACAACCATCACTTTCTATAAATATTATAATTGCATCAATTATCCTACCATGCCACTAGAGGGAATTGAGATAGGAAACCATGCATTGTTCATTGTTGTCTTTGACATATAATCTATTTTTCTAAAATGTGTTCTCATTGAAAATGGATGCACTATAAATATTAGCTCATTCACCGATATTTTCCACATTCATAATCCATTTTCTCGTCTATCATTATCATAATTACAATTTTTACATTCAATGACACATCCTAGGAAAATTTAGGTATTATAGTGTTACCCATTAAGGTGGGGTCCAAAACACTACACACACATGTCATCGAATGTGACTTGTAAAAAACCATTATTTTGGGCCATCCTTAGATACAAAAATGTGATATGTCCCATCTCCCTTACATCAATGTCTAAAATATCAACAAGATTTACTACCCATTGTGTTCCCGAATACCCTAATCCATTAAGATACCATAAAAATGCTACACATTCCCTCAACCATATCATCCCCTCCACTCGAATCACACACATCACCTCATCCTTGAAAATACATACTTCCTCTTATGATAAGAAAAACATCCTTGACATACATCATTTGTTCTCTCCAATGTAGACACAAAATCACATACTTGGGTACATTTTTAGGTCCTAAAAGCGTGCTAGTATTTACATGATTCCTAAGAAAGAAAACTTGTGATTGAAAATCATCTTTGGCCTCTTTTCTTTGTCTCTTGTTTTATCGTTGGTCTTACACACCCTACACCCCAATCAGAACTTTACTTGTTTATCTTTCATGGTTTCAGACATTAGTGCCTAGCCAAGACAACAATGCCCAAGCACTCTTGTCCCCTCTAGGTGCCCCTAACCCTTCTCTATCTTACTCAAACCTTTTGGGTCTCTTTTATCTTTTGAGCATATTTTTCACTTATGGGTTGGCCTTCCAGCTTGTCAATTACAAAATTCAAACAAGGGAATCATATAAATACATAGTTATGTGTTGAAAATGAAGGACCAAACATTAAGTATTATTATCATCACCTAATATTGCATTCCAAAGGCACTAAAGCACTCCAAAGGCATCCATCTAGCACTCATTCAAGGGAAAAGGGTTGCATAATTTTGCATACACTACATAGGAAGGGGAAGTCTATTCTATTCCATCCACACATACTACTACATTGCTACATTCTAGCTATAGCCCGATATCAAGTGTAACTTGCATAAGGGCCTCTTAGGACACCATTTATACACACACACACACCATAACTACATGGAGTATGAGCTGTAGTGTAGTGCTCATCATAAGTCCACTCTTGGGGTGACCCTCGTGGTCGGTCCTCGACTCCCCATTTTGTATTTTCCATTTTTAGGTTTGATGTGCTTTGTGGGCTTGTGTAGGTGAACATCTATTTTACAGTTATAGGTACCTTCGAAAATCAAGGAGTGAAGATCAAGTGATCAATAGGAACTAACAACGAAGACCTTGTGACACAAGAGAAAGAAAATCCTAAGAATTTTCAGTCACATGCACCCAAATCCAGTCATTAATGCCCAAACGCCTCTATCCTACCATGGGTGACCCCGACCAACATTATTATGGAATTCTATAATTTACAGCGAGAAGTTACAATGATATTTTCATCTTGTCCAACACTTTACCCTCCCTAGATCATTTCCAAATTACGCAGATATCATTTACGTCATTTTATCTCCCTCCTTTGCTTAAGGTTTCATACTTTACATTCTAGTTTGCTTATGTCATACTATATATTAGTAATTGTACATCATTTTATCATAGTAGTTACTATGCAATATAGATTTAATAAAAAATTAAATTAAATCATTTGGTGAACCTTTATCCTCATTTCAACACCATTAATTTCTTCTTTGTTGCACTTTGATACCCTAAAATCCTGTCACCACGAGGGTCTCCATACCTTCTTTTTTCAGGCCAATCTTGAATATGAAACTAAAATCCAATATTTTCTCCAACACTTATATTCATCCTCATACTTCTCCAGAATATGTGTATCATAAATTTACTACAACATTATCTTTTAAGGAATATCACATTAATTTTACATTTGTATAAATTCCTTCTCAATATATTTTAGATAATGATCCCCCTCTTAATATTCATGTTTGTATCAATAAAATAGGGGTTGAATGAGATTTATTTGATAATGGCTCTGACCTTAACATTTGTAACTCTGCCATTCCTTCAACAACTTGGCCTTTTTGAAGCATCCTTAACACCCTCATCTATTTGTATTCATGACTTTGAAAATATTCCTAAAAGGTCTTAGGTACAATCACACTTCCCATTATTATTGGGCCATGCACTTTTTCCATCCCATTCCATGTAATGCCTAACAATATTAATTATAATATTCTCCTCAAATGGCTTGGATCCATGCCATGTACATGGTTCCTTCAACACTTCACGCACATATTAAATTCCTATACCATGGTGTGGTCTATGAGACCTTGACAGATCCCTCCCCATTTTCCTTTTACAACACTATCGATCATTCACATGAATCCCCCACTTTGGCCACCCCTCCTCCCAATTTCAAAAATTATGGTCTTGGGTATCGGTATATGCTTCATTATGGTTTCAATGGCACTAGATTAGGAAAATATGCAAAAGGATTCAAAGAACCTCTTTCCATTCCCACACAATCCACTAGACTCGGCCTCGACTATCTCCCTCTACTTTCTCCTTTTATTCCCACCACATATCCTCCCGAGGTTTACACTATTTCACATACTCACCATCACAAAAATAAATTTCCATCTGCTCTCCATACTATAACTTACTTTGGAAAACCTACTCCTAACACCAATATTGATACTCCTGACACATTGCCACATCCACCACCATGGCATGGTCTCTCTTCCATCCTCAAATAGATCTCCATCACTGCACACTTGGGGGAATTGAACTCTCCCCCTCATAGTCACATGTTCTAATCAACATTTGTCTATCCATATTATTCACATACACATCTATACATTACTCTTGCTTTGAAATTCACGTCAATATTTCTAGAAACACTTTCTCATATCTATGTTAAGTAACTCCTCATACCTCTATCTACACTCCTATGTTACTCCATACATGCTTTTCTACTCATGATTACTTATGGATCCTTATATTCATGATACACATAATATACAAGATATATGTCCTTGTATGCACTATACATACTTTGACTAGTCTTGTGCACAATGACAACATATTTTTGCCAACAACTCCCAACCAATTGTCTCTAGTGTCTAATACTACAATTCACACTCCGTGTTTCATGAATAATCCTTATCAATACTCCTCCACCTTTGGTACACAAATTTTACCATCCCTACCCGATGACGCACTCTAGTGCTATAGTTCACACTTGAATGTTGAGGTCATCACTTCTTTCATGAACCCCACATTATCTACACACTTCACGCTATGTGCTTCATAATATATATTTCTAGCATCTACTCCCACATGCTACAATCATTACCTTATCATGAAATCTAGTTCCACGGTTCATACTTAAATGCCGAGGGTCTAATTCGTAAATGAAGCTCACATCCTCTACATTTTACACTTTGTGACTCATGACACATCTTTCCAGCTTTTATTTTCACAACACACTTATTTCTAGATGACATACTCTTGTTCTATGGTTCATTCTTGATCTGTTAAGGAGTATCTCTAAATGAATCTCATCTCATGCATATCTGATGGGAGGCATGGTGATCCTATCATCTTTACACTTTACATAACATTCCATCACACTCATACATTGCATTTGTATATCTTGGTTTCATCTACTCTTTCTAAGCTTATTCTATTTACATGATTACACTTTGTTTTCCATGCTAGATGGATTCTTAGTATGTCATCATATTTCTATATATGCACATGCAAATTCACTTGGTCTTTTGAGGTGAATTCATATCTCTTACAAGATCCTTACACGCCGCATGATGCTCAAAATCGTATCCCTTTCCAGTCCCATTGTGTCTCCTATGGCATCTACATTTACTACTCTCATACTACACACACTACAGTTCTATTGTTTAATCATTTACTACTTCTTCTTAATAGCACTTACTTTTCATTGATTTATACATGCTTTGACATACTTTATATCTTTCTAATATGCTAAAAAGTTCTTTATGTGTAGCATTTTACTTGCAAGATTATATACAACCGTGGATATCTGTCACTTCTTGGAATCTATTGATTTATATTTTATGCTATTGTTTGTGGGCTATTCTATATGTCTTTTTGATCACTTTTTACTTGCTTATGGATGCTTCGCCCTTTGATTGTCTTGTGAAATTGTGCATGATGTCCCATATTTGAAACCTAATTTTCATGGCCCATATTTCTTACACACTTTCTTGTTACATTATTTTATATTACTTGCAATAACAGATGTTTCTATCCCACTTTGTTTGCATGTGCCTTGGTTTCTAACATGCACATCCCCTACCTCCCCGTATCTATCAATTTCAGATCAACATTAGGTCCTCTCCTTTGGGTTGCATTCTCCTACTATCATCGCATGCACCCCAAACAAGGGGGAATATATTGGGTGAAAAAATCACCCCTATAACAACTTAGATCTATATTGCAGATCTACACAAGATAGAAAAACACAGTACACAAACCACAGAACAACCCAAAATCTAACTTGGGTCCAACACATAGTACAAACACTAGCATGTAGACTCGGACACTAGCACCTAGGCACCTGTGTCCTCCCCTATGTGCTAATGTCCTAGGGAAAGATACACTCATTTTCTTAGATCATCACAAATACATTAGTTCACGAGTAATTCTACAATTATATACACAAACCTTCAGTTATAGAGTGCATGTTATCTCCTTCAATCGGAATAATTCAAAACTAATTCAAACAATAAAAAGAAAAGGAAAACATCGGACGTACCATCTACAGTGGTGCTCATGAGGGTAGAGTCATGGAAGGAGAGTAAAACTATACCTCTCTCCCCAACACTTGATCTTTGGTGCGAGATAACCCAAAACTTGCATTTGGTGTGAGATCACCAAAAAAAATCATCATTGACATGAGATCTACCAAAAACTCACTCTCGGTGTGAGATCACCGCAAAAAATATCTCTTCACAACATTTTAGGACATATTTCTATCCTTTACAGTCTTATACATCAAGTGCACAATTTATTTTTACATGCTTTCATACTTTTACATACTTTGTGTACTACTCTTATATTTTTCATAGACAAGACTTTGACTACTCCTTTTCCTCTTATTTTGAAGGTCTATTCTTAATATGCAACAAGAAGCAACCTACATCATAAAATACAAGCACAACAACAAGTAAAATTGATGCATACGCTTCACCCCTAGGGTGAATTTCCTTTCCTAATCTCTACGATTAACTTTACACTCATTCCATGCTTCACTTGTTCACTCGGCATGCTATTTTCTACACACTCTACAAGATCATATGGTACACATCTTATAACTACTTTATGTTATCGAGTATTCACTCAAAAACATAAAGTGGGGAAAATACCCCTCTTTTTTTCACTTATGAGTCACCTTCCAATTTTCAATTACAAATATCAAACAAGGGAATCATATATATATATATATATATATATATATATATATATATATATATATATATATATATATATACTTAGTTACTTCTAAAAATGAGGACCGAGCACTAATCATTATTATTATCAATTAATATTACATTTCAAAGGCACTAAATCACTCCAAAAGCATCCATATAACACTCATTCAAGGTACAAGAGATGCATACTTATGAATACATTACATAGGAAGGGGAATTCTATTTTATTCCATCCACACATACTACTACATTGCTACTTTCTATCTACAACCCGCTATCAAGTGTATCTTGTACAAGGGCCTCCTATGGCACCATTTATACACACACACACACCAAAAATACATGGAGTCTGAAATGTATTATAACACTCGTCATGCAAGTTCAATCTCGGGTGACCGCTAGGGTCGATCCGACTCCCCATTCTGCATTTTCATTTTTAGGTTTGATGTGGTTTGTGGGATTGTGTAGGTGAACATATATTGTACAAGTTACATGTACCTTCAATGATCAAGGAGAGGACATCAAGTGATCAATAGGATCCAAAATGAAGACCTTTTGACACAACAAAACTAGATCCTGAGCATTTACATAGTCACAGGTGTCCAAATCTAGTCACTAAAGACCCATGCACCACTGCCCCTCTGCTACGTGCACCCTGTCCAAAATTATTCTTGAATTCTAGAATTTACAACGAGTAGTTACGAAACTATTTGTATCTTGTTCAAGATTTTTACCCTTCCCGGATCATTTCTAGATTGCACGGATATCAACTAAATAATCTTATCTCCCTCCTTTACTTAGGGTTTCGTACTTTACATGCTATTTTACTTACTTCATGATGTATATTAGTAATTGTACATCATTTTTTTACAATACTTACTCTACAATATAGATTTAATAAAAATTAAATTAAATCACCAACCAGGACACTCCCCCATCTTCATTCTCATTGTTTGAATCTTATTCTAAACCTTCCTCCTCTTTAACACCCCCATACATCATCATAATTCCATACACACCTCCAAATTCACCATGTTCATCCCCATCTAGTTCCTCTATCACTAAGACCTAAATAAATCATCCCAAAACTAAGGGAAGGCCCCTTTTTCGATATCTCATAGTCTAATGGTGTGTGGGAATATGAATTTCCATACACCATTTTTTTCTTTACCTCACACACATTCAATGAAATAATTTAGATTTCCTTCCTCTACCAAGAAAAATAAGGATCCTTCCTCTATCATATCTAGTAAGGAGTCTACTTATCCTAAAACCAATGATAAAACTCCATCAAACTAGAATAACAAAAACCTTCTATCATAATTTCACAAGGAATAGAAATAAAAACATAATTATAAGATTCCTAAAATTATGACAGTTACATTAACACATATATAACTAAATAAATGAATTCAAATATAAATACAACACAAAATTAAAGGTGGGGAAAACCTCGAGGGTAAAAATCCCATAGTGGTAAAAACATTGTCCTTATATTAATAGAGGAAGTTACATTATTACCCAACACACAAGTAATTATTCACTTCTTCCCAATCTTGTCTTAGGTTCCACAATGCTCATGAATATTTCATATGATTGTTATCTCCAATATCAATAGATCACCCTATTATATAGGGTGGGTAATTTGGTTGCACCGTTTCACTCTTCAAGTAATTCTTAATGAATGATTTGATTTATTCTTCCATAATAAGGTGGAGTAGACCCGGGATATAAGTTATATTTATAAATTATAATACTAATATGGATGTGTATATGTGGTGGCCCACTCAATAGTGACCCTACTTAATATTATACGCTCCAACACTCCCCCTTAATGTTAAGTGGGAAATTTTCCCAAGTTACCTTTTTATACAAAAGGATTTATAATCCATAAATCATCCATGATGATTTAGACTAGCATGCCAATAGGGATAATCTAAAAGAAAAATCCCACATTCCATAAGGAAAAGTGTATACAAGAAGTCTTATACAAGTTTATGGATATTTTTATAAAATAAAAACATCCATAACCAATGCTTCACTTTAGGGTTTTACAAGTAAAGTCACATAATTTGATCATTTACATAAGTCTCATTTACAAATTGAATTTCTACAATGCTTTTATAATAGAAGAAGTATAAAATATTTACAAAAGGAAGATAGGAGGTGGCATTGTCATCCAAAATCCCCCTCAATGGAAAATCTAAAAGGCCAAACATTACCCAAAACTTACAAAAATTCACATCACATAATGGATTTGTGAAGATATCTGCAACTTGATCTTTAGTAGGAAAAAATTAGAGATCTATATCACTACAGAGAACCTTCTCTCGAATGAAATTTATATGAATTTATATATCCTTTTTTTCATTGATGCTAAATCGATTGTTTTAAAAGCAATGAAAATCTAGTTATCACATAGGAGAGGAGTAATTCCTTTAACTTCCATGTGAATTTGTTCCAACAATCGCTTTATCCACTTGGATTATTTTGTTGCTTCCATTGCATTTCTATGTTCTGACTCAGTAAAAGAGATGAAGATTTTTGGTTTCTTCTTGCTACTCCAAGTAATGACACTTGTACAAAACTTGAAAACATATCCAGGTTGTAAATTTTCTATGTAGTACATCACCAACATGATTAATATACAAATATCCATATAAATAAACATTATCAAAATAAACACAATATAAACCATTATTGACTTTACTTTTAGTATATTAATATTTTAGCTATTTTCCAAGCATCATCATATGAATCCTACAACAATAGACCATTTAGAGTCAATTTGTATACCAACATTAATAGAAATGGAAAAATATTTTTAATCAACCATGTCATGTTACAAACATATTGAGATTTGAGAAACAAATTCAACGTTTCGATCACAAAAAACAAGTTTATGTTAAGGATAATATAGTAGAAGAGTATCCTTAATTCATCCATGATTAAAATTTTAATTTTTTAGATGAAATCAATATTGGACATCTCTAATATAGACACAAAGGGCATCCCCAACTATCATTAAGTGTGCATATAATACTTTCGCCTTTAAATGAACAATTCAATATTTTTTGATTTATAAGGAAATCCACCTATTATATTACATATTTTCACTTCAAGGTGTGCTATCTAAGATTTAGATGTAGACTAATTTAAAATAAAAGGATAGTAAAATTATTTGAAACGATACAAAATTAATCAAATTAGGATTCCTTTGATTACATAATTAATGTATGGTCAATAATAAGGGTAAACACAAAGTGACTAAGGTTTTCTCTTTCAAGTAGTAAACCATGATTGCGATAAAAAAATAACATGGCCAAAGGCCATGAATTTTATATAGCATAAATTATTGAGTATATTTGAGTTGTATAAGTTAAAGGCAAAGTCCATATCTATGGCCATAACCATAAAATTAATATATAAACAAAAATTGTGTATATTAATGATATTTGATAGTTAGTATTTGAAATAAACCTATATACACATTGTACTTGATATATACAAGAGTTATATTCCTTCCACAAGTATATGGAGTAGGTTCTTAAAATTTGGTCATTTTAATTGTATTTATGGAAGTTAATACATTAGTAAGTCAACATCAAGGAACAATAAAATGAGTAAAATAAAGGAAATTTCAAGTAATATTGGATGAATAGTTACTAAAATTGTGGAACTAGAAGGATTCCTTTTGATGAGAATAAGGAGGTGTAGAAAACACTCTTATATTGAGAGGGTGGGTGAATCAATATTATCTAATTTTTTACAATTTAAAATTTATCATCCATAATCAATCAACAATTAAAAAAATATAACAAATTGCACAACCCACTACTTATGTGGAAACCCTTTTGGGAGAAAAACCATAGAGAAAAGATCTGCTTGGAGCTATTGTCCAAATCCAACCACAAAATTATTATTTTTACAAATTTTTGTAGGCACTATCCTATTGGATACACTAATCCCCATTGCCAAGCACCAAACCGGTTATGATTTGTGAGCACCAAATCACTAAAGACACCAATCCCCAAGGATGAGAATCAACTCAACAAGATTCGTGAGCATCAATTCACTAGAGACACCAATCCCCAAGGTCAAACACCAACTCAACAATGTTAATATCCACCCATTGTAGTTTCTTCTTCAAATGACATATAGATTATTCTTCACTTATTCCTATTGTTTTTTTACACCCGCATTTTACACTCTACTTATGCACTTATTGCTCTTCATTCTTCTTCAACAACTTGACATTCAAATTTGCTTAAGTTTTCTCTTCCTCTTTCTTCACAAATCCTATTGATATTTATTTATTGAATTTTCTTCTCTTCTCACTCTTTTATTATTATTTTCAAAACAACATCATAATACCGTGAGTGCACTCATGAATTCACAATTTAATTCACTTATATACCATGTTCATTTCATGACCATATATAACTTTTTATGAGTCGACATCCTTTAAAGTATTCATTATGATTTGAATTTAGTATATTTTGAAATTTAAAAAATTTCCAAGACTCCCACGGAAATCCCCTATTTACTCTTGCTCTGTGGCATTTCATGACCATTGCGAGAAAATTCTATACATTCTGGAGGTTTCTCTTTGTTACGGGGCTGACCTTTTTGTATTGCACCACTTGTTGAATTATGTGGCTTTCTCTTTATTGTGTAGAATTAATTTTTAAAAATATTTCAATCTGGTCCTTCATTATGCGAGGCACTACAAAAACCATCAATACACCACAGAGACACTTGCAAAAACCTCAAAACCCATAAAACACTACAAACACCTATGAAACATTAAAGAACCCACATAATGTACTATAAAAACCTGTAGAACATTATAGAACATGTAGAACACTACAAAAATCTATGGAACACTATGAAATATTTTTTTGGCACACAACATGCAACATTCAAACTAAATCATCTTTTTTATAAGGGGAGCACACATATAAGCATCAATGACAATATTTATAATGTAAGAGATACTTATCAGTATTATTTTGACATCAATGAAAATATTTCCAACAATCTCCCCCTTTGTCATTGATGGAAACCAACCATCTTACATCACCTTTCATCTTGATCTATTGTTCCCTTAGCTTTAACTCTCCTATTTCTCCCCCTTGATGTATTACTTCTCTTGAAATTCAATTCTCCCCTTTGACATCAATGGAAAAGGAAAACACTCTCATCACACTCTCCCCCTGAAAATATGCTTCCATTTAATGACCTATTGAAAAGGATATTACTCCCAAATTTTGTCTGAGATATTCAAATGTTTCTTTTGGAAGAGGTTTTGTAAAAATATTAGTAATATGTTATTTTGTGGTAATGTATTCCAACTTAACTTGCTGATCTATAACTTGATCTCTTAGAAAATTATATTTAATGGGAATATGCTTTATTCTAGAATGCATAACTGGATTTTTGAGATAATTATTGCACTAATATTTTCACAGAGTATAGAAATTAGAGAGTCAAATTATACCTTGAACTCCTTCAATGTCTATTTCCTCTAGAGAACTTGTGTGCAACATGATACTGCAAAAATATATTCTTCCTCAGTTGTAGATAGAGAAACAAAAGCCTATTTCTTGCTCAACTAGGATATTAAATTGTTACCCAGAAAGAATGCTCCTCCACTTGTACTCTTTCTTTCATCTATACAACCAACCCAATCTGCATATGTATATGTTGTTAAAGAAAAATCTTCACCTTTTTGATACCACAAACCATAATCCACTGTACCTTTCAGATATTTGAGTATTATTTTGACAACTTGCACATGAGTTTATTTTGGAGTATCTTGAAAATGTGTTACCATGCCTATTGCTTGCATCACATATGGTCTTGATGCAGTTACATATAACAAACTTCCAATCATTGATCTATAAAGATTCTAATTTGCTTCAGGAGATTCATCATCCTTTCTCAACTTACAACATGTGATCATGGGTGTACTTACTGGATTACAATCTTCCATTCTAAACTTCTTCAACATTTCCTTAATATACTTGGTTTGTGAAATGAATATGCCTTTGTCGATTGATAAATTTGTAATCCAAGGAAGAATGACAACTCACCAAGCATGGACATTTCAAATTCTTTTTACATTTCCTCATAAAACTCTTGACACATATTATCCTTACTTCCTCCAAAAATGATGTCATCAACATAAACAACAATCAACTGATTCTCACATTTAGTTTTGATGTACATATTATTGTCAACAATACCTTTCTTGAAGATATTTGCCCAATATTAAGTACCAGGATCTAGGGAATTGTTTCAATCCATAAAGATCTTTCTTCAACTTGCATACATAGTCCTCATCATCTGATAATATGAATCCTTATGGTTTTTCAATGTAAAATTCTTCTTCCAAATTCCCATTCAGAAAAGAATATTTAACATCCATTTGATAGAATTTAAAGTTCTTATAACAAGAAAATGCAAAAACATCCTAATGGCTTCTAAACGTGACAAGAGAAAAAGTTTCTTCAAAATCAATACCTTCAACTTGTGCATAACCTTTACATACTAACCTTGCTTTATTTCTTACTACTTTTTCATCTTCATTCTAGCTTGTTTCTGAATACCCACTTGGTGCCAACCACATTTTTGTCATTTGATCTTGGAATAGGTTCCTAGGTCTCATTTTTATCTATCTGATCAAGTTATTCTTCCATAGCTCCAATCCATTTTTGTCTTCTCTTACTTCAACAAATATTTTAGGCTCAATTTTGGACAACAAAGACAAATTTACATGTTTTGTTGCATTTTCCAGTCTTCTTTTGGTTTATACTCCAAGATTTTTGTCACCTATAATCTGATTTTCTAAATGATTCTTTTGTAATGATCTAGATGGTGTTTTTGTTTCCTTTATCTCAACTTATTCCTCTTCATTTTCATCTTCCTTTTCATCTTCACTTTGTTGGCTTCTTCAGAATAATCAATTTCTTGTATCCTACTCTTTTTATACTTGATATCATCTACCTTCACATTTGCACTTTCAACAATTTTGAATGTTCTCAAATTGTAACATCTATAGGCCTTGCTCATTGAAGAGTAACCAAGAAAAATAACTTCATCATATCTAGATTCAAACTTACCCAAGTCTTCATCATCTTTCTTGATATAACATTTGCTTCTAAATACTTTGAAATGTTTAATAGTTTTTGGTCTACCCTTCCATAGTTCATATATTTTCTTGAAATTATTTACTTTGATCTACCCTCTATTCATAATATAGATTATTGTGTTGACTACCTCTCTCCATAATTTGTTAGATACTTTGGATTCATCTAACATGGTTCTGGCCATCTCTTGCACAATTCTATTTTTCCTTTCAACAACTCCATTATGCTATGGAGTTCTTACATCTGAATAATGTCTTTTTATTCCATGGAATTCACAATAATCTATGAATTCATTTGAAGTGAATTCTCCTCCTTGGTCGATCTTAAACACTTGATTTTTAAATCCGTTTCATTTTCAACCAATGATTTGAATGCCTTAAATATTTCAAATGCTTCAAAATTTTCTCTTAGAAAATTAACCTATGTCATTCTAGAATAATCATCAATAAATAACATAAAATAACTCTCACCTTACATTCTCTGAGTTCTTATAGGACCATAAATATTAGTATGCACAAGTTCCAACAACCTTGTAGTTGAGTACTCCTTTGTCTTGAATGAAGCTCTGTCTGCTTTCTAAATTGACATTGTTTGCAAATGGTATTTTGTGTTTAGTAATATTTGGCATGTCTCTAACATATTTTTGGAACTAATGTTCACTATATTATCAAATTTAATATGACCCATTCTCCTATGCCATAACTAGCTCTCATCAATTTTCCCCATGTAGCATTTTTCACCTTTAATCTCACTAAGAATGTAAAGATTATTTGTTGTCCTACATGCATCAGCAACAACTTTCCTTGTACTTTCCTTTCTAATTTCACATCCTCTAGCATAAAATGTTACTATGTATCCCCTATCACTCATTTGACTCACACTCAAAAGATTATGCTTTAGTCCTTCAACATACAAGACATTTTCAGTTTTTGATTTACCATTATTTAAGCTAATGGTGCCTTTACCTGAAATTATTGCAGTGGCATTGTCTCTAAATTTTATAGTACCTCCATTTACCTTTTTCAAAGTAATAAAATTAATTTTGTATCCATTCATAAGGATAGAGAAACCACTATCAATGTACCAATTATTTTCTTCATTCCATGTATGAAACGTTGTTTGAACAATCATGGAATTATTTTGCTAATTTTTTTCTCCTGCTTCTCCTTCCAAAATTTTGACTCATACTTATGATTGTATTTTTATTCTTCATTCTTAGACTTCCTAGAGGATTCCACAAACCAAATTCTACAAAAGTGATATTTATGCCCAAATTTTTGGTACTTATAACATTCAATATTAAAATTCATTAGAGGTGAAAATGAGTTATAATTTCTATTTGAGGACACATATGAATTTGCATTTTTCTTCCTATAAAAATTCTTACATGAGATCTGTAGTTTGCTACCCTGTGACCAAATTGATTACATGAAAATAATATCCATAAAAGGAATTTTGAAACCTAATTTTGTAATGTTGCCTTAGAGGAATTGATCTTCTTGTTATATTCTTGTTTCCTTTTGGAGAAGTACTTGCATGGAACATGAATTTCTTCCTTCTGCTACTTTTATTTGAAGTGCTCGTGTGTTGAGGAACATGCGCTTATTCCTTCTTATTATTCTCATTTTCAACATAGATTTTAGGAGTATTTGTATGGCTTCTTGGTTTTCTCAACTAGTCATCTTTGAAAACTCTTTGGGATATTCTTTTCTGCAGACTTCTCATTGTATCCAAGAAAACTACTTTGATAAATGGCGATATCTAATTGTTGATGATGTTTTCTAAAATTCAGAGCTCTTTTCAAAATTGAGACATTTATTCAACTTGGTAGTTGTTTTCTCAAGTTCCTTTTAAGGAAACAACTATTATTGCGAAATCACAAAGCACCCCCAAATGAGCTCTAAAAATCTAATTTTCTAAGGCAGACTCATTTGGTGTGATTGCATAACATTGAACTTTCCCTAAGGTGTGGGACCTTGCAAAATGGGAAATATCTCCAGATTGAAGGCTAGTTCCTTATTCCTCTATTTAGGTGCATACATAGAAACTTGCAGAGGATATGTTCTTAATCCTAATCTAAACTTTACCAAGGAGACATGGATAGAAGGAATACATAAATTAAAACAAAGCTAAACTACGAGGTGATGCACCAAAGGAATGATGAACACTTATTTTGCTAATAGACACAAACCAACAAAATGCATACAATAAACAAGCACAGATAGCCAGATATATAATGGGAGACTAGATGAAAGAAAAAGAGACAAGAAAGGATCTAAAATCGATCATAGACGTGTTTTATTGCTCTATAGATTGATACATTCCATTAAAAAGTAGCCAAGAGGCAGAAATGTAATGCAATTTTTGATGGAAGGCCTGAACCCCACAAATCCCTTTGCTAAGAGGAGAAGGGAGCCTACAAAACAAAGAATGTCCAACCCTTTACAATGAATCCTACCCCCGTATTTATAGATTCGATCAGACAGAAGGAAGAGAGAGAGAAGCGGGAAAAACAGGTTGAAGTTCAACCACTTGTTGTTAATGCTTTAGATAAAATATGCCCCAAATCCATCTTTACTACATCAATCCTTGGTTCGGTGCCTTGAAGGAAGAGGAAATGGAAGAACAGATCAAATATGATCTGGTCGTTGAGGCAAGAAGATCCTGCATTGAAAGCCCGAAGATGTTTCCTCCATTTCACCTACCAGGGCCACATGGTAGCCTAACGCTCGTTTGGGCTTCCCTTTTTGGATTCATCTTTGGAGAAACACCATTAGGACACATGGTTCCTTCCGCTGCCTCCTCCATACTTAGTCGATTTCGGACCTTTCCTGAACTGTTTTGAACCCGAGGACTTCGGATCTTCGCCGTTTCTTCCCCTTTCTTGCTCGGTTCCTCTGCAGCACTGCCCCTTCTTTTCTGACCCTGCTATTCCACTTTTGAGTCCCTCTGTGACCTATTTACAGATCTAAACAAGTTTTCTCAGGTTCTTTCTATGCGGGTCGTAGCTGATCCGATATTTGGCCCGGGGGGCAAAATATGGATAACAATTTGGCGACTCACAAGGGTATCTACCTGCTAGATAAAAAGACCAATTGCCTTGTCATATTCGTTGGGCATGGAGTCATGAGTGATAGCTTGCTACTGATATGAAATTTGAAAACTGACCCCTGGCCACTTGGAAACCCATTAGAACTGAAACTGATCTTGACCAAATGCCAAGTCCAAACATTGCATGAGAGCAACAAAACTCCACAACAACACTATGTACAAAACTAAAAATCATACATGCTCCAAGTAGAACATGCAGAGTGTGCAAAGCACTTCTTCTACTGAAAGAAAACCTACCTAATTTATGCTAGCTAGGAGCAAAGGTGAGCTAAACAAACCCTGCAATAATTGGTTGTGCAAAATAGCTTCCTTTCCTCAAAATTGGCAGCCATGCAAATGATTTGGAGCTGAACATGGCTGTTATTAGGAGTGGAAGGCTAACTACAAATTGTTTCTCCACTCCCTCCATCAAGGTATCAACTGGAAACAAAATAAATACCTTTTCAATCAGCTGCTCACTTGGTTCCCAGAGGTATTGTAGCTGATCCTTGGTACTTTGATGCTCATCCTCATGCCCTGGAGTGGGCATGACTAGTTTTGGCTTCTCCCTTGGCTCCAATGAAGCCAAGTACCTGATTGGGCATGGTCTGATCTGATGGATGTGCTTACTTTGAATTTCAACTCTAAGAATGGAGTCTTCCTACGGACCTTCTTGAGTGGATGGTGTGGGAGAGATGGGGTCTTCGTTGTTTCCTTCCTCCTCCGTGGTAGAAAACTCATGTTCTTGGAAGGTGGATGATGGAGGAGCAAATGATGTGATCTCCTTGGGATCCTCTCCATCAAGACAATCCTCCAAGTCAGACAGATAATCTGCCTCCTCATTGTCCTACTGCGTGTGTTCGACCTCCTCCATGGTGTCCTTCGAATATGTAATTTTCTCACCATGGTTCCCCTCATCTTCAAACATGAAGTTTGAAAGCTCAAAATATTCTTTGACATTAGAGTTTGAAGGGGATGAAGTGGGAGGAAGAACTGAAGGTTCTTCTGATGGCTTGCTCTGCACTTATTGCCTCTGAAACCATATGGTTCTCCTCCAGAACCGCACCCTTTGGAGCTAACTGATTTTCATCTAGAATAGGCACTGCATGATTTCCTCTTCCCAATCGGAGTCATATGAGTCACACCATTATTCAACTATCCTACAGTCGTTGAACATGATGACGTTGGCTGGGGAAGGCATGTTGGTAGGGGGCTGTTCATTTATGGTACAACTAGGCAGAGGGGACTTGGAAGAAAATGGGAGGATGGACGTAGAAGGGATGGAAGGCACGCTAGATTTTTGAGCCTCCATTCCTTCTGCCCACTCTGTAATCTGGGAAACATCTTAGTGATGAGGTGCAGCTTGTGTTGGGTGCTAAACCAGCCTGGTACAGGGCCAACCCATGGATAAGGGGCCTTGTAGCCAACTTTAACTTTGCCATTATGGAGCACTTGACTCTGAGCTGCATCATGTCCATCTCAATATTTTACATCTACCTCTCAAAATCAACTTCGCCAAGGAGTTTCCACCATCATCTGCATAAACCTGTTCTTCATAAACATTTTGGTTAGAAAAAGGGGGTTGTATGCATTTTCGGGATAATGGGGCTTATAAAACTGATTTGGAGGAGGATTTTGAAACTGTGGGGATGGAGGGAAATAGTTCTATTACTGCAAATGAGAATTCCATGGTGGAAAAGAAGTCATGATTACACAACTTCATGGGATTGAAGAAGATGAAGGAGATGGAAGAAATAATGGGTGGAAATGGATGGGAAGAAGGTCTGCAACTCAGAGGATGGGTTGTTGACCAAATGGAGTCACCAGATGTGCTTGAAAGTGCCTCCAAAGGCTGAAATCTTCACCAAGAGCACATCAAACCTAATGAAGTGAAGTGGTAAGGTGCTTCGGACTTTCCCACATCGGACATGCAAAAATGTTAGTGCGAAATCACAACACCCTCAAATGAGCTCTAAAAAATATACTTTTCTAAGGCACACTCATTTGGTGTGGTTGCATAAAATTGAACTTTCCCCAAGGTGTGGGACCTTGCAAAATGGGAAAGCTCTCCGTTGAAGGTTGGTTCCTTATTCCTCTGTTTAGGTGCATACGTATAAACTTGTAGAGGATCTGTTCTTAATCCTAATCTAAACTTTACCAAGGAGACATGGATAAAAGGAATACATAAATTAATACAAAGCTAAACTACGAGGTGATGCACCAAAATATTGATGAACATTTATTTTTCTAATAAACACAAACCAACAAAATGCATACAATAAACAAGCACAGAGATAGCTAGATATATAATGGGAGACCAGGATGAAAGCAAAAGAGATAAGTAAGGATCTAAAATTGATCACATACGTGTTTTCTTGCTCTGTAGATTGATACTGATCCATTAAAAAGTAGCCAAGAGGCGAAAAACATAATGAAATTTTTGATGGAAGGCTGAACCCCACAAATCCCTTTCTAAGAGGAGAAGGGAGCCTACAAAACAAAGAATGTCCAACCCTTTACAATGAATCCTACCCCGTATTTATAGAGTTGATCGAGATGAAGGAAGAGAGAGAAGCAGGAAAAGTAGGTTGAAGTTCAACCACTGTTGTTAATGATTCAGATAAATTCTTCCCCCAAATCCTTCTTTACTGCATCAATCCTTCATTTGGCACCTTGAAGGAAGAGGAAATGGCAGAACATATTAAATTTGATCAGTCGTTGAGGCAAGAAGATCCTGCATTGAAATCTCGAAGACGTTTTCTCCATTTCACCTACCAGGGCCACGCGGCAGCCTGGAACTCATTTGGGCTTCCCTTTTTGGATTCATCTTTGGAGAAATGCCATTAGGACACGTGGTTCCTTCCGCTACCTCCTCCATACTTAGTTGATTTTGGACCTTTCTTGAACTGTTTTGAACCTAAGGACTTCGGATCTTTGTTGTTTCTTCCCCTTTCTTGCTTAGTTCCTCTGTGGCACTGCCCCTTCTTTTTTGACCTTGCTATTCCACTATTGAGTCCCTCTATGACCTATTTATATATCTGAAAGAGTTTTCTCAGGTTCTTTCTATGTGGGGTCATAGCTGATCCGATATTTGGCCCGAGGGGTGAAATATGGATAACAACAACTTCACATTAAAGTTTCTCACAATATTCTTCTTTTTGTTTCAACTGTGTACTCACATCCTCATCCATCTTATTCCTCTCTTCTAGTTGAATATTTAAATCAATGGTGATTTTATTGGACTATTCAAGATCATGTGTCGATTCGATTTTAAGGTACCATACTCATCTTATAGTTTATGAAATTGTTATTTTCATTTTTGATTTTTATTTCTTAGGCTCTTGAGTTATTCTAGGGAAGAAATGAGTTCACCTTCAAGATCCAATTCAACTTCAAATTCAGTATCTTCATCATATTCTGAATCCATCTCTTCTTTTCTTTCTTTAACCTATAAGGCCATGAGTAGTGATTCATATTTATCACTGACAAAGATGCTT
This sequence comes from Taxus wallichiana var. yunnanensis, assembly GCA_018340775.1. NCBI lineage: Eukaryota > Viridiplantae > Streptophyta > Pinopsida > Cupressales > Taxaceae > Taxus > Taxus wallichiana. The sequence continues at coordinate 10,795,728 of CM031234.1, forward strand.
TCATCACTTTCTTCAGATGAGTTACTTTCCTTCTTGGTATAGAGGTTTTCTTGTGCTTGTAGAGATTCTTCTTACTTTCAGATATTCTTTGCTTATGATTCTTCTTGGATTGATAATACATGTTACTCTACTCAAAGTTTTGTTTTTCTTTATCATCCTTGTTTTTATATGGGCATTTTTTTGCATAATGTCCTATTTCACCACAATCAAAGCATTTTAACAATCAAAGCATTTTAATGGTAACTTACCTTTATATTTTCCAAACCATTTCTTCAGCCTTATGATAAATTGAACTTCTTCTTCATTTGAATCATTGCTAGAGAAATCACGTAAACTTAGGTTTCTTTCTTTTCACCTTCTTTGATGTTTTGAATGCAACTTATTGCTTTTATGATTTATCACCTTCAGTTCTCATCTCATATGCTGTGAGAATCCCATGTAGTTCATCCATTGTTAGGATAGTTAAATATTTCAATTCTTCAATAGCGAAACTTTGGCATCAAATCTCAGAGGAAGAGATCTTAGCACTTTTTACACAATAGTTTCATCCTTAATTTCTTCACCAAGTCCTCTAATAGTATTGAAAACTGCATCCACATGGAGAAGGTAAGCAACAATTTTTCTTCATCCTTCATCTTCAAACTCTCAAACTAACCTCTATGTATTTGGAGTTTTGATTTCTTTACTTTATCATCTCCTTCATATATATTCTCTGAGCTTATCCCAAATTTCCTTCACTGAACTACAATGCATCACTTTGAAAAATTATGCCCCACACAATCCACTCAATATTGCATTTATAGATTTTACATTGCTCTAAATTTTCTTCTTCCCAGCTTAATTTGTTGGAGGAGTTTCCAAATTTGTATAACCATCAACAAAAATTGCCATATATGAAACCCAAGAGCCATTAGGTAGGTGTGCATCCTTATACTCCAAAAGGAATAATTGGTTCCATAAAATAATAGAGCCTTGTTTGAGGATAAACCTTCTTGACCTACCATGTGTGTTTCTGAGATCTACCTTGCGGTGATTAGACTGTTTATACTTAGGGGGTGAATCAATATTATCTAATTTTTAAAATTTAAACTTTAACATTCATAATCAACTAACAATTACACAAGATATAACTATTACACAACACAATATTTATGTGGAAACCCTTTCGAGATAAAGACTCGCTTGAAGCCATTGTCCAAATCCAGCCACAAAATTAATTTTTTTACAAATGTTTGTAGGCACCAACCTACTAGAGAAACCAATACCCAATATCAAGTACTAGATAAGCTATGATTTTTGAGAACCAACTCGGTGAAGACACCAATCCCTAAGGTGAGCACTAACTTGCTGGAGACACCAATCCCCAAGGTCGAGCACCAACTCAAAAATTAAAGATCTACCCATTGTGGTTTCTTCTTTGACATGATGATGGCATATAGATCATTATTCACTTATTCTTGTTATTTTTGCACACTCGTGTTTTACACTCTTCTTATGCACTTCTCGCTCTTCATTATTCTTCATAAAGTTGACATTTAAATTTGCTCAAGTTTTCTCTTCTTCCCGCTTAAAAATCCTCATGATATTTCTTCATTAAATGCTCTTCTCTTCTTAATATTTTATTTTTCATTTTAAAACGACATCATAATACCGTGAGCACACACATGAATTCACAATTGAATTCACTTATATATCATGTTCATTTCATGACCGATATGACTTTTTATGAGCCAATATCCTTTAGAATATTCATCAAGAGTCGATTTATTATACTTAGAAATTAAAATAATTGAATTTTTCCAAGACTCCCGAGGACACCCCCTATTTCTCTTTATCCCACAAAATTTCTTGACCATCGTGGAAAATTCTATACATTTTAGATTTTTCTCTTGTTGTGTGGCTAACCTCCTTTGTATTGCACCACTTATTGAATTATGTGGATTTATTTTCGTTGCACGACATTGTCTATAACAAACAAAATACTTGATCTGGTGATTTAATAAATATTATATTTACCAAAACCTAGAGGATATTTTAGAGTCACATAAAATAATAAAATGTTGAAGCACAAATATGACACAAGCAATAAGTAAAGTGAACTTTAAACTCTAAATACAAGAGAGGGAATATAAGACTTAGCTGATTCGTAATAAATCTGGAAGTGTGCTAAGGTGGAAAATTACTTTGGAGCAGGAGGATAGAATGTCATAACCACATACAAAAAATTACATAAGCTTTGGAATAGGCTAGACCAGGGCACTTGGACTGGTAATGGGGCACCCAGGTGCTTTAGAGACCCTAGTTGGGCACCTGTGACTACTCAAAACCTCAAAAATTAGATTCTTCGTATCACCCAACGGGTAGTGGAAGGAGGGATAGTTCTCTTTTATGTGAGTCTAGTGGAAGGATTTCATGATTATGATTAGTGATTTACATGAAGAAGCTATAGAGCTCAGGATGGCTTCTACACCCCTTTAGTCATAATAGAAACAAAGCAGTGCAATAGAAATAATAGAACCAAGAAGTTGTAAATCCACAAATATACTTAATCATTCAAGTAAGGTCCATGATTATACAAGATCAAAAGTAGAGTAAAAACATGCAGATAATACATAAGGAGATCTTAATGTAAACATGATGGTAACCTTATCATATTCATTCATAGTCTTGCTACAAAGTATCACAGAGAGGCAGACCATAGTCATGCACCATATCTGGATCCATACATGTATTCTCACAAAACAAAATTTGCATTCCCCATTTCCCCATTACATCCTTACTGGAATCCTTTACCCATTTTCATCCCATAGTTCTCACAGTAATTCTGCAGAGCTCCACTACCTCACTTCTGTCTCTATTCTTTGCCAAGGGCACATGTATAAATAGGCATCTGAGCTCTAACAAACTCCTCTGCAGCCTCAGATCTGGCCCCAAGTGTCAAGGTGTGGGTCACCCCAGTGCATGCCTCTCCATGTCATGATTAACTTTTTGGATCTTCTATCGCAAGGTATATTCCTTCCAGGACACCCTATCACCAAGCTGAACCTTATCCAAATGGAACACGTTCTTCATGTGTCCTACCCAAAAGGCCAAAAATGGCTAAGTCCCAAATTGTTCTTCACATGGCGCATGCACGTCCTTGGTTCTCCAAGAAGCCTTTTGAATCTACCTTGCGTGCCTTCACTTCTGCGCTTCCTCCGGCCATGCGCCTACGCCCCTTAAGATTTGGAAGCTATATTAGGGGCCCAACATTACCCCACACTTCACCTATTCTCCACCCTCGGGAACCTTCTCAAAGAATGCAGTACAAAAAGAATGCAAGGCCTTGCCTTGGAAAAGAATGGGGGAAAGAATAAAGAATGGGGAGAGAAAGAATAGGGGAAAATTTCCTAAAGAAGAAGAAGGGGAAATTTTGCCATAGGTCAGCCTCCAGTGTACTCCAAGTGCTTGACTTCCTCCTGCTTTAGTGCAGATGTCACCAACCAAGGTGCTCACCTCGTCGAAGGTTAACCCTTCCCCTTGTGTGGTAATGGTTTCCACCACAGTCTCTAGTTCCTTAGCGTGATCTTCCAGGGCATCCATCTTCCTCGTGATGACCTTGTAGAGCTCTTTTAGCCATGGGTTTTGATTGAGACTCACCGGTTCTCAATAGCTTCAGATTTCTTTTCCACTTTGGCTATGATCCTTTCTCACTCGGCTCTATTGCCCTTATTCTTTTCCCTGAAGTCCTTCAGCTCGGCCTCATCATTGGCACTGGCAAGTAGTATGCTTGTCACTTTGTCTTGATCCACGTGCAATGGTCATAAGTGACCCCCCGTGGTTTGTGCAGCTATTCTTACGTCAGCAAGCACCTTGTTGTATTCAGCCACGAGTGTGATGACCTTCAACTTGTCTTCCTTCTCCAAGCACGCCACTACCTCCTCTACTGACTCCAATGCCAAAGGCTGCCTTTCCATGGTGAGGATCCGAGTCAAGTCCTCTAGACACTCCAGGGAGGATCTATACTTTTACGCGGGGAGGGTTAAGGTCCGGTGCTTCGTGATAATCACTTGGGAGATGAGCTCCACCTTCTTGGAAACTTCACGTACCCTAGCCTTTTCCTCTTGAAGCTCCCTCTGTAGTTGAGCACTTGATTAATTTCTCAAGGCTTGAGATCCTTCATTAGCTTCACTACTTCTTCCTTCCTCTTCTCCAATAGGTCCTCCAAGACTTTAACCCTATCATTCCTACCAAAGAGCCTAGCCTCGATTTCCATGGAGACTTTGTTGAGCGTTACACACTTGCTCATCCGATAGTTGTTGCATGTTTACAATGGGGTTGTCCCCCTTTCCTTTGGACAACTTTAATACCACTCCTTGGTTAACCTCGAACTCAGGCTCATCGAGGTGGGAGTCGAATGCCCATGATAGCATCTTCCTTGTTCACGGGTATCCACCCTCAGGATCAAAGGACTCCATGGTGGTGAGCTCCTTGGTGGGCACGGTACTTTGGAAACACGTGTGCAAAACTTTGTTGGGGTCATCAATGTAACCCATCATTGTTCTTCCCCCTTCCACACATTTACTTCCCATGTGCACACCCTTGGGAATAGTTACCGAAAGAGTTGGGCCTTTTGTGCTACCCACACTCTTCTCCCTCTGCTCTTCTTTGAATTCACCAAGCACTAGCTCCGCACTGCACTCCAACTCCTCTTTGACCAGGGTATTGATTATCTTCTCTACCTCCCTTGTTGCCTTCTCATTCACCTCCTCCTGAGTGAGCTTGGGCATATCTGGCTCCTTGGTACTAGCCCCTTCACTCCTCTCTTCACTCCACGTGCCTTCCTCCCTTTGGGTGCCCTTCCTCCTTACAAAGATGAAAGCATCATTTGTATCCTCTACTTCCTCTCCCTCCGAATCATGGACATCAATCGGCTCTTGATCCACCTCCAACTCTTCCCCTCCATCATCATCCTTTTCACCTATATAGGCATTCGGGTCATCTGTATCTTCAGACCCTTGTTCCTCCATCCCTTGTTCTTCTTCCCTTGCAGAAAACTCTGTCGGGGATGTTGTCTTCTCTTCATCTGAAGGTTCTTCAGGGGATGGTGGCTTCACAGGCTCTGGGGTCTTTTCCCTGACCACCATTCTCCTCTTCTTCCGGACATAGGTACTCGGCCCCCAGGTATCTACATTTACCTCTCCACCTCCCTTTTCTTCTTCTTTTCTTCTCTCTCCTTGTGCTTTGGTGTGGCTGCTTCTCTTTCTTCCCATGGGGTCATCCGGATGGATATTTCATTCTCCACGTACGTGCGCCCCTTTTCAAATTTTGGCCTTATGCGTAGGTAGATCCTAGCAGCAGCACGCTCTCAGCAATCGGTAAGGTCAATGGCCTTACGATGTGCACATCTTATGACACGTACCTTTCAACATACGCGTGCTTCCCCTAGGTAGACCAACTTCTTTCTCATCTCTCTGTGTTCTTTGTCAAGGGTGGATAACTCAAGTTTTAATTTCTTTGATTCCTTGTATCTGTTTACCCCTGCTTGGAAAAATTGGGCAGTAAATGAGAAGGGGAGTTTGCACCAGGGACTCCAACTGCCATCCACCAAGATGAATCTACCAATGCAGAAGTGCTGGTATACCACGAACTCTGCTTCTCCTTCAGTCACCATGGGGAGTTGCTCAGAATTCACCATTCAGCCCCGAATGCATTCCTAAGGTGCGTGTACCATTTGTCTAAGCATGCCTTGTGCACCCCTGTATCATTGACTCACATGTGTATTTCTGGAATCTATCCATGGGTGAGGGATCTTCATGGGGTACTCCCATACAAATTTATCGGATGCATCTGGCACCCCAATTTCTAAGAACACAATTGTTAACAAAATGTTTCCAAACAAGATCTTTCCTCCATTCTCCATGCTTGCTTATGATTTCATCTGCTATGTACTAGGAGATGTTGTACACGGTGCCTTCATGACCTTCCTACATAGACATTCAACTAGGGGCTTGCTCACTGGGTCCACCTCTCTTGTCCATTCAGCTTGGAGACAAGGTGCGTGGCCATCTTCATCACCGGATCACTGATATCCGAGATGTCATAGTATCTTGATCCCTTCTTATAATCCTAGGATGCAATGGTTTCTTTGATTACCTCCTCATCCTGGAGGTCATCTATGAGCGCGTCCCCTTTATAGCTTAGGCCTGTAAAGTGTGAGATTAACTAGGGGAGTTATGCACATTTTGCACCCTACGAAGTAGAAGAAATCTTCATGTGTACGCATGCGTCATTAACCATTGGTACAAGTGCTCGGGCTTCCCAAAGTATGGCAACTCGTAAAGCTGGAGAAGCCCTACCTTCTCCATTTTCACCTTGACTACATCATTGTAGATTGGCATCCCGTCAGGTGTTCATTTGTTTGTGGGGCACACCAGCTCCAATGCCATTTCCTTCATGATTATACTTGACCGGTGATTGTAGTCGATCACGGTCATCTATCTTATGTGGGACTCCCACTCTTGCCCTAGCAAAACCCCATCTGGGTATTGCATCTCTGAGTACCATTCCTCATTGGTATCCAAGGGGATTTCTTCTTCTTTCTTCTTTCCTTTTCCCTTACCCTTTCCCTTCTTGGATTGTACTATAGGCTTATCAACTAGTTTTGTGGCCATCATTTTACCCTTTGCTTTCATTCCCTGGTTACTTTCGAGTTGTCTAAGAGTTTTCTTCATGCCCCCGTGCCCTAGAGCACAAACCCTAATCTTTGATTTTCCTCCTTTGATCACGGTGCTCTTTCACAATGTTCCTCACACCCGTGAATCACTTCTGCTCTAGTTTGTAGATCTAATGGACCGATTGCACATGAGTTTTTGAGATTTTCCTTCACACGAGTCAGCTCTCAAAACCCTAGCTCTTGAAAGAAAATCATTCTCCTTGTTTTCACAAAGTAAAATAATGAACTACCCATCCTTGTATTTATAGCTTTTCCCACTTTTACGCATTAAAGGCTAGGCTACCTACCACCGTATGACAATATTTAATGTGGCATTTTTCAAACAAACCCGACTTTAGCACTTTTCCTTACGTGCCCCAATCCTTGCGTGAAAAGGTTTTCACCCACGCCCAATCCTTGCGTGAAAACTTTTCCAACCTTCCAACCTTCTGCATGTAAACAATCCATCTTGATAGAAGACTCTTGCACATGTGTGTTACCAGCGCCAAAGGCACCTCTTCCATCCTCATGATTCTTGCTTTTACCTACCTCATGTTTTTGCACTTTTTCTCCTTTGTACGTGGATTTCCAATGTAACCTTATTTTGCCACCCATCTGCCTTCTTTTCTCCTAATGCATCTTTTCAACAGGGCCAATTCAAATGGTCTACCAACCCAATCCTCCTATAGAATAACTTCATGCCTCTCTTTATCACCTCACCCCACACTAAATCGATGTGCGGTCCTCTGCACATTCATAAGTTAAAAAGTAATAAGGTTACCGGCGCCCAAGGTGCAAAAAACAAGACAACAACGTGAAAGGGAAAAAAAAGAAAGGAAAAGCATAAAAGGAAATTCTAAACTAATTGGTAGAACTACCTTATTTACAAACACCAAGAAGCATTATTTATAGTAGGGCTTTAGCCTACTCCCATTGAAGTGTCCAGGTAATTTTGTTCCATCCAGTGCTTGTAACTGGCACGCCCCAAATCAAGGATGTATGAAATTACATAAGGACCCAACCAATGCACCTTCAACTTTCCAGGATGGCGTAGAAATTTTGAATCATATAGCAATACCATCTAGCCAACCTCAAACTATTTGTTCTTAATGTGGCGGTCATGCCATGCCTTTTTCTTAGCTTTTTCAGTTGTTTGGCTCCATCTTGCTAGTGAGCACCTTTCATCCAACTTTATCAATTCATCAATTCTTTCTTCCAGTGCTTGTTCATCATCCAACCCTCCTACACGCTATATACGTAGAGATGATGGTAGCATGAATTCAACTGGAAAAATAGCCTTCACATGCCAAACACCAGTTGAAATGGTGTGGCCTTGTTCAACCTTTTATACATTGTTTTATATGCCCAAAGAACTGCTGATACCTTGTCATCCCAATCCTACCTACCCACATCACATATCTTAGTCAATGTGTGACTAAGGATTTTGTTAATGCCTCTGCTAGTCCCATTTTCCTGAGGGTGATAAGGGGTAGTCTTGTGATGGGCTACCATGAATTCTACCAATAGAATCCTGATTGTTTCATTTAAGAAGTGAGTGCCCCTATCACTTGTTAAACTTAATGGGCACCCATACCTGCTGATAATGTTCTCCCACAAAAATCTAGCAGCCGTGGCTGTGGTGCAATCCTTAGTGGGCATGGCCTCTGCCCACCTTGTCAGATAATCAGTATAGGTAATGATATACCATGAGTTAGTCCTTCACATGTAGCTGGTGAGATTGGTCTAAAAAAATCTATTTCCCATTTTTCAAAAGGTTCCGTGACTTGGCGATGGGGCGCAAGGGCATCTCATCCCTTTTTCCAGGTTTTCCAAGGCACTGGTAGTGGTCACAAGCCTTGCAAAACTCAATGCAATCCTAGTGAATCATCTCCCACCATAGTCCAGGTGACTAGGATCTTGCACATGGTTGCATTCCCTGCATAGTGTCCTCTAGCAATCCCACCATGGGCTTCTTCTATTATAGCTACGCGTTCATGTTCTAATACACACCGGTGCAAAAACCTCATCATGGCCCATTTTATACAAATCCCCATTGATCAACATGAAGGGCATGGTGCGTATATGGCTAACCTTTTCCTTTCCAGAGCATTCATCCCTTTGGGTGCCACACCTTCCTTGAGAAAAATGAAATGTCTTCTAATTCTTGAGGGCACATGCCACAACCTGAATAGTTGTGCATCGGCATGGTTTCCTCGATACTTTACACATCCTCTCCCGAATCAATCCTTGATAAATGATCTAGCCCACAATTGTTCTTTCCCGGTTTTACCACCACTTTGAATTCAAATTCCTGAAATAAAAGTACCCAATGACATATGCGCCCTTGCAACACTGCTTTGTTTACTAGATACTTCAAGGCCATATGGTTAGTGTAGAATATGAAGGGAGTTTCAGATATTTCTAAATTTGTGGAGTGCGTAGATCATTGACAATGCCTCACGCTCGGTCATTGTATAATTTTATTCTGCTGGTGTCAACTTTCTACTTGCAAAACACAAGGGATGATCAACAATCCCCTCTCCTGGTTGAGCAAGAATGGCTCCCATTGTTGTACCAGAGGCATCCACGTGGACATGGAAAGGTTTATCCCATGATGGGAATCATAGAATAGGTGCGGTGATAAGCCTTTCTTTTAGAGTGTCAAATGCCCTCTGCTGCACCTCTCCCCACTGAAAGGCACTCTTATGTCTGAGCAATATTTCCAAAGGTGCGGTGATCTTGGCGTATCCCTTAATGAACTTTCTATAGTACCCAGTGTGTCCAAGAAATCCATGCACATGGCACTTTGGCTAGTAGGCTCCCCTAACCCCACAATAACTATAACTTTCACGGGATCCACCAGTAAGCCCTCTTTGCATATGATATGCCCCAACAACGTTCCAAAAGGAGTTGCAAAGATACATTTCTTGATGTTGAGGGAGATCCTCAACTACCGACATCTTTCAAACATCAACCTCAAGTTATCACAATGGTCCCTGACCAATCCATACACTTGTCCAATCATCCAAATATACTTGAAGGAACTTGTGGATGAAGTCCTTAAATGCTTGTACCACTATGCATGAAAATATAACGGGCACATTCTTCAACCCAAAGGGCATGACCATGTATGCAAAGCTTCCCCACTCGGTGGTGAAAGTTGTCTTTTCTTGGTCTTCCTTGGCAATCCTTACTTGGTGATATCCCGAGAATCCATCCGTAAAGGAATAGACCTCGCGCCCAGCAACTCCTTCCAAAATTTCTTTAGTAAAGGGGGTGGGAAAAGGATCTATGATGCAAACAACATTCAATTCCTATAATCCACATATCCTAATCCACCCATCCTTCTTTATGCTTGATCACCATTGGACTTATCCATTCTGATTCCTCCATAGCCTCAATGATACCGGATGCTATCATTTTGTCTAGCTCTTCTTTAACCCTTACGCGCATGTTGGGATTCATCCTGTAAGGCCTCTTCCTGACCGGGCACGCACCATCTTTCAACTTTATCCTCATTTCCCCCAATGAATGGTGGATGCCTTTCAACTCATGGTATCCACGTGGGAATAAATCCTCAAATTCACACAAGAGATCGATGATCTTTGATACTTCCTTGTCTGACCAGTAGTCCCCAATGATAGCTTCCTTGGGCTCCTTCTCCGAGCTGATGTTAACTTTCTTGGTTTTGAGTGGTTCATGATACACGTGCACACATGCATCCACACTATCAACTACTTCACATGCATCCAACCGAATGGTCAACATTCAGGCTTTCCATCTCCTCTCCATCAACAACATATACCATCTTTCCTTTCTCCTTTTCAACACACATGCACTGCTCAATTGTATGTCTTCTAGTTCCTCCTCTTTGAACCATGCTTCCAAGCTAGGTCCACCAAGTAAGTTTACTAATCTATCTTCCACCATGGCACAATCCCCTAGAGTGAGGCATTTGATAGTCTGCAATGCCTCATCAACTAGTTGCTTGGTACTTTGGTACTCGAATGTGTGAACCAAGTCAGCCACTAATTCCTGCCAACTTCCCATTTGGTGGCGTGTTTCAGAATGGATGTACCAAGCACACACAACCTTGTAGTGTCGAATACAGCTTGTGCACCCAAAGGGAGGGTGGTAAAGCTTCCACACCTTCTCCCCAGACCCTCTCACATGCCTGGATGTGGGAAGAGGTGGGTCCATTGCCATTGTAATCCTTGATAGTGGTGGGTATGTTTGCTTTTCGAGAATCGATAGTGAGCACAATTCTAACTTCACACCATTCCAACAAGTTTTCACTATGCACGGCCCACCACCTTGCTTGTTGTGCCTATCAAACATAACCTAGCATACTTCATCACTCATCCTCCCTCCATTGAGCTTCCATTTCTCTCAAAAAGACCTCAGGGTATGCATCCCCAGAATACTTGGTTATTACCTTTCCTCCCAGGTGCCAAACTATACGCGCCATTGTTACCTTGGTCACCGATCCTTTCAGATGTCACCCAATCAATTCATAAGTCCCATGCACCCAATTATCACATGCTATACTGGTAGTATCACTGATAGATTGAGCATCATCAAACTGGATGACTCCTTCATAGGGTGGATGGTCTCTTGGATCTCTTATGGAGCACACATATATTCTATCCAGGACCTCCTCTCCAAGGGTTCAGTATAGGGGGTGGACTTCCCATCAACAGTGGTATATAATCACCCTCTCTTCCTTGTTTTCAAAGCTTATGTACCCCTTGTTAAACCAGAGATCTGCATTATTCTTATAACACCACGGGTGCCCAAGTAACAGCTTGGGAAATTATCTACCTCGGCAAGTGCCAAGACTTCAAAATCCCTAGTGAACTTAGTCCCCTGAATGGTAATGGTCACATCCTTCAAGACACCTATGGGCATTGCCTTTGTCTTATTTTCCATATACAACACATTTGAAGATGGTTGTAATGTAGGTCTTCCCATTTGATGCCAGGCATCCAGAGTGAGAACATTAACCTCCACGCCTATGTCAATGAGGATGTTGCTAAGCAACCATCCATCCACTACTACGTTCAAGGTAATCTCTTTGTCATAATCAAGGCTGTGAGGTGGGAGGTTTGCATGCAGGATCTACCTTTCATGTTCTCCCCGGTGCGTGGCACCTTTTCTCTCAACCATGCTCCTAGCAGGGGAATAATATTCTCCTACCTCAGCAGTTTACACACCTCCTTAACCTCATCCAAGTCATCCTTTGGTGCTTCTACTAGGTTCTTCTTTTCTCATCTTTTCTAGTTTTCTCTTTTAAGCATTGGATCTCCCCTTGTAAACTTTGAATTACGTCCATGGTTTCCTGGTAGACTTCTTTCTAGTGAGCCGGGTTTGGATACTTCCCATGTACTACTTCTTCTCTCAAAACCAGAGGTCTCTGCCTAGGTGCTTCCCTTGCGCGCATGGATTCCACCCTTGTTGTTACCATAACAGGCTCTAGTTCTGATTCACGTATTACTCATGGGAAGCCATTGTGTCAGCCTTCTTAATACTCACCATGGCAGCACCCTTATCCTTCCGAGTACTCGCTTGACTCATATGTTCGTATAACTCTTGGGCACTCTTCGTACTTATGTTTTTTTCCACACCATGAGCATTGTAGAAGATCTAGACATTCACTTATAATGGTCTGTGGCTCCACAATTAAAACATGTCCCACGTGGGAACTCACTTCTTCCTCCATGTGGTTACCATGACCATGAAATCCTCCACAAACCCTCTTCCACATGCACCTCCATCTCTGCGCTCTCATACCCATGGTCATCTCCTTTGGAACTACTGGCAATGCCAGTCTGTGCACACACAAGATCAATTGCCTCATGAATCTGGTCAATCAATCTACAATCCTTGGTGTCATGTGTGGTTGAGGTACATATCTTGCAATAACAAGATATTTTTTTGGATCACACTTTATACAACAGGGGGCACCTACTTGCATCATGGTCCTCGTGACATATTTCACAATTTACCACTACGGCGCGTACCACCTTCCGAGTACATATCCCACCATTATCCTTTGTGTGCCCTTCTACATTACAATCCATGCACCACATCCCCCATGAATCTCTGGAACTATGTTGGCAGATAATTTCTCCAATTTCTTAGCCATGGCAGCAATCTGAGCCTCTAGAAAATGGGCTAACACTAGTGTCAACACTACCAACTACCTCAATGTGCATGCAAAGTAGCTTCCAACGCTTCACGTGGTCCATGAATGTTTTATGAGATAAATCCCTCCTAAAGGGTGTGATCAACCCTCCAAAAACCACTAAGCATGTTGTGAAGGGTGGATATCATAAGATAGTTTAGACAAAAGAGTTTTAAAGCACACATCATATTCCCACATGCTCTCTGCCATGCCTTGCTTTGGATTTCTTTGAGAGAGCTGATGCTCTTTTGTTCAAACTCAGGTATGTGGAATTCCACCAAGAATGCATTTCTCAGTGTGGTATAATCCACAATATCAATCTGATGAGGGTCATACTTTCTATACCAACTATGCATGCATCCTTGCAAGGTCATCACAAATTGACTAGCCTTTCGATCCTGGGTCGTGATTCCCTTTGCACGTGCCATAGCAACTCACACTTATGCACATGCTCTGTGGCATCTTCTATCCCACTGTAATCTGGTAAGTGTAGAGACATCTCGAAAAATACTTGAGGAGGTGGCTGAGGCCCTTGTCCTCCGATCCAGTCCCTTGGTTTCCTCTAGTGTTTCCTCCTCCACCGGATCCACTAGATCCTGAGCCACCAGCTCCACCACTTCCACCTCCAGATCCTCCTGTGTTAGGTACAGGGCCTGTGTTTGTCATGCCAAATGCTCCCATCATCCCACTGAATTACACGCTTGACAGTTTGTGAACTAGTACCACTCCCAGTCATATTTCCTCCACCACTTCCTAACGTGCTTCCAAAACCAGCTGTATACGTGCCTTGTCCAAACATTCCACCAAATACTGAATAGTGTGTGAAGCCATAGAAGTCCCAAATGAGAAGTTGTATCTTCTAGGTGCCGATCGGTTGCTTCCACTAATATCAAATGGATCAACTTGTACTTTTCCCTCATTTGAACAAACCAAGCACCAAGGTTTGGTCACTAGGTGGGGTCAGATGCATGCCAATGACTCTTCTTTCTCTACGTGATGGACTCTCATCAGAAGCCACAAGGTTTTCTCTCCCATGCTTACCAAGATGGGGTACCACAAACTTTGGGTTCCACATCCTCCGCGTGAACCTCAACTCCTTTCCACCATGTCTAGCTCCATAACCCACTTGTAATCCCACTGTCTATCGATCTCCTTTTCACGTGCTTCATTATACTTGAGCCATCTCTCCTCCCTTTCCTTTTCAGTCGTCATATCAGCCATCCTTCCCCAACCTAGGCTTCCTCACCAAGCACTCAAGGTGGTTTAGCCGGCCATAGGAAATGCCTCTAAACCCATGGTTACCATCAAGATTTTGATCACAAGGGGAATAACATGCAGAAATGATCCCCAGGCTCTCATAAGAACTCAAACTCAGCAACTTCTAGACAAGAATACGTGGAAATGGCATATTCCAGTGTAGCTAGTCAATACTCCCTTCCACCAATGATCTATAGCATGGGTCCACATTAGATCAACATCTTGCAAGTTCTGATATGTTTCTTGGGTCCAAGGGTGTGATTTATAATACACCCCCCGATCTAGATGTATAAGCCGAGAGCCATTCAATAACTCTACTGGGAAACAAGAAGAAGGTTTCATATAACTCATGATAAAGAGTGTCTTCCACCCATCTTCACATATCAAACCCAGATCTAGTACTAAATCTCTGAGTGAATTCATCCTCCATGCTTTTAAACCAATCTTCAACACCTTCAAGTGTTAAGCGCTCCACCATCACTTTTTACATAGATCATGATGTATGCCATGTTCCACTACAACTTTGAAAAGAGGTCCCGACAATGGAACCAAGATGTAGTCATTTTTACACCCACCAAGAACAAGGGAACCTCATGCATGCCGGCCTATCACCCAGTGGGTGCTTGGGCACTCACCCGAGGCACGCGAGAGGGAGCCGAGTCTCTCTTTTATGTGAGTCTAGTGGAAGGCATAGTTCATGATTCTGACTTAGTGATTTAATAGACATGAAGAAGCTATAGAGCTCAGGATGACTTCTACACCCCTTCAGTCATAACAAAAACAAAGCACAAAAGAAATAATAGAACCAAGAAGTTGTAAATCCACAAATATACTTAATCATTCAAGTAAGGTCCATGATTATACAAGATCAAAAGTAGAGTAAAAACATGCAGATAATACAAAAGGAGATCTTAATGTAAACATGATGGTAACCTTATCATATTCATTCATAGTCTTGCTACAAAGTATCACAGAGAGGTAGACCATAGTCATGCGCCATATCTAGATCCATACATGTATTCTCACAAAACAAAATTTACATTCCCCATTTCCCCATTACATCCTTACTAGAATCCTTTACCCATTTTCATCCCATAGTTCTCATAGTAATTCTACAGAGCTCCACTACCTCACTCTTCTCTGTTCTTTGCCAAGGGCACGTATAAATAGGCATCTGAGCTCTAACAAACTCCTCTGCAGCCTCAGATCTGGCCCCAAGTGTCAAGGTGTGGGTCACCCCAGTGCATGCCTCTCCATGTCATGATTAAATTTTTGGATCTTCCTATCAAGGTATATTCCTTCTAGGACACCCTGTCACCAGGCTGGAACCTTATCCAAATGGAACATGTTCTTCATGTGTTCTGTCCAAAAGGCCAAAAATGGCTAAGTCCTGAATTTTTCTTAGCATGAAACGCTTTTCCTTGGTTCTTTAAGAAGCCTTTTTGAATCCTGCCTTGCGCACCTTCACTTATGTGCTTCCTCCGGCCATGTGCGCCTACGTGCCCTTAAGATTTGGAAGCTACTAGATGTAAAAATGTAAGTAGATGTGTGTATGGAAAAATAAAATTCCCCTCCTATGAAGTGTATGCAGTCCCTTGTCCCTTGAGTGAATGTTGAATGGATGCTTTGATGCTCTTAGAATGCATTTAGATGTAACCTTAGGTGGTGATAATAAATTATTAGATCTTGGTCCTTTATTATGATCACATAGTTTTGTTTTTATATGATTCCCTTGTTTAAATTCTGTAATTGATATCTAAAAGACCGACCCATAAGAAAATAAGATTCCCAAAAGATAAAAGAGGCCCAAAAGGGGTGAGCAAGATACAAAGAGGTCGGGGAACCCGGAGGGAATGAGGGTTCCTAGGTGTTAACGTCTTGGCTAAGCGCTAGTGTCTAGATTCAATAAAGATAAAGAAACTAATATCAAATTGGACCGTGGGGTGTGTAACACCAAAGAGTAAACCAGAAAGACAAAAAAGAGGTTGAAGATAGATGTCAATTACTAGTTTTCTTGCTTAGTGCAGATCACATGAATAGTAGTATGTGATTAGGACCAAGAAATTTACATTTACCCCCACTTTATGTTGTTGAGAGAATGCTCGATAACATAAATATTGATGGAAAGAGTGTGCTGAGGAGATAAAAAAATCATGGAGTGATGAAAATTAAGCACAAAGGATAAGGGAGAGGAAGTGAACCTAGGGGTGAAGTGTATACAATTTTGTACCATGTTGTACCTTTTGGCATTGTCACTTGTGCTTGATGTGTTTGTTGATGTGACTACTACTTATCATAAGGACATGCCTACAAAAATAATAGTAAAAGAGTAGTCAAAGTCGTGTATATGTGAAAAATCCAATCCAAGTATGTAAAAATGTGAAAAAGTAAAAGGAACATGTGCGCCTAGTCCACAATGAGTGAAAAAGATAGAAAATGTCCTGATCCACTATATAAGGGCAAGTTTTTGGGCAATCCCATGATAAGAGTGAGTTTTTGGGGTTATCTCATGCCAAGGCATAAGAATTTTGGGTAGAAAGGTCTAGTGTTATTCTCCATCCCTAACTACTTCCCAAAATTTATACAACACTGTAGATGGTGTGATCCTGCTTTGTTCTAGTTTGATCTAAGTATAAAAAGAAGAAAAACGAAGATAAAATGTATTATGATTATTGGAGGATTGTTCTGTCATGCAAAATTTTCTATGTAATGCTAAAAACTGCGTTGATCGAGAAAGATTCTGTAACTACCCCCTAGTCATAGAAACCCACAAAAGGTTAGGAGTGCGTAGGAGCTTATGTCTCGTATTTGGGAAATGGTGTATGTGTTGTGTTGATGATGCAAGTCAGATTCTAGATCATTTTTATAGCTGAATACAACTCTATTCTGTCTTTGTACAAGTGTAAATTTTGTTGTGATGAGACTTTGTACTACTATATGGGGTTATTGATTCACCTAATGTATGTACTCCCTCATTTAAGGTGCATGTGACATCGCTAGGAGGATGCAAACCAAAGGAGAGGACTAGACACTAATTTGATAACCTTTAGGGGAGGGAATATGTTTGGTAGAAACCAAGGCACATGTAAACAAAGTGGCTAGAAACATGTGTTAGTGCAAAAAGACTAATACACATATAGAAGACAGAGTGTAATCTAACAAAGAAAAATACAATGTACACCACAAAAAGGGGGTTGCAAACATGAGACATCACTTACAATGTCACAAAATAATCAAGGCCAAAGAGACCAAAAGCATGCAAGAAATGAACAAGCAAAACATAGGGAAAAGCCTACAAATAATGGAAGACAATGATAAAATAGTAGTAAACAAAGTATCGAGATAACCATGGTAGAAAATAATTCATGCAAAGAAAATGTTGTACATGAAGCACCCGTTAGTATGTCGTAAAAGATAAAATGTATATTAATAAGTATATATATTGATAGAGTAGTAGTGTCTGCTATGAAGAATATGAAGTACTATAAAATGAAACAATATCACTGTAGTGTGTATGAAAGTAAAGTAATGCCCCAAGAGCCTCAATAGGACTAGTAAGAGGTGCAAAGTGCCAAACATCCATGTTGTGTGTAAAGATCTATGTAAATTTTTCATTCACAACTAGAGAACAAGTGAATGCATTTGTGTATATAGAAAAGGTAATGTATGTCCGAATAACATAGTAAACAAAGTGTATATGTGAGTATAATATAAACAAAAATAATGAGTAACCAAGATATGTAATATGTTGTGAGTGAGAATGGAATGGAATGTAAAGTGAATGTTATGGGAGTAGTGTTCCCCGAGCAGATGCATACAAATGTAGATGATAAGAGGTTCATTTATAAATTCCCCCTCAGCATTCAAGAATGAACCATAGAAAAAGATTACGTCATCGGGAAATGGTTTGAACGAAGTGTGTGCTAGAAAGAGTCAATCCTAAAGTGCAAAGTATAAAGTGTAGAACATAGCGAATGAAATGAGGTTCAACTTAGCTTTAGACCCTCAATAGTTGATTATGAACCATGAGAGTAGAGTACGTCATAGTATAGTGTATCGTGTGCGCGAGTGTGATGCTATAAAGATGTGTCATGAATGTGTTGAGTGTAAAAATGTATAATGTGTGAGGTTCATGTATGTAGTATTCCCTCAATAGTCAAGTGTGAACCACAACATGAGAGTGCATCATAGGGTAGTTACGATACAAGTTGTGTGTATCAATGTGTGTAAGATGCATAAGATAGACTAAATGCGAAGCACAGAGAATATGAGTAGAATTTTAAGACACCTAATGATGTTAGGAGGGGGGAGAGTAGGCATGATTCCCTACGGTTGTACGATTATGAGTAGAATCATGTAATATCATCTTGGAGATCATCATCATCATGGTCAAATTCGAATGGAGAAACATCAAATACCTGATAAGTGATATTATGAGGTTGATTACATAAAGATATATTGCGGCATAAATTATACATGCCCATTGTGTATTCTTCATCAATGAAACCATGTGAATACCATCATGTAATATTTTTGTATAGTTGAGGAATGAATCATTGAAAATAAAAAAATAGACAAAAGGCATAGGGAATGAGATGTCAATATGATTAGGATCCAAAGTGCCCCTAATGTAGTCAAGCCAAGATGCTCCAAGTGTCAATGGAGAAGTGCCGAAGCGCATACAAGAAATATTGAAAGATGGAAGACACGAAGACCATAAGTGGTAGTGATGTGAACATATCCATGATAAAGATGAGGAGAGTGAGGTGGAGGGATGAGATCATCCAATGTGAATCCTAGCCGAGCTAAGCCATCATGTGTGCATACAATATTAGAGCAAGTAGGATCAAATGAAATGTGTTGCCAATAAGAGTTATTCATAAAAAAGATTGCATGTGAAAGAAGGAAATGCTGATGTAGGTTGCTCATGAGAAGATGAGGAAGGTGGAACGACATCTAATGTATGGACAGACCCATGATAAAGTACCATAACATTATTAGAAGGAGGGGGTGATGATGATGTAGATGGGATAATGTCCAATGTATAAATAGTTCCTTTGAGTGGAGGTAAGTTCTTTAGATAGTCCATGGGTTGTGGATCATTAGAAGTAGTAGAAGTTGGAGTAGGTAATGCAATGGTTAAATCTAGGTTGCAATATTTGAATGGATCATGATCAATGATGACTGTATATTCAAATCCCTCATGTAAGAATTTAACACACCAGTGCACTATAGAAGGTATTGCCTACATGGCGTGAAGCCATGGCCTACCAAGTAAGCAATTATATTGAACTGGGAAATATATAACAAATAAAACAATATGAATAGTTTTTGGCCCAACAATGATAGGTAAAGTAATAGTGCCTATGCATGGATGCATAGAAGAATCATATTCCCAGAGAGAAATGGACAAGGGACTAACAAAAATGGTGGAAATGTAGATGTTTTGAATGTATGATAAAGTAAAAATATTGATATCATATCCATTTTCGACTATAGTTCTCTTAACACCCACATTATTAATGTGAATCATGATGTATAGAGGAAGATCATTGTCATAAACAAAAATATCGGCAGCAATATGAGATGGAAAAGTAATCTATTGAGAAAATGCATCTATAAATGTCTCGGTATACCATATCTAGATGAATAGTAGAAGGAATGCGAGTATTAGCCAAGAGAGTAATGATTTTAGCCCGACAATTAGGATTGGCTAGCAAGAAATCATGAATGGAAATATCCATGATGAGAGGATCTTAGAAAAATGAAATAAGTAATGAAATGAAGACCCAAGAGTGTTTAAATGAGATGGGTTCACCAAATGATTTAAAAAATATTAGATTTATTAAACCCTAGAGGGTATTTCGAGTCACATGCAATAATAAAATGTTTGAAGCATAGATATGACACAAACAATAAATAAAGACCCTAAGTGCAAGAGAGGGAATAGAAGACTTAGTTGATTCCTAATAAATTCTGAAATGTACTTGAGGTGGAAAATTACTTTGGAATAGGAGGGAAAACCATTGTAACCGCCTACGAAAATTGCAAAAGTATTGAAATAGGCTAGACCAGGGCTCTGGACTGGTGGTAGTGGGGCACCTATGCACTAGAGACCATAGTTGGGCACTTGTGATTGCTCAAAACCTCAAAAACTGGTTTTCGCTATGTCATAAGAGTGTCACTAACCTTCATTGTTGATTGCCTGTAACTCCGAAAAACAAGTGATCTCCTATTAAAACTCAAAACACATCAAATCCTAAAAATAAAATATGTAAATGGGGATTCAAACTGACCCCGACGGTCACCCGATTGAGTGAACCTACAATCGATCATTCCACTACATTTCGGACTCCATGTAGTTAAGTGTGTGTGTGCAGAATCGTGCCCTAGGAGGATCTTGTGCAATATGCACTTGATAGCAAGCAATAACTAGATGTAGTCATTTAAGTAGATGTGTGTATGAAAAAATGAAATTACCCTCCTATGAAGTGTATGTAGAAGAATGTAGTCCCTTGTCCCTTGAGTGATTGCTAAATGGATGCTTTGATGCTCTTAGAATGCCTTTGGATGAAACCTTAGGTGGTGATAGTAAATGCTTAGACTTGGTTCTTTATTATGATCACATAACTTTGTATTTATATTATTCCATTGTTTGAATTTCGTTATTGACAACTAAAAGGCTGACCCATAATAAAACAAGATGCCCAAAAGATAAAAGGGGCGAGCAAGATACAAGGAGGTGGGGGCTCCCGGAAGGGGCAAGGGTGCCTAGGTGCTAGTGTCCTGGTTGGGTGCTAGTGTCGAATCAATAATGATAAAACAATAAATATCGATTGAGTTGTGGGGTGTGTAAAACCAAAGAGGAAACTAGAAAGACAGAAAAGAGGCCAAAGATAGATGTCAATTACTAGTTTTCTTCGAGGAATCATATGAATAGTAATACGTGACCATGACTTAAAAATGTACCCAAGTCCGTGATTTAGTGTCTACTTATTGTCCTTTACTACATGAGGCACGACAACAACCCACAATACACCAAAGACACCCATAGAGCACTTCAAAACCTTAAAAGCATTACAAACACTCACGAGAACATTACAAAACCCACAGATTACTATAAAAACCCACAAAACATTACGAATCCAAGGAATGCTACAAAAACCGGTAGAACACGAAATAATTTTCTTTGGCCCGCGACATGAAGAATTTGAAATAAATCATATTTTTCCTAAGGGGCACACACTGTAAGCATCAATAACAATATTTCTAATGTAAGAGATACTTATTAGCATTCCTTTGACATCAATGACAATATTTCCAACAGGAGGGTACTTAAATACTCAATCAAAGTCAAGTGGTCATTTTTATTGGTGAAATTTTTTTAGTCGTAAGGAATCAACTAAGGATCAATTCTTACTCGGTGAAAATGACCTTATATGGTCAAAATTTGAATGAACAGGGAACATGAGCCAAGAATACCTTAACTTGACCGATAATCAAAGTATACACAAATACACTCACCAATTAGATGTCCTATGTATTATGAGATTCTTGGTAGGTTTATTGCCTCTTTAGAGAAAATCAAGGCTCTTTGTGAAACCTTATTCATTATGAATTTTATCTATCGTATATGTGACTTAAAGTTGAAGGAGAGGCCGACATCGATAATTGAGGTATTATGTATAATAGGTAGAGTAAAATTGATGATTGTGCCCCACCCATAAGTTCATTATGGGCACGAAGAAGGGGATAATTTTATATTGGCAAGACATCAAGTGATAAAATTATCATGCCACGATATTGCTTGGTGATTTAGAATTTTTGGGATTAGTTTTAAAATTTACTTTATCCAAAATTGTCACTTGTTAATAGTGAATTAGGGCACTAATTTCATGATATTTTTCTTTGTATGGTATTCTATTGGTGTTGCGTATGGAGTATTAGAACACCCATCAATGCATTATTTTGTTTGATAATAATTCTATAACGTTAACCCCTAGGAGATTTGTTTGAGGCTAATGGCCTCCATTTTAGTAAACTACCAAATTTGGAGCACAATCTCCACTATCTTCACGTAACTCCCTATTTAAATTGAACGTTTCATTCACCTTCATTAACTGCTTCAAAAATTTATGGAATACTCCCTCTTTGTTGGATTACATGAAGCCTTAAAACCTTTTTCTTGTTTGTGTTCAATAAAGTTTTATCCCTGGGAAAAAGGCGAAGTGATAGTGGAGAAGGCTTTGCAAATGGGAATAAATATATAGAGATAATAAAATGGGTCTCAATGGCACCTTTTAAAAGTTAGAGCCCAGATAATGGATTGTGTGCTATTTGGAAGATCACGTCGCCACTATAATGGAGGTATTTAGAGCCTGCATGAATTTGTTGGGTCTTTTTGTTTGTTTGTTAGATTTTTCTCACGGGTTTTACTTTCAATGCCAATAGATCTTGAGTAGGAGAGAATACGAAGCAAATACTTTAGTCTATTTTTTTTTGCAAGAATGATGAGCTGGTACTATAAGCTCATAGGGTCGTTTCTAGGATGCTAGATCAGTGAGCATAATGAAATCTTGTATTATTAAAGATATAGGTCTTCAATATGATTTACATAATATATGCCAAAAAAACCTCCCCAGATTCACCATTTTCTCTCATGTTATTTTTCTTGTAGGTTTTGTAGTGAATTCTTACACTTTTATATATACAATATATTTTGTATTGTTAATTTAAAACAAATTGTGGGACCCATTTCCTATCATAATTCTTAATATATTTCAAAATAGTTTTCCATATTCAATTCTTTGTATGATCACTAGAATAATTTTTTTGAATCCCATAACCTACACAATAACTTAGAAATCTTCCTACTTTAATACCATGTCGAATTTAGGGAATAAAAATAAATCTAGAATTATAAAAATTCCTAAAATGACAGGGTACATTAACACATATATAATAAAATAAATGAATTCAAATATCAACACAAAAATAATTAAGGTGGGGAAACCCCGAGGGTAAAAACCCCACCGTGGTAAAAACATTGTCCTTATATTAAAAGAGGTTACACAGCTTACCCAACACACAAGTAAATCTTCACTTCTTCCCAATCTCGTCTCCTGACAATCTCAAAGAGATCACCCTATTATATAGGGTGGTTGATTCGGCCGCACATATCGATTACACCGTTTCACTCTTTAATTATTTCATAATAAATGCAATAATTAATTTATTCTTCCACACTAAAGTGGAATAGTCGAGAGTGTAAGCTATTTTAATAGCTTACAATAATAATATGTATATGTATATGTGGTGGCCCACCAAATGGTGAGCCCACTTAATATTATATTCTCCAACACCTTCTTCCTCCAAACTTGAAAACAAGTATCTCATTTATTTTAGTATCCCTCCTAATAACACATCCTTTATCTACAAAGGATACGACATCACTTCCATATAACATGTTAACACCATGATCATTTAAAAATTCAAATTCATTTCTAACATCAATTATATGTCCAACCATGAATTTTCTATGAAATTCCTAATTATTCAAGGTTGGAAGGGCTATAGATTGGGAAAATTTGAGCAAGGGATTCCTAACCCCATCCAAATTGGATATTAATTGTCGATGGCAATTCAAGATTAGAGTATGAGGAATTAAATGATGATATATAACAACCGATTGCATCATTTCCTAATTTGAACTACGTCCAATCTCAAACCATCATACACATCAATTCTATATGTGTTACCCACTATACTCACACACTTAATGAATACCACATGCTCGACCCAAATTAGTGTATCTATAATTCACCGACCTTTTCGTCATTTGAAACTTTGCTTGATTCATCATTTCTTAAAGCACAACAACCTTACCTATGGATAATCATTTCAAAATAAGTGACACCACCATATTCTTACCACATCCTAAAGGTTTAATTTTACACAACAACATTCCCATTTACATAGTCAAATCTATATAAATGGATGAAGATCTCACCACTAGCCTATTCCACTTGACCTCTTTCCCATAGAGGAATCCATTTTGTGTCACTTAGGCACCATGAATAAAATATACCTACAATTTCACATGGCCACTCACCAAATTACATAGTGAATGTTACTTCAAGGATACTAAACCTATATTTTCATGTGATACAAACATACTCCCAATGCATGATTAATCGAAGATGTGTCCCATATGTTTGTTTATAAAACCATCAAGGTTAACATTAGTACACCTAAATAAGCTTACATAGTCCTACTAGGAAAGTGCATATCGATAAAGAACGTGAACAATGAACCAATCTATTAAATGAATTCATTCAAAAAATTTATTGGCATTATGTTGAAATGCTTGAAATTGATATTGATATGGTCATCCACAACCTCATATTAAAACCAGATGTTAGTCCATTCAAGTAGAAACTTCATAAAACACATCCATTAGTCACATTGTTTGTCAAAAAAAAATGTCAAATATGGCTTTATGTTGGCTTTATCTAACCCATCGAATATCCCAAATGGGTCTTGAACATGGTTCTCATAGCTAGGAAAACTAGAGGTGTTTAATTTTGTATCAATAATTGAGATATCAACAAAACCTATCCCAAATATGACCTCCCACTACCAAATATTGGCACTATTATTGATAACACTACAAGTCATGAGATGCTTTCCTTTCTAAAAGGGCTATGTATGCATAATTAGATTAAAATTGCATCTAAGGACTAATATTAAAATACATTCATAACACCTTGGGGATTCTTTTTGCTGCAAGGCCGTGCCTTTTAGACTTAAAAATGTTGGCGCCACCCACCTATCAATTAACAATGTTGTATGTTTACCATGACTATATGCATGACATTGTTGAGGACTATGTTGATTAACTCCTCGCTAAATCTAAGTTATTATTTAACCAATAATCTATCCTACAAAATATCTTCATCTAGCTCTTGGAGTTAAACATTTTTTAAAACCCCAAGAAATGTGTCTTTTGTGAAACATCGCATCTTTGTTATGAGTTATCATCTTATTCTATACAATCAAATTTGACCATGCTAAGGTAAAGGAAATTGTTGGCATGCCCCCAATTGCTAACCTAAATAAACTATGAAATGTAAAAGGAAGGATCTAATCCATATAGAACTTCATCTCTCATTTATTTGATCAATGCAAACCCTTTAATAACCTCGCTCAAGAAGGGTGTGAACTTGGATAGGGGAGGATTTTCACACTACATTCAAACTCCTATTTTTTTAGATAAGTAATAAGAGTTAGTTTTGAAGGGACCCAAAAAAACCTTTACAAAAACAAAGCAGAGGGCACAAAGCCAACAAAAGGAACCAAAAACACAAGGTCAAACATGCTTGACCAACAGTTCCCACATAACATGATAGATCACACCCGATATAAGTACTTACTATATATATATATATATATATCAACCCTAAATAATTAGACCTCTAAGGCGAAAAGAAAAACAAAAAAAGGAAAAATAAACACAAAAAAGAGGGCAACAAAAGGTCTTCCATCACCCATCTTGTTTGGGGAGCTTTGCTTCTGGTTCTCGTGTTTGGGCCCGCTTCCCTATCCCCTTTGCACTTGATGATGAATCTTTTTGGAATATTCTCGGTGTTCTTTTCCTCCATCTCCCTGATCTCTTCATCATCTGAGCTACTCATCTCAAGTTGCATCTTACCCTTGTCCTGCTCAACAACAACTTTAGCAATATGATCTTGCAGAATTAGAATCCTCTATTCTTTCATGATTAACTCAATGTTCATCCCTTTAATTATCCTATTTTGAATTTCCATTTACCTCTCGAAAGTATTTGAATTCTTGCACCATATTTTTATTAATCACTAGAATGGTATTTGTAGTGGATTCCACTCTAAGGATGGAGGCATCTCAATCAACAGCCTCTCTAGCTCTCTCCCTACTACTAACTCTCTCAACCCTACACATGTCTCCATTTTTCATGTTACAAAGGATTTCAGAAATGCCAATAGAACCATCCTATTGCCCACTTTTTTCTCCATTTCATGTGAGCTGCAAGGGTTTTGTTAGCAGAATCTTCCCTTTTTTCCAGAGGTTGGGGTGAAATCAATATTTTTCCTTTCTTAAACAACAATAATATTAAGCCATGATGGAGAGGAGTATCCATCTTTTCATTTTGGTAGTCACATATAGAGGAGGTTAGGGATCTAAGGAGAAAAAAATGGAAGCTCATCTCCTGATTTACTCTCAGAAAATTCAGAATGGACAGTGGTAAGAAAATATCTTCCTGAATTTACCTTCAAGTGTGAGGTACTTCATCACCACAAGAAACACATCAACCCAACGATCCGGAAAACAAGTTCTTGTTATTCCATCATCATACATTAGGATATTTTCCTAGGACCAAAAAAGTGGAAATTTCATGCTTTCTTCTAGATTTGTCCTTAAAATTTTTAAGGCCATCAATAGACATACCAGTAGCTTCAGAAATGGTCTCCTCATTGACAAAATTTTTAGTTCCCCTCATTTTGATGCATCCATCCTCCCAAGATTTCCCGAATTCATTTTCCAAATTGCGGATCAAGACCCTACAATTTTTTGATGAAATTAGACAGACCTCCCGATGCAGAGCCTCCACAAAGTGGAAACCTTTTAGATACGGGTAGGTCATGGGTTCAGTATGAAATATCTCACATCCCATGTTTTTCCCTCAAAAAAACCAGTCTTGAGATTAAGATGAATGAGGTAAAGGACCTAAAAACAAATAATTAAATTTACATGGGATGTAAAAGACCTTCCTAAATTATGATTCATTCCACACGTATCATGTCCTGTAAATCCCGATAATCATGACTCCCTATCACAGAATATATTGTCTTCATTAATCAAGTTTTTTATATTATTCTAGGGTATGTCTTCTTTCTGCCAACTCACCTTTTTTGGTAAGTCATTACCATGATTGCCGACCGCCGCCGTCTTAATCTCATGTCTAAACACGTGTTGCATCTCCACCCTCTCGAAAGAAACAATCAATCGCATGGCTTCCTTAAAGATATTATTAAACTTCCATAATATACTTCCATTATGCTTAAGTGCATTGATCATGCATAAGGAATCCCCTTCAATTATCAAATTTTGTATGTTCATGGTGCCACTTAGCTTTAAACCCCAAAGCATAGCCATAACCTCAACATGATTATTGGAATGATTTCCCACTGACCTAACATACACCATAATAAATTCACCCTTATGGTCTTGTATTATCCCTCCCAACACGCCCCTCCATAAGCTTGGCCGAGCTATCAAATTTTAGTTTGCACCATCCTATCGATGAAATTTTCCATCTAGCATTTTTTTCCATCCTCCCCTTCTTTGTTGTTACTCTCATTCGTGATGCTAAGATTTAAGTTATTTAAAATAGCAATTTCTAAATCTGAGGAGGTTTGTTTGACTTAATTTTAATGAGTTGAATATTTTCTTTAAGGATTTGGTCAATTTGTCTCACCACCTTCTTGAAGATGGAGCCCTGATTTCAGAATATTTTGTTATTTCTTTCAATCCAGATTCCCCACAAGATATGCAGGAGGGAAAATTTCCATAGTTCCTTGACAATATCATGATGATAAATGGACATCCACTGTCTTGGTATATTTGAGACATCCCTTAGGAGAATTATCTAAATTTTAAACATATCAAGCATAATTGAAAAAACCTAAAAAGCATAAGGACATTCCAAAAAAAGATGGTTGGTAGTTTCTTCTTGGTTTTTGCATAGGGTACACCTGTTTATGATTATCATGCCTCTTTTCCTTAGCTTTTCCACAGTAATAATTTTCTTTTGGAAAGCTTCCCAAAAGAAAAATTTGATTTTGGGTATAAGATTTTTGTTCCAAACTTTCCTCCAGTAATCATTAGCCTCAATTTGTTCAAAATTAAGCAAATAGCTATATTTAACTTCGTAATTCCCAAAGTCCATATTCCTCCATATCAATTCATCTTGGCTTAGTCTTGGAGGGATATGACAGAACTTTATTTCATTATTGAGGGTCTCAAAGGGAAGGAGAGGGCCAATGTAGTTTGCTAGGGATTAATCTATTTCCAATTTCCTCTTCTCGTCAATAGTCACACACCCTCTCTACAATCCCCTTTTATAAAAATGGAAGTGATCTATCTAGTGCTATTCATTTTTAAGTATTGATTTATGATCCAAGGTTCCTCCTAGAATTTTTATTCGTTCCCATTCCCTAGATTCCACTTGATCCCTATGGTCAACAACTCCTTAGTTTGACCAAGATTGTTCCAAAAATAGATCCTTTAGGAAGATCCTTATCAATAAAAAAACCTAAAGTTCCACCAACATTATGAAAATATTTCACTTTCAAGATGTCAACCCAGATGCCTTATTCTTTATACAATCTCCATTCCATTTTGGCAATGAGTTCCTAATTCATCATCTACAAATTATTCAGACCTAGGCCACCTCTCGTATTTGGGTTTTTTTACATTCTCCCGAGTGCTATTAGAGGTATCCTAAATTTGACCTCATTCTCTGACCCATAATTTTTTTTTGTATACCCTCAATAGCCTTTCTAATTTTGAGGGGCATAGTAAAAATAGACATGGTGTACGTGGCCACTCCTTGCATTGAAATTTGAAGAAATTGGGATTTTCCGACTTGTGTCAGTAATGAGCCCTTCCAAGATGCTAATTTTTTGTGAAACCTTTCAATAATTTTATTCCAACTTGTGTCATCCATTTTACAACCACACAAGGGCATTCCCAAATAGCTATCCAGAAGATTCTTTATGTTGCATTCCAGGATGGTGGCTAGTCTATGTTGTTGTTGTTCACTAACATTGATGAAGTAACACGAGATCTTTTGGAAGTTCACTTTTTGACCTAAGACCTCCTCATACTTCCTTGTAATGGTTTTGAAAGAAAGGGCTTCCTAGACAGAGGCTTGGCCTAGAAGAACTGTGTCATCCACAAATTGTTGGAGGCATTGGTTCTCAACATCATTAACAACCTTAACTCCCTCAATTATTCTTTCATTTATAGATTTTGAACACAGCCTGCTCAAGGCTTCAACCATAATGATATAGAGGAAGGGTGATAATGGATCACCCTACCTTAGGCCCCTCTCATATTTAAATAAACCATGAGGTTTTTGTTTATAATGACTGAGAACATAGAGGTGGTGGTGCAAGCTTGGATCCCTAAAATATTCCCTACCAACACCCCTATATTATCACCATCACAACCCAATTCACACTTTTAATTGTACATTTCTTCCATGAAATTTTCTCTCGGTTTCATGCTTCCCCAAATCAATGAGGATAATTGTGAGAACATTGTGTATTAAATTATTTTTAGACTAGTTTCTTATGAATTTAAATGCACACACAAGAAAAAAAAATTCCTCACAATTATTTTATCCACTCAACAATTATGATATTAAATATTAAATCATTACACCTTCATTATTTAAAATTTTTACCCCTTATACTATATGATGAGTAAAGTGTGCCATAATAGTCATAGATCTAAGTGTATCATTCTCCTCACGAGTTTGATTTAAAAATTTTTTTGTAGAAGGACATCAAGGGTCAAGTAATTACTAACCAAATCTTTGAAGCTCCAATAATTGATCTAAATCCACTAAATATTGATCTTCCGTGATGATTCCATAGTTACCATTCATAAATAAAAGGAATCAATTGATATTAAAGATGGATTCAATATCACTCCTATTCTGAAATTTCAAAGATTGAGCATGGGGATGGTGCTAGAATCATTCTCATTACAACACAAGGAGAACATGTGCCTCTATCATTGAAGGTTTATTTACCCCGTACTCATAACATGAATGAATATGAATATTTGGTCATCAATTTACAAATTGGCTTATTCTTATCGCTTAATTTCCCATATATTATTGGTGATTATCAATTTATTATCAACTATACTAATGGATCCTTTCAATTTTTTCACTATGTTTTTCAATACTATAAACCTATGGCTAATAACTTACATTCATGCTTCACATTCTACAAGATTGATTCAATACCATGCTCCACTAATCCCTTCATAGACACCTTTTCATATCTTGAGTCCTATACTCCACTTGATACTAATGTTGATTCCGTTATGCTCATTATGTTTATTTACATTGTATACCAACATTACTTTGAGCATAATAATACTCTGGAAGTCCTTACTATTTCCTCTCACACTCTTTCTAATTTTTATATCAAATTTTTCACATACTTGAAGCAAAAAACATTACTTGTAGAACCTCATTAAATATAGTCAACATGCTTTTCTCTAGAAGGAATCTTGGTATGTCTTTTTAGGGTACACCCTCTATAAATGGATTCATGATAATATCCTTTTATGGGTTCACTTTCTGCTGAGGAAAGAAAATGGATAAGTACCAATAATCTTTGGAGGTTGAAGA
Source organism: Taxus wallichiana var. yunnanensis (assembly GCA_018340775.1). Lineage (NCBI taxonomy): Eukaryota > Viridiplantae > Streptophyta > Pinopsida > Cupressales > Taxaceae > Taxus > Taxus wallichiana. The sequence goes on from CM031234.1 coordinate 10,826,328, forward strand.
CCACGTGAAAGAGGAAACACATGAACTAAGAGGAAACAACTAAGGCAAAAGTAACACGTGAAAGAACAGACACAAGTAGAGAATAAATACGAGATAATTCAAATCACGAAAGGTATACATGAAAGGGGGATGAAGATATCAATGCACAAGGTTTCGCACATACACACACCATGTTATAGGACTTAGTCGAATTTCCCAAAGAAGACTAAATATAGGAAAAGAAGAGTTGGTGTAGCATGTAAGGAAGTCGAAATAGGAAAGGAAATAATAAAGCACCGACCACAAATAAAGAACTTTCAAAGGAGGACATTTAATTATAGGATCAAAGCATGGATAAGGATGAAAAATTTATATCTTGATCAAGAGTTAAAGGAGGAGTTTAAAGGCATGTGACCTATATTTAGGAAATATATTATTAGGATTAAAGCATGTAAGTGGTGAAGGAAAAGTTCCTACTTTGTATAAATAGGCATTGCACTCTTTGTAATAAGAGAGAGAGAGAGAGAGAGAGAGAGTGATGCATAGATAGATTGATGGAGATATAAAATGTGTGTGTAAGTACCCAACGTTAAGCATCATGCACATGGATGTAATCATGAGTATATGAATAAAATGTGTTTATGATGGACTACTATGTATGGATTGCTAGAGTTAGTAGAAATGGAAATGGTGTAATAGGAATCCAAATACTATTGTTAATTGTTTATATTAATGAATGATAGGATTTGTTATTAGTTGCTGATGTTACTATATTATATTGTTATCTTCCATCCCTGATATAATGGTCAAGTACATAACTCACATCTTGACAAGTGAAATAGAGGAGGAACTTGGTAGGTTGCGCATGCTTCGGTGAGTACTTAGATATTTTTATAGGTGAAGTGCTAACGGGGTCGACCTTGTGAAGTGTTGGTAACTAGGATCCAAAATTTTGGTTCCATTTTTAGGACATTATTTTATTCTTACTTGCAAGATGTGGTTTGTGCACGTTGTTCTTATTATCCTTAAATAATATTAAGCGTTGGGTACATGATGACTAGGATAATTTTCTCGAGAGATACATCACTAGAAGAGGTTTTAATACATGTTAATGGGTGGAAGATAATCTATATGATTCATTGTATGATACATTCTTCAATTTATTCCCAGTAGATTTATATGAATGGTTAATAACTTATGTAAAAAATAGGGGTGTCTGGATGGGAAAGAAACAAGTGCAGAGCCAAGATAAGTACCAAGTACTCTCTAATTTGGTTGAACCGTGGAATAAATTTTTAGATCACTGGTGGGTAGGTGTGTTGCGTAATTATACCTTGCAGTATGCAATTTTGACGTATTTGTGTTCAAAGGAAGTAGAGTTCTAGTTTTTGTGCAAGCCAAAGGGATCATACTTGTGCACACTACCTTTAGCAACGAAGACCTTGATGATTGAGTTGGGAATGGATAATTTACCTATGGAGAGATAAACATTTTCATGTGCAAGGGCAAGAACAGTTAGGAAGTATGGTATCTATCCAAGTGAAAGAGAGAGACAAGGAAGAGAGACTGCATAAATATAATGATGCGTGAGAAAGGGAAGTTGAAGTGGTGCTCGAGTTAAAGGAATGGGGCTGGGTGGAATTGATAAGAGGCTTGAAAAGGTGAGGGACCACAAGACCATTTCCTATAGATATTGAGGAAGCATAGTAGAAGAACCCCTCGACATCCGATGAAAGTGAGTCTCGTGAAAAATTGAGAAACGTTAAAGTGAAATTTACCTACCTTAGACACCTATCCCTTGTGTATGGTGTTCAAAATCCTAATTTTTTTATAGAATATCATCATAGTGATGGTGAGGAAAAAGGTGACGAGGATCAACATGTTGGGTTGGAGATACATGTAGACATGTATTGGTGAAAACTTAGGAGGAACAATAAATCAAGTTAGCACATATGGTAGTGCAACAGGCTCTTGTGTTTGGACATAGTCTATTTAGAAGCCATATGATAAGATCAATGATCAGATAAAGTATTGGCATACTAACTAATAGATGTATTCCCATTGGGGAATAATAGGTCAAATAGTCGGTGTGTAATTCAACACTACTATTGAGATGCAAGGTAGTACTTCTACAGAGTCCCGGGTGGTATATGAAGTATGATCCACACCAGATAGTAGTGGACTATGATGCATTATGCACTACTTACATGGATGAATTCCACATACTTGGATTTGAGAGCATTAGTGCACCGAAATACATTAAACAGGTTTAGGTTTTGAGATCATTGTTAGAAAATATGATGCACTTTTCAAGAATTTTTTGTCTAAGATTTCTTATGATATCCTCTAGAGCCAACATGCACAAAGGTTTATAGGAGGCTTTCTAACACCTTTTCAAAGGGTGTTATCACAAAGATGTTTACCAACTCGAATGAGGATTTAGAAAAAGCAAGGTGCAAGTAAAAACAATTGAGAGCATAGACATGGGGTAAGTCCATTTCTTGAGGCCCAGATCACAACAATGTCCAGTTAGTTGGAAAATTTATCTACCAATTCAGCTCATAAGATGTGTAGTGGATTTTTGTGCTCCGATTGTGAAGTGGAGGGGAATTTAAAGGATATCTATTAGCAAAGGAATGTGTGTGTGCTATTAAAATGTTATAAAAAATTTCACAAGAACCATGATGTTTATAAGCGTCTAATTTTTCAAAGTGCTATATAGAATAACATTTATTTATATTGTAAAATATGTGATGCACATGCTCATGACATGGCCAATATTCTTTTGATTGATCAGATTCATGAGGCTTGTTAAACAAGGTTGTGCCATAATAGCGTAGAGACTAGATCATAGGCATAATATAGACAAAATAATGAGGGGTGCAATAATGGTAATGGAGGTTTTAGAGATGTATACCGAGGAAGAGGTCATGGTGGATGAGGAAGGTTCACATGGGGAACATGTTACACTTGTGGGTTGTTTAATCACTATCAACATGATTTCTGAAGAATCATACATGCACATATTGTAGCAAGATGCAAAAGGTGAAGATTGTCTATATTTATATTCCCACATGTGTAAAAATAAAAATAATGATAAGGGTGCAACCATGATTCAGGTTGAATGTGCCAAATAGGGACAATGTATGTGCATAAGAAAAGGAAACCAAGCTCACTCATTAAAAGAGAGGATCATGTTCATTTAAATTATATAGATGCGGGCCAATAGAAGGAAGTATATCAAGAGACAATAAGCATCATCATGGAACTCCAAGGAGAGATATAATTCTTCAAGGAGCAAGTGTGTGATAGATAATTCACAAAAACTATTGAAGCATCTTAGAAAGATGTTGATGATCTCAAAGAGGTATACAAGATTCTATGATAGGATAATATCATACCTTTATCGGAGAATGTTTACGGTCAAGATATTATGTGCAGTGTAGAAATGGAGTGTTGAATTCTCCATGCCAGCTTACCACCACAAGCTCATGAATATGAAAAAGAAATCAAATTGGATGCAGTGATTAATGGATGGTTGGTAAGAAATATCCTCATTTATACAGGAACAAAAGTAAATGTCCTCACACTTGATGCTTGGAACCAAATGGGAAGTAAGCCATTGCATCTATATTAAAATGTGTTGTACATGGACAATAACACAAGGGATATGCCCATGGAGGTTCTAAAGGATGCTTCTATCACCATTTATGGAGCTAAGTTCAAGGGTGACTTTGAGGTCTTGGAGCTATTTGAAGCAGACAACTTCCCTACACTACTAGGTTTGTCTTAGGTATTATACCAACAACAAAGAATTGTGTTTTAACAAGCATTATGTGTTATTTGAGAACAAATAGGAATGCATTGTTACACCAATGGATGACACAAAAATTAATTCTTACATAAATCCCATCAGTGAAGAATATCTTAACAAAATCTATGTGCATATGATACGTAACCCATAGAATGTGGAGCCATCAAAGGAGGGTGTACTTCAATGGGAAGACATGCAGTCCATAAGTGACACTACTAGTGTGGCTTGTGATAATTGGGATCATGGTACTTATGATATGGTTGGTCATGAAGTTTGGGGAGGCTAACAATGGAGATTATATTGTTACCAATTTGGCGGTTGGAAAGGTCGGTTTGCCAAAAGTACACTGGAGATAAAAATCCAAAATCATTTTTACGCACCAAGGAGGAACAATGGTGTAAAAAGGGAGATATAAGAAATATGTTGGTTTACACATCGAGAGGGATAATAACACATTTGTGGGATACACATAAAGATAACTTACTTACTTGGTGCGAGATCGAGTGGCTTTCTTGACACGATCTGCATGCAACAGTCTTCCTTCATTAATACAAGATTATGATGGGAAGAATTATCCCATGGTACATGTTCATAATTTTGAGAGGAATTGAAAGACATAACATGAAGCTCTGCCACCATATTTTTGGGGGTATAAGTTCTATTATATGTTTCTCGGGTGTGTGCGTGCACGATATATACATACTAAGATGAAGAAGGAAACAATAAATTAACACAAGCTAATTTTAGGTATCACCCATACTTTTGTACTAAACCACTAGTTCATGAATCTCTACAGATTATGAAGTGCATTACATTGGGGGATAACATGAAGGCTAAAGAAATTATGAATCAATTATTTCGTAAGGATGATAATGAGGCACACGACGACATGGTGGAATCATAAGAGACCATGTTTAGATACGCTTGGAGAGAAAAGGAGAAGGGAAACCTTGTCTACCTTAGAGATGATGACAAGGTTGAGGACCTTAACATTGAGCACATAGACGGTGCACGTTAAGTATTGGACTCATGAGATGAGAAACCGTGTGCCTACCATGTACCATTAAAGATGAAGAAGGTCAACACCGGATCGAGAATGCATCGATGGAGGTAATTATTGGTGACTACTAGTCTAAACCAAAGGTTACAAAAATCATTGAACTATTATGTGAATTTTAGGATATATTTCCCAGAGGATTCCATGTGTTAAAGGGTTTACATTCATTCTTATGTGAAATGAAAATCAAACTCAAATATGGTGCGTGACTAGTTCGTAAGAGGCCTTACCGGATGAATCCAAATTTGTGTGTCAAGGTGAAGCATGAAATTGATAAAATGTTGAAATCTAACATTATTCAACCCATTGAAGAGTCAGAATGGATAATCTCGATGGTTATAAACATTAAAAAGTATGGAAATATATGTTTTTTTTTTTACTATATAGTTCTAAATGCTTCATGTGTAATTGATCTGCTTCCCACACCCTTCACTAAGGAGATCCTAAAAAGTGTTGCAAGGCATGAGATCTATTATTTTACAGATGGATTTTCGAGTGTAAGGAACACATGCGAAGATCAAGAAAGGACAACTTTTGTAACTGAATGGGGATTCTTTACTTACACGGTTATGCCCTTTTTCCTCAAGAATGCGCCAACTGTGTTCTTGCGCATTGTTGTTCAAACATTTCAAGATTTTATTCACAAATTTCTTCATATATATTTGGATGATTGGAAAGTTAGTTAAAGACCATTGTCACTACTTGAGGTTAATTTTTGAAAGATGTAGGCAACTTAGTATTTCCTTGATTATTAAGAAGTGTATCTTTACAACACCATTTGGTACCTTGCTTAGAATGATTATATGAAAGGAAGGATTTCTAGTAGACCCAACCAAAATTATAGTCATATTGGGGATGGAGGATCCAACCAATAGAGTGAAGTACATGAATTATTTAGACATATTGGTTATTACCATAAATTTATTAAGGGGTATGCAAAGATTTCTGCACCACTTGAATAATTGCTAAAGGAAAAAGGAAAATTCTATTGGGGTGACATGTAATAGCTAGTGTTTGAGACTTTAAAGGAGAATCTGACCACCACACCCATTTTACATTTCCCTTATTGGAATAAACCATTTCATGTTCATGTAAATGCCTCTAGTAAAACCATTGGAGTAGTTTTAACGCAGATTATGAGAAGGTAATGTAGACCATCCTATCTATTTTGCAAGAAGGAATCTAAAGGCTACCAAGTAGAATTATACAACCACAAAGCATGAAACATTATCAATGGTATACAAACTTCATAAATGTAGGTAGTATTTTCTAGCAAAATCATTTATTTTCTACACTGATTATATGGCCTTTAAATATTTGGTTAACAAGCTAATGTTTCAAGGGAAAATTTGTCGTTGGATCCTTTTGTTTCAAGAGTTTGATTTCTCAGTTATAGTGAAGCTTGAAATAAAATTAAAAAATTGGGACCAAATCACTTGTCATGAATTGACTCGATGAGGAGGCGAACACATAGAAGACACTATGCCATATGGGTAAGTGCACAAAGATGGGGGGCCAAAAGGGGGTGGAAAAGGGACACCTTTTTCCTGAAATCAATGAAACCTAAACTTCATTGAATAATTTGGCATGCCTATGCTCAAAATTTGACACACTGATAATAATAAGTACCATAGATATTGGAATCTAGTTTCTAAACTAATAAAAAAATTGTAAATGGTTGAGATTAAGAGGCTCAAATGTTGTGCACACACAAAGTATGTCTATTTTTGTGTAAAAAAGATAAGAACCTATTGTGTGTGTGCCCCCATTTTTTGAGTTGTATAATTTTTTTCAAATCCCTTTTGGAAAGTTAGCTAAGACCATGTACAAGGTCCCACTAAATTTTCATAATTTTTGGATGAATAGATAATTTTTATTAATTTTCAAAGTGCACATATCCCGAAAATGAAATATTTGTGTGTGCACCCCCATAACTTTGAGAAAAAAATCATTTTTAGTTTTTTTAGTGTGTGTAGAATGGATTTTAGAAAAAACCACATTTTTTTAGTTTAGATGAAAAAATCGTAAATTCTGCACCAAAACATATACATAGGTTTTTGCAAGAAAACAAGGCACTAGTAAAAGAAATTATGGATGAAAGCCTTAAAATAATCAGATTTTAGAAAGAATTATATCGTCATCAAGGTAAAAATGAGCTTGACATCGTAGTATAATTTATTTTTGAATATTATGTTTTAATGCATGAGATATTGGGGTGCACATGTGAAATTTTGATGTTTTTCTATCAAACACAGTTTTAATCACGCAATACATAGTCCAAACCTCTGGTTTGGAAATCCAAGCCTTTGGATTGGGTATTCCAAACCCCAACAAGATGAAATACGAGCACATTATAATGCACTCACGTTCCTGTTTCCAATGTGAAATATGTCCATTTGGGAGGGATAATGTGGAAAAACACATAGAAAACCATAACGCGAGCGCATTATAATGCTAGCATGTTTTGGCTTGGTAAACCCAAACCATAATGTGACCAAGCCATAACGCGAGCACGTTATGGCCAAAATGGCCAAAAAATGGATTTGTGTCCACTTTTTGGCCCCCATCTTTGTGCATACACCCATATTCTTAGTTGTTCATACTATATCCCGTACCATATGACTTGGAAGATATTACAATATTCTTGCATACAAGAGTTACGCATGAAGGTAGGAAAACCCTAGAAAATAAGTAGTTAGTGATTTTTACAACACTATATATGCTAATTAGAGCATATTTATACAAGATTGGTAGAGAGGAATTCTTGCGCATGTGTGTGTTAGAGCATGATTGCGGAGCCATAATGGAAGAGGTGCATAGTGGAATTGTAGGAGGACAATATGCGGGTGAAGCATCAATGTCAAATATATTAATAGCTGGATTATGGTGGGAGACACTCTATAAGGATACCAAGGAATTTGTCAAATCCTATGATCATTGTCAAAGGATAGGAAAACAAGGATGAAATGTCATTATCACCTATTACAAGCACAACCTTTTGAGAAGTGGGAAATTGAATTTGTTGGCCCAATTACACCAGTTGCGTGGAGGATAGGTGCATGTTACATTATCACATGCATGGATTATTTGAAAAGGTGGGCAGAGGTAGCACCTACAAAGGATTGCAATGTAACTACAACAACAAGATTTTTATGGGAAAATATCATTAGTAGGTATGACTGCCCATTGAGCCTTACTAGTGATATGGGAACTCATTTTTGAATGTGATAATTCAAATACTATTAGTAGATTTATGGTGTACCATCATAATACTACCACCTATCACCCACAAGCCAATGGTAATGCAGAGGCCTTTAATAAGATTTTGGGAAAAACAATGACAAAGATTTGTGATGTAGGAAGAAAGGATTGGGATGACAAAGACTCAATTGTGTTATGGGACTATAGAACTACATACAAGATATTGAATAAGTCAACACCTTTTCAATCGGTGTTTGACACGGAAGAAGTTCTACCCATGGATTTCATGTTACCCTGCTTGTGTATTGTGTGTGCATGAGGACTTGATGATGAGAAATTAGTAGAGAAGTGCATTGATAAACTGATGCAATTAGATGAGAGGTTTACAATTGCAAGGTGGAGTTAGAAGACATAAAAATTGATACAAAAGGCTTGGCATGATAGGAATATTAAGAATAAGTATTTTACTGTGGGGAAAATGGTTCTTTTGTATGACTCCAAGTTTGTGTGCCATCCTGGGAAGCTCAAATTGCATTGGTTGGGACCATTTATAGTAACCAAGATCCTGGAATCTAGAGCTTGTCAACTACAAACATTGGATGGAACTATATTTCTGGTTACTTCAATGGGAGTAGGTTGAAGCCATACTATAAATAATCTTCTTTTGTATTTATAGTACAATAGTGTTGCCACTTAGATTAGATTCCGCCTTTTTTGTCTTGCTTTATTTTGTTGTAATAAGCTCGTTCACACATAGGAGCTGATTTCTTTGTTTTAGACTGATGTGTAGAGGACCACACATGATTTTAGTGTGGGGTGAAGTAGGTGTAGGTGTGTGACTTGAAAAAGGGAGGATAAAATTGACTAGGAGGCTAGAGAACAAGTCCGTGATGAGTTAATATAATGTTTGCATGGAAAAATGTGTTGGTGCACAAAATAAAGTGTTATTAATGGTTGGACATGGTGAAAAGTTTTCTTTAAGTTAGTGGAATTTCTCATATTAAAAACCACGTGAATGGAGAGTTGTGCAAGGTAACGTAAAGGAGGAAATAAAGAGGTAGACTAATTGGCAAGGGGTGTAGAGGAATAATTTGTGCGGTGTAAGAGGGTGCACACAAGAATGTTTGTAGCTTGGGAGTAGTAACGCCCCGAAAGGTTATGGACTGCCACATGTGAGAGATTTTTTCAAGATAGAAAATGTAAGAAAAGTGTGGGAAAAGTAGAATAGTGATTTCAAGATTGGATATGTAGGTGTGTGTAATTAATGCGGCTAGAAATTGAAAAATATGTAAAGGGGCAGAAACCAAGTCATTCTTTCCTTGTGTAAAAGAGAGCTCGGTTACCATACACAAAGTGTGAAGAACGAACTAGAGCTTATTGAAGTAAAGAGAAAACAAGAACAAAAACTTAATGGCAGATAATGCATGTGAGAAGTGGAAGGTAGGTGAAGGGTTTGAAAACACATGTCTAGGATTCATAGGTGAAGATGCGGAGCTAAGGAGAAGAGTTTTATAGGTTGAGCTAGGGCATGAAGTTGATGATAATAGGTGTAAGGATTGAGTAATAAGTATGGATTTCAACACCAAAGGCACAAATTGAGTAAGTGTTTGAATTTTGGCACCTAGCACACGTAGTTTGCAGGGTTATGGGGTATACTAGTTAGAGCATAACAATGACACCAAAGAGTTCATAAAGGAAAATGAATCCCATAGAAGAGTTACTTGAAGATTGGTTTTCTGCGATACAATTTCCACCGGAGGTAGTGGTAGGAAACCATGGGAATCACAACTACAAAAATGCAAGATTAAGGAATACAACTACTAGGTGTAAGTGAATGAGGAAAGTATCAATAAGGATGTCTTACAAGACTTAAGTACAAGAAATGTGGAAGGGAAGATTGTCTTGGATGAAAAAATGTGTAAAAATTTGGAAGGAGTCAGAGGTACAGGTTGTATGAGCTACCCTTCTTTGGGAAGCCTACACACCTTTTCAATGGCTGATGTTGCACATGCACAAAGATTATTTTTACTTCGCAGGTAGAAGGATGCGACTAACTACAAAGTTAATTGATAGGGTTATATGGTTGCACAATACTTAAGGAAGAGATAGAGCTTGACTTGTGTGATGAGACAAATATAAAGGAAACAAACACCAAGTTACAATATCATAAGGGAAGTCGTGACTTTAGCATTAATAGTATTTTTTTACCCTAGTACAAGAGTAGTTGCACACTTGGTTAGCTACAAGTTGGGTTCCTCTAAGAGATGGATAGAGGTAAAAAAATTACACATCACACATAAGATGACACATAAGACCAAGTACAACATTTCCTTGTATATAGTGAAGGAATTATAGAGGAGGAAAAGGATTAGACGAAGAAAGGAGAAAAAAATTACTTGGGGTTCCATCCTTCTTTTGATTATATTTTGGTAAATTGAGGGCAGACAGACAGAAGACAATATGTGGGAGCACCCCATTGAAGACAAGTCTCCAAAGAAAAAATGTTAGCCAAGTATACTTGTGATGGCATAATTGTAAATCCTTACAAAGCACGCCTTGAGAAGTGGTATAGTAGAATGCATGAGGCATTCAAAATGAATGACCCATGCCAAGATAATTACCAACATTTCTAAATGGATAGGTAGATTTTTAGTATTGCAACACTTCATCCTTGCAATATTCTTGTTGAACAATAGGGAAATGGGGCCATGGTGCAAACTATCATTTGTAATCATAGCCAATTATTTCAAGTGCACAGTAAATAGAATCAAGGATGGGAAACAATTGAATTTCAATGTAGAGAGGATTGATGTGGACTATCATACGCTACATAATAAATATGGATATGTATCCAAGGCATCATATGTGGAGACTATGGAAACTGACAACATGGAACTTAGTTTGATAATAACCCTAGTAGTTTGCAAAGAGGAGTGTAGATTTTATGTATGCCTACAACCAAAGATGAAGGATGGAAAGTAGTTTGACGCGTGTGAATTTGACATGCCACAACCACAAAAGAAAGATATGGTAAGGTCCCCATGAGGCAACGTAAGCCCAATCTAAAGGAGGAAGAGGAAAATATAACCAAGGGGAAGTTAGAGAAAAGCAAAAGGAAGAATATAAGAGGAGAGAGCCAATAATTAAGTTCCTTCCATGCATAGAAAGAGAATCCAAATAAAGAATAGTGTAAGCTGATCTTGAAAAGGAGGACAACCCCACATTGTGCATAATATGGATGAGGAAGATGAAGATCATCCACACATGGAGCAAGAAAGATAAGAAGAAGTGGAGGAAAAAAGGAAGATCATGCACAAGAAGAGTATGAAGGGCCTGAGTAGGAAAGGGATACACGTGATGTGCGAGAAGAAGAGAATAAGGGTGATGTAGAGATTGAAGAGGAGCAAGAAGAGAAATAAGGAGGTGATGAAGAACAAATGCTTAGGGAAGGCCAAGGTGTTGGAGGGGAGAAGAGATGGGATGAGTTAAATATAACACAAGAGACCTCGAGAAAGCCACATGTAGGAGGGATGAAGAGACATAAACCTCTATAGGAACCCCCAATGTCCTACCTTGATGACCCCTCAAAAGTGTTAAGGGCCATATTTTAGTGTTTAGCACAAACAGACAACCTATTTAGTTAGGAAAGGTTTGGTAAGGATAAGGTCCTCATGCACACAAAAAAATCTCTCTTAGAAAATGCAAATGCATGAGGAGACCAAATTTGAAGTAAGTAAGGAGTTATTTTTAGAAAAACAAGCATGTAACATGCTAAAAAAATGGCTGTCAAAGTTGGGAAATGTAATATCAAAAAAGGGCACTAGTAAAGAGGATGTAACAAGATATACAATGTAATGGGTTGAGGAACCAACAAATTGTGGTAGAGTTGAACAATGAGAATAAGAGAATGGACAATGTGTATAATAAAGCAACTGATATAGTGAATAATATTACATGCACAAACTTGGCGGAACATGCTAAACTAGAATATGATATAAAAATGGAGTACTTGGAGGATCTGGTTTGAATGTTGCCGATCAAGGTAAAAATAAGGCCATGTCAATCGCAAAAATAATTATACACAAATAATAAAAATAAAGGTCAAGAAAAATATTGAAGAATATGAAGCACTCATCACAAAGGTAAAGGAGGCCACATAGAAGGTATAATTGTTTTTGACAACTTCAAGAATTTTTCTCGATATGTAACACACACATCACAATTAAAGAGGCCAAGTTAAAGAAAATACAAGCCATGATGAAAACCAATAAGGTCGAGCATGAGAAGGTGATGTAGGAGGTTTTGGAAAAGAAGTTAATAAAATCCAAGTGTGATGCTATTGATGAGAGGCTCAAGGAGATCCATCCTATGGTAATGCACAGGATGGATAGTTTGGAAATTCTCGTAGTAGACTTGGATGTAATGATTAAGGAGCTGAAGGAGAAGGTAGGTGAGATAACTTTCGAGAAGATACCAAATATTGTGGAGATAGCACTAGATAATGCCACCAAATATCTTGAAGGATGGAAGAAGCTAGAAGTTGTAATAAACAAAGAGTTTCTAGAACTCCTCCTATTACCTAAGGCTTGAAATTTGGGACTTGTGCGTAGAGGAATATTCTTTGTTTTTGTTTCATTTGGGTAATTACCCATATTATTTATTCTTTCATTCTTTTAGCTATTCTTTGAGGAGCTAGCCTTTGATTCATATTATTGTCAAGAATGACAATACTCCTAGTGTGGAGAAATGTTGAGAAAATAAAATGGCTAAGTCCTAGCCATGTATGTAGGTTTAAGATTGCACGTAGGAGGGAACATATAAAATAAGAGGAAATAACTAAGGAAAAATTAACACAAGGAATCATGTGTGCAAGAAGATAAAAAGTATAGAGATAATTCAATACATGAAAGGTATTCATGTAAGGGGGATGACAAGATTAGTGTGCGAAGGGTTCACACATACACACACCATGTTACAAGACATAACTAAATTTCCTGTAAAGGATAAAAATAGGAAAATAATAGTTGGTGTAACTTGCAATGTATGTCCGAAATAGGCAAGGAAAGAAGCACCGACAATAGATAAAACACATGCAAATGAGGACATCTAATTATAGGATCAAAACATAGATAAGGCCGAGCTATTTATAGATTGATCTAGAGTTTAAAGGCATGCAACCTATATTTAGGACATCTATTCTTAGGATTAAAGCATGTAAGTGGTGAAGGACAAGTTCCCACCATGTATAAATAAGTGTAGCACTCTTTGTAATCAAACAGAGAGAGAGGAGAGAGTGGTGCATAGATAGATTGATGGAGATATACAATGTGTGTGTAAGTTCCTAGCGCTAAGTACTATGCACATGGATGTAATCAGTGAGTATATGAATGAATTATGTTTATGATGGACAATTGTGTATGGATTTTGAGAGTTAGTAGCAATGGAAATGGTGTAGTAGGAATCCAAATACTACATTAATTTTTTATATTAATGAATGATAGGCTTGTTGTTATTTATTGATGTTAGTATATTTTATTGTTGTCTTCCATCCCTAATATAATGCTCAAGTAGATAAATAACATCTTGACAAGTGAAACAAAGGAGGAACTCAATAGGTTGCATATGCTTTGGGTGAGCACTTAGTCATCTATCTAGGTGAAGTGATAGCTCGTCTGACCTTGTGAAGTTGGCAACTAGGCTCCAACACTTGCCTTAGGAACATCTTATCGATACAATTAAATCCAACTGTGGTACATTTGGTGGAACTTAATAGAATGGTCATCGAAAGTGAACCATCCACATGGTATACTACTAGAATAATCTGGTGAAGGAATCTTGTGATTATGTTAAATGATGTGAAAATTGTAAGTTATTTTTAATCTTATCCATGTACACTCTTAGGAATTATAACTCGATCCAGTCTATTTGGCCTATGTCTCAATGGGGTTTAGATATTATTTGAAATTTTAAACCCTTATCATCAGATGGATAAATATTTATCACCACTTCCATTAAATATTTCACCAAATGGGTTAAATTAATTCTACTTTCCCACACTTCCGCACCCAAATCATGAAGTTCATAATACAAAACATAATTTCTTGATTTTTCATCCTCTCCAAGCTCATTTTTTATAATGGGGTATCATTTAACAATAAGGATATGCATCACTTATGTTAAAAATACACTATTAGAAATATTTTCTCCATCCCTTATCATCCACAATCCAATGGCCAAGTAGATGCATCTAATAAAATAATAATTAAACTTATTCAAAAATGGTTAACAATTCACATTGTGGATGACATACTCATCTCCCTTATGCCATTTGGGCCTACCACACTAACATACACAAAATAAAATGGGCTATTCCATTCTCATTAGTTTATAGAGCTGAGGCCATAATACCTCTCAAGCTTGAGATATCATCCATGTGCATTATCTTACATAAGTTTATTGATGGCAACACATATCACAAATAGTGTATTTCCCAACTTAAGCTACTTAATGAATGACGTAATAATGCCTTGGGTCACTTACATATTTACTGAAATTGCATCACACATGATTATGATAAAAAATTATTTATGGATTTGAAATTATTGATCTCATATTACAAGAAAATTAATGAAAATTTCCACAAACACCTAATCAATGGGACAAGTTTTCCCCTAATTGGTTTGGTTCCTATATTATCACTCACAAATTTGGTTATAAAGCATACAAACTTTATGATTTGAAGGGTTGCAAAGAAACAAATATGATAAAAACCATGTATGTTCAATGTTTTTATATGTAAATAATCTAAAAAATCATGTAGCCCTAAGATTTATAATAAGAAAACATTTATAATAAAAAGTCCAAAAATCATAAAATAGTCTTAAACCAATAGGAAGTTATAGAATTGTATTTTCATTACTATTACATCCATCCTTTATTCACTTTACACAAGTACCCTAATATCAGCTCACTTACCTTTGATATGGATGGATGACTTCCCTAGGTTATTGACAATTCGCTAGAATTCTTTATGTGTTGGAACATCTTCCACAATTATTTGAGCTTCATCTATGGTCACCCAATAAATTTAAGATTTTTTTAGAGATCCATGCACTCTTATTCACTAAATTAATTTTCATGCTTTTACTAGGACATTATTAAAGTCACTAGACAATTCGATTATATCATATGTATCAAATTATCATACATAGCCATTCATGGTGCTTAATCCCATTAAAAAAGCAAAAGCACAAAAATTTACAACATCACAAAACATAAAATGAAATGATAGACAATTCAAATGACACACTAATTAGAGAATATCTCTAAAGGTGTTACAAGTATCTTTATAGGGGTTATGGATGCATAAATTACAATAGAGTAAGAATTGAATTAACACCAAACACATTTGTGTCAAGGATGCAGATTTTTGGTTGATAGTAGAGAAATTTATGGCTTCCTTTTCCCTCATCAATATCCCAATAAATTAATACAATGGCTCAATCATGTAACACAATGACTATTTGACCTCAATTTTGTCCATGTACTTCACAACAATTAGTAATTAATGCCTACTTACACACGCAAGATCTCAATAATTCAAAGGGGTAGTATGTCGCTTTATGACCATTAGAATTGGTTCAAATCACAAGTTTTTTTTTTTCTCTCGTCTCATCAAAACGTGATATCATTTTATCTAAACATAACACTAATATATTTTTGCACACCGTGTTGCATCCCCATATAATAAAAATTATCATACTATAATTTTTGTACCATTTCCATACATTTCATACATAGAAAATCTATGGCTACATGTTAAAAATAAAAAAATAAAATGTGTTCCTAATCATCTACATATTTATTATTTCAACATTGCATAAACCATAACACACACACACACACACACACACACACACACACACACACACACACACACACACACACACACACACACACACACACACACACACACACATTATTTTCATACAATAAAACCACAATATGAATAATAACTATACATTAAGGGATAGGACTCACATTGTTTCATGGATTTTTATCTCATACATGTGAACCCACATGGTGTATCAACAAGATCCTAGTGTGTCACAAAATCTATGCACTTGTGTAAATTTCTATGTCCTAAAAACATGCTAGCATTTGCATGGTTCATAAGCAAGAAAACTTGTAATTGACAATCCCCTTAGCATTTTTCTTTCTCTTATGCACTTTTATTGGATTTATACATCTTACACTCTTGCCGAAATTTAATCTGTTTTATCTTTCTATGGCCTCGTACACTAGTGCAAGGCACTCTTGTCCTCTTGGGTGCTCATGTCCTTCTTTCTCCTTTTCTTATCCTTTTGGAACTTGTTTGCTTCTTAATTACTTTTTACTACTTTGGGCCGACTTCCAGCTTACCAATTACAAAATTCAAATAAGGGAATCATATAAATACACAATTATGTCTTAGAAGTAAAGGGCCAAGCTCTAAGCATTACATATTACCACCTAAGCTTGCATTCAAAGGCACAACAACATCAAAGGCATCCATCTAGCACTCGTACAAGGGACAAGGACTATATACTTCGCATACAAAACATAGGAAGGGGAATTTTATCCTATTCCATCCACACATTATATACATTTTCTACATTCTAGAAATAGCTCGATATCACCGCAACTTGCATAAGGGCATCCTTCTACACAAAAACACAAGAACTACATGATGTCTAAGATGTAGTGCATTAATCATTCATAAGTTCACTCTTTGGGTGACTCAGCAGGGTCATTTCAACTCCCCATTATGTATTTTCATTTTTATATTCTATGTGGCTTGTGGGTATGTGCAAGTGAAATTCTTTCTAGCAAAGTTACGGTATAATCGTATATCGATGAAAGAATCTAGAGTGACAAACATGGATCAACAATGAAGATTTACCAACACTAAAAGATCTAGGTCTCAGATCTACCCGACACCAGCTTCCCGTGATCCGCACACCAATGCCCGAGCATTCCTTCTACCTACCATTTTGATGACTCTCTCTCTCTCTCTCTCTCTCTCTCTCTCTCTCTCTCTCTCTCTCTCTCTCAAGACATATCTAACACTCTCCCATAATGGCATGGTTTCTCTTGTGTCATCACATAGATCTCCATCATATGCACACTTGGGGGTCATTGCACATTCTTCCCTCTCCATGACTATCGGATCCCTCTATTTTCTACTCGTAGATTCTTACTACACTTCACACTTCTTGCTTCATGTTCTAAGCACTCTTACCTCTTTGGTGCATATATTGTACCATCACTACCCTATGAAAAATTCTCGTGCTATGCTTCAAACTTGAATGTTGAGGGAACACTACATCCTTAAACCATGCATTACACACTCCACACTATGTGCTTCATGACATATATTTTCTAGCATCTACTCACACATGAAAAAACCATTTCCCGATGACACACTCTTTTTCTATGGTTCATTCTTGATTGTTGAGGGGGAATTTATAAATGAACCTCATTTCATGTACATCTGTTGAGGGGAAACACCACTCCTTCCATATTCATAATTTGCATACTACACCACCACATTCATACACCATTTACATATATTGGTTGCATTTACTCTTGCTTGCTTATACTACTTACATATTGCACTTTTCTTACTATGTTAGTTAGATACTTAGTATGTCATTATCTCTTTATATACACATTTGTGTGTTCACTTGATATCTAAAAGTGAATACAAATATCTTATAGTTCCTTACACGATGCATAGATATTGACACTACCTCCTTTTTCAATCCCACCAAGGATCTTGGTGGCATCTACTTTTACTACTCTCACACCCTACACATTACATGTTCTATTGTTATATTATTCACTACTTCTCATTATAGTTACTTTAATTTTCACTAATATATACACACTTTGACATACTATTTATCTTTCTAACATGCTAATGAGTGTGTGTTGTGTAGCATTTACCTTGTAGGACTATCTACAACCATGGTTATCTAATATATTTTTCTTGATCTTGTTTTCTATTGTATGTTATTGTTTGCAAGCTATGCCCTATCTCTTGTATGATCATTGTATGCTTTTGGCCGCTTCAGCACTGATTGTCTTGTGAAAATGTGAGTGATGTCCCACATTTGAAACCCATTTTTGGTTGTCCATATTGTCTTCCTAGTTGTTTGTTACATTGTCTTCTATTGCATGCTAGCTTTTATACTAACACTTGTTACTAGCCCATATTGTTTGCATGTGCCTTGGTTTCTACCATGCACATCCCCTACAACCTACAACAATACACTTCAAACAAGTATTGGGTCCTCTCCTTTGGACCGCATTCTCCTACAGTTGTCGAATGTACCCAAAAAGAGGGGAGACATAAATTGGGTGAACAAATCACCCCTATAGAAGGTCATAACTACAGATTCGGATCAGTACACTATAGAAACAACACATGCATACAGTCACAAAACAATCTAGAATCGAATGGAATTCACACATGGTACGGATAGTAGCACTGGGTGCTCCAGACACTCCCCTAGGTGCTAATGTCTTGGGGGCATAAAAAATATTTTTTCTCAATTCAACATAGTCTTTAACAATTTACAAAACAATTCTCTAGTAGAACACACTTTCCTCTAAATACAAAATGCATTCTATCTCCTATAATCATTCTAATACAAAAACATGAGACATACCATCTACAGTGGTTCTCATTCGGGAAGTATTCATGGAAGAGAGTAAAACTAGTCCTCTCTCCCCAAAAATTTTCTCCCATGGCATGAGATCATCCAAAAAACACACATTTAGCATGATATTTCCCAAATACTCATACTTGGCATGAGATCTCCCAAAAAAATCATACTTGTGAGATATCCCAAAAAAATCATAATTTGGCATGAGATCATCCAAAAAACTCACCCTTCATAGAATTTCAGGACATATTTCTATCCTTTACACTCTTATACATCAGGAACACACTTTCCTTTATTACTACCTTTTCACACTTTTGCATACTTATACATACTTTACTCATATTTTTCATATATAGGAATTTGACTACTATGTTTCTCTTATTTTACATGTCCATCCTTAATATATAAAAGAAGTAGCCTACATCGAAAAATATAAGCACGTAAAAATATACAAGCTATGCATAATGCTTCACCCCTAGGGTCCACTTCCCTCTATCCTAGTCTCCTTGCTTCATGTTACAATCTCTTTATGCTTCACTTTTCCACCCAACATGTTATTCACTAGACTCTCTACATGATCGTAAGGTATGGATATTCTAACTACTTTATGTTATCGATTATTCATTCAACAACATAAAGTGGGGGGAAAATTTGGTCACAAAATCTATGCACTTGGATATATTTCTAGGTCCTAAAAGCATGCTAGCATTTGCATGGTTCCCAAGCAAGAAAACTATTAATTGACAACTCCCTTTATCCTTTTTATTTTCCTTCTACACTTTTATTGGCTTGATACATCTTACACTCTTTCTCGGCATTTAACCTGCTTTATTGTTATGTGGCCTCGACACTAGCACCCACTTGGGACACTAGTGCTAGGTGCTCTTGTTTTCCGTGCGCTCATGTCCCTCTTTATCCTTTTCTTATCCTTTTAGAACCCTTTTACTTCTTAATTAATTTTACTACTTTGAGTCAACCTTATAGCTATCAATTATGAAATTAAAACAAGGGAATCATATAAATACACAATTATGTTTTCAAAATAAGGGACCAAGAACTAAGCATTACATACTACCACCTAAGCTTACATTCAAAAGGCACAAGAGAATCAAAGGCATCCATATAGCATCCATTCAAGGGAAAGGGTTGCATACTTCTACATACATAACATAGGAAGGGGAAGTCTATTCTATTCCATCCACACATACTATACATCTTCTACATTCTAGATCTAGCCTACTATCATTTGTGTAACTTGCACAAGGGCATAATTTCTACACACACACACACACAAGAACTACATAGAGTCTGAGATGTAGTGTAGTGCTTAGTCATAATTTCACTCTTCAAGTGACCATCGGGGTCATTACGACTCCCCATTTTGTATTTTCCTTTTTAGGTTTGATGTGGTTTGTGGGTATGTGTAGGTGAACTTCTTTCTTACATGTTGCAGTACATTCCTAGATCAAATAAAGAATCTAAGGTAACAAATAGGGATCAACAATGAATCTTGTTTGACACTAAAATATCTAGGTCCCCGTCATCTTCCTAGACATCAACACCCGTGATCCGCATACACGGTGCACGGGTGTTTCTTCCCTCTCATGGGTGTTCTTATCTCAGTAGTTTCGAGTTTAGAACCTCTAGCGATCATCTCGCAAAACTCTTCTTATACTATTATATTATTTCACCAGCCCATATCACTCCTAGATTGCTCAATATTTCTCTAAGTCTTCCTATCTCTCTCTGTTTCTTAGGGTTTTGCATTGTGCATGCTTGTTTTCTTGTGTCTTACTATATATCAACATTTTTACAACACATATTACAATAAATACTATGAAAATAATATTTTATCAATTTAATTTACATTAAATCCCCTAGGAGGCCCCATACTCATCTTATGTGAATTTAACCATAATCATAATTCTCATGAAAAATAGGCCAAATGCATATGTGGCACATGTTCGTGTAATAATCATTGATAGTATCATGTTCATATAACATGGGTAGTCATCTCCCAACTAATCCACACTACCGACTCCTTAAGCTAACGTAAAAATATATAATCTTCTATTATACCCTCTAAGTCTCTAACATGTGTTACACATACAAAAGATTATGATTACTTTTATCTTGCTCTCTTCATTCACTCTTCAGAACATTTATTCATCATTCTACCTACCTCTTTTTTCAGATCTCTCCCTCAAATATTCATTGGATTTTGGTTTCTTCTTCTCTACAAATTTTTCAAGATTCTCTCTTCCAAGAAACAAATCTTCATTTGATGGCTCTGTTTCCTCTCTATCTCTCGTAATAGTTTCTTTAGCATGTAGTTCTCCTCTTTTTATCAATAGATCTAAATTATGCAATAGTGTCATCTTTAACACAAAGATCTCCTCTCTTTTGATCAACAAATCTGCATTATGTAACAAAGCAGTGTCTCCTTCATCATGTAGCTCTCCTCTCTTTCGAATAAAAATTCATTATATAAAAATGTCTCCATTCTCTCTATGGAAAAACCCTTTGCTTGGCTACGCCTTTTCTCTCTTTTTCTATAGCACTAATCACGCATTTTTATTTTTTCTTAAATAAACATTTATATATTCTACTTCTTTGACTCATGATTTTTTTATTTTAATTAATTTTATTGCTCCTCGTATTTCTGGTAGATACATGAAAAGTTTCAAAATAGTTTTGCAAAATTATCGACATTCTTTCATGATTTTCTCATTATGCAGGTGGAGGCATTACAAGATTCCTTTTCTATCATTTAATTGTTCCTCCAATCATGTATTTTTTTATTCCATGATAGCGAGGATGAAATTCCCTTCCCAAGTCCAAAAACTTGAAAATATGACACATGGAGCAAAAGATATTGCAATTCAGGTTTTGACCCCTAACAACTTATTTTGGCTTTTCTTTGTGAGTTGTTAGAGTTAATTTACTTAGAATTATGATTGGCCATTACTTTGAAGTTGTGCCCCATCACTTTACCGCATAACACCTTTGCTTTTCTTCTTCGCGGGTTTGCACAACTACTTTTCTCAGATTTTTCTTTGAGCATTACTTAGAAGTTTTCCCACATCGTATCTCTACATTTCTCTCTTCTTTATTTCTTAAAGGGTTTAAAGGGAACCTTTGATTTTCTCATGTTTATGAATTTCCATTACTTCATAGTTTCCCTTTGTTGTTTTTATGGTTTACTCCACCTTATGCCATTTACTTTACGGTGTTCTCGAAGTACTTTATTTCAGACTTATGAACCTCCATTACTTCTTAGTTGAGGTACATCGGATCTCTGATTTACTCCTCAACTTTGATTTGCTTTATGGGTTTCAAGTTACTTTACTTCGTGTTTGGAGCCTCCATTACTCGCAGATTGATGCACATCAAAATCCACAGATATTAGTACATCGAATATTTGTATTCTTAGTACATCGAATATCCGCATGATCTTAGCACATCCAATATACACACTTGGAACATCCAATATCCACAATACACACTCCTTCTTTGCAGTTTGTGAGATTCTTCGACTAGATCTTTTGGGACAAATCTACTTGTAGTTTTTACACTTTGTATCTATGTAATACATTGGAAGATTCTTTTTTTTTTTCAAGTTTGCGAGATTGTTATGCTTCATTACTTTACAGTCTTAGCACATCATATCTCCGCAATCTGGAAAAATCAACTTACTCATTTTTCTCAAAAAAAAAATCTAAGTACTAGACCTTTTTATTGCTCCATACAGATCTTGTGAGCCTTATAACAAATGAAAATGACTTTTAGACCTCGTAAATCAACTAAGCCAAGTGTACCAACCTCTTCAATTTCTTTAGTGGACCCCTATCTCACTTACTAAGTTTTCAATGCCCCGAACGTATTATCAATTCTCAATGAACCAACCTTAGACCATTTTACACCTTTCTTGCTTAACCATTCACCTATCACATTGAGATACAACTATCACCGAGAAGGCACCGCCAATCACCTTCATGCCTTTTGCAGTCTTACTTCACCACTCACTCTTTTTTTTTCCATCAATGCCACTTGACATTAATGACAACACCAATGACCAGGGTTCAACAATCTCCCCCTTTGTCATTGATGGAAACACACTCAAAAACATATAAAATTTGATGGAAAAAACACTTTCAAAATTGTTTCTTACCGCACTCTCTCCCTACTTAGTTTCGACAACATTCTCTCCCCTTTGACATCTATGAAAAAGGCTCAGACACTCAACACCATTATCAATATGAAAATAAGTGTGATAAACCAAAATCTTACCTAAAGAAGCTCCCACTTGGATTATGCTTCTTTACACCTTTTTCCGTTGATTGGAAACTAGCTCCCCTTGTCCACAAGCTTCCCCTAGGATTTTGTTCCATCTTATCTCGACTCTAATCAACAAAAAAAATTATCCATTTGATTTTATGAACCTTACTAGGATCCCTTGACTGATACACTCCATGATGGGATTTAATCTTATCATACATCTCTGTTCTATGCCAAATTAATTCTCACATCTTCATAATTTCCTTCATAGCTAGCATACTCATCATTAAATGTTCTTCCTGTTACTCAAGTAATTTCACTTTGAAGCACCTTTTGAACCTTTTTCTTTCGACCTCAAATTATTTACCTCTTTTCGCATGCTCTTCTTTTATCTACACCAAAATCATTATAAGTGTGATAAACCAAAATCTTACCTAAAGAAGCTCCTACTTGGATTATGCTTATTTACACCTTTTTCCTTTGATTGGAAACTAGCTCCCCTTGTCGACAAGCTTCCCTAGGATTGTGTTCCATCTTCTCTAACTCTAATCAACAAAAAAATTATCCATTTGATTTTATGAACCTTACCAGGATCCCTTGACTGATACACTCCATGATGGGATTTAATCTTATCATACATCTCTGTTCTATGCCAAATTAATTCTCACATCTTCATAATTTCCTTCATAGCTAGCATAGTCATCATTAAATTTTCTTCCTGTTACTCAAGTAATTTCACTTAGAAGCACCTCTTGAACCTTTTTCTTTCAACCTCAAATTATTTACCTCTTTTCCCATGGTCTTCTTTTATCTACACCTTTACTTTGAAACACTATTGAACCATCAAGAGCTCATACCAAGAATACATAATTTACTTCCTTTCTTTCTTGCCCCACTAATTTTGGCTATGAGAACCCATGCATGCTTTGAGAAGATATATTCCATACTAAATAAAACTCTCCTTAATATTTTGTTTTCAATGTTTGCAATATTCCCTTAGAACTGCACTCTTTTGAATTTTCCTCATTTTGGTCATTCATCATGTATTAAACTTGAGTCTTTTCAAGAAGACATGTCAAATCTACATACTATGTCCTTAGACTTAATTGGCTCACTGATTTGCACTAGTACTAGCCTTAAGTGATCTTAAATTTGACTAATCCAAGCTCCCCTTGGAAAAAATCAATCTTCCTTTGAAGAAAATTTACCTATCTCACCATATTCATCCATTTTACTTCACTATGCTCAATAATCAAACTAATGCTTCTTAATCATTTTAATCCTTCACTAGAGAAATATGTAATCTCAACAACCTTATCTTTCAGTTGTTGTAAGAACTTTCTATATCGGTATAGGTATGATCCTTCTTGTCACTATGATCAAGCTATTAGTTTTTCCATTTGTTCTTGAATGGAATCATTCTCATTCCTCCCACTTCACACACTCAGTATGCCCTCAAAATTTTGGATCTCAACTCAACATACAAAGTTCATGAAGTTCTATTCAAGTAAATTTCTAATCTTCCATGTGAATAAATTAAATATAACACGTAATCTCAGTCTTCATTGAGCTCCTTTCATCAATGTTTGAGAAACCAATGTCTGACCTATATGAGCTTTAGTGTTATCTTTTATCAACTTGCTCACTAATTTTATTAACTCCAAGCAATGTTATTCACCAACTTCTATTTATTGCATTTGCAATTAATCTTAGTATCTTGTACTTGTTATCTATGACCTCTCGTGGATCGGTACATTCTTCAATATTTTCATGAAAACAATATGATCTTCTTGTATATCATGATTCAACGTGAGAAATTTTGACTTGTTTTGATGGAATACTTTTCTTAATATTTGATTAACATGGTAAAGCTTAGCTTTAACTTACTTATGTCTACGTCACAACTTGACATATATTAAATTGGCATCACTTTCACATTTTGAGATGATACACACTTGGGGAACCTAAATACTTCCTTAAGACATACTGACTATGTCTAAGACTTCCATGAAACCAATCATACACATTTTATTATATTCACACTTTTACATCACTTAGCAATCCATGATCAATTTTGACAAAGAATAAGCTCTTATTTTAAGATTCACAAAATGAGGATAGAATATAAACAATATGAGGAACAAGAACTCACACTCTTATGCTTCCTTATAACCACATGACTCATACTTGTACTCTTTTTCAACCAAGGACATTTTCTTAAGATTTATCAGACCTACTACGGGCTGTTATCAACCATAATCACCTAGAAAATGATTCAAACTTGACAAAAGGGAGACATACAACTCAGATTTTGAGACTTCTTGACTACACATACTTATGATTTTTAGTGAGCACTGGAACTTTAACACACTTTGATTCTTACATACCTTGACAACTTGATAGAAGTAGCACTCAATAAAAACTTCATTTAATCAAAATGGCCTTGACCTTCTCATTCAACTCCATCATGAGGAACACTTGATTGGTAGACAAATGAAGAGAAAATATGCTTCCTTTAGCTTGTGTATACCTTCTAGAATCCTAGAGAAGGCATATTATCTTGTCATGTCTCATCAAAACAAAAGAAAGTCATCAAAACAACATGATGACTTAGTTCTATCTTTCCTTGTCCTTGTTCTCTTATCAGTCTCCTTGGATGCATTCCTTGGAGTGACTATCACATCACATGATTTCTCACTTTCTGATTGAATTCCTGAAAGACACATATGTTGTAACTCATACACCTACTCTAATACTACTTGAGGAAGAAGTTCTTCATTATTTGCACTCAACTTGTCTTCCTTCTTCTTGCCTTTATCAATATTCACTGTTGTCTTATTTGTCATAGATTTCTGATTTTCTACATCATCTGCCCATGTTATTTTCTTTCCCTTCTTTTTTTCTTTGACTTCTGATTTTTCTTCCTTGATCTTGTATATCCATTTCATTTCCTTCTTTCTAGGAGTTGTTAGAGGATTGGATGACTCTATCTTATTTCTAGGATTGATCTTTCCTTTAAATAACCTTTTCTCTAGCCTTTTGAATGTCTAAGTTATATTGTTATGCTTTCAAAATTGATTTTAACAGCAATGCTTTAAAAAAATTCCAATTTCATGACAAATAAAACACCTAACTTGATTATTGCTTCTATATAAATATGGACTGTGATTCCAACCATACTTAGCACTCTTATAACTATAACAATATCTAGCAATATGTCAAATCCTATTATAGTTATAGAAATCTATCTCATTCATTCCTTTTGAATCTTCTTCATCCCAAAATTGACTTGAAGGTTCCTCTAAACAATACCTAGAAATATGCCCTCTTTCTTGACAATTGAAACACACTATATTATTCTCATATTCAGTGCCAAAAGATTTCCATGGGTGTTCTTTATCAAATTTCTTCATGCATTCCCTAGCTCTATGTCCAAAACCATAACATGAAAAACAATATCCATTAAATTTTCTCTCATACCTGGATGCATTTGGTTGCCTAACTGACTTAGGCCTTCCTATTTTTTTCTCCTTAGTTTTCTTATTTTCAATTTGAATGTTGGGACCAGCCTTATCATTCTCTTTCTTTTCATAGATTCTCCTTTGAATCCTAGACCTGTTTTATCACCATGTGACCTTTGGCTTTCCAGATTCCACCAAGAGATTCAAAACTCTTTTCTATTTTCTATACATTTGTAACTTATCATTTACCTTTTCTATTTCATCCTTCAGGGTTTTTAAATATTCTTCATGCTTCAAGAAGGCATCCTCTTTATCTTTAAGATCTCTTGACACAGCTTTCAAAAATAGAATCCATCTCCTTGAGTACTTGACCATGTTGAGCTTCCATGTACTTGAATTCATTTTTTAGATTGTCTATCAAATATTGAGAAATCTCATCTTTTCTCTTCAGGATTGATTCGATAGAGTACCTAGTCTTCAAGATCACCTCTAAGTTGTTAGGCTTAATACAAGAGAACCACACTATGATATAAATTGTTAGGAATTTAAGGCACTGAGAGGGGGTGAATTAGTGCTGATAAAACTTTTACAATCAATTTCCACTTATTTAATTTGTTACAATTAAATAGTCTTGATTTTCATTAGCATGCATAAACAATTATGAAAGACACACAGAGAGAGAAAGAGAGAAGTAAACACACATACACATGAGGAGACAAGATTTAATGTGGGAAACCCTTCTCGGGACAAAAACCCATTGAAACCAGAGAACTAATTTGGAAAACTATCCTATAGTGTTACAATGATTTCATGATTGAGCTTCAACTCAATCTAGAGCTACAACTCTAATAATTTAACCAAACACCCACCCAGACTTTGACAAGCTATAACTTTTCTGAAGCTACAACTCCCAAATTTAGTACAACACCCACTAACCTTTAGTAAGCTACCACTTATAAGGAGGCTTCAACCCCTATAATTTAATCAGCCACTACTAATCTTTTGTAAGCCACTACTTACAAGGAGGATGCAACCCCTTGTGATCTAAGAAACTAATTAAACATTAATTACAAACAATTTAATCGTATAGCTTCTTTGTTGCACATACAACAAATTATGATTACTTTTCTCTTGTTCTCTTCATTCACTCTTCAGAAAAAAATATTCAACATTCTCCTTACCTCTCTTTTTCAGATCTCTCCCCTCAAACATTCATTGGATTTGGGTTTCTTCTTCTCTCTACAACTTTTTCATTATTCTCTCTTCCAAGCAGTAGATCTTCATTTGATGGCTATGTCTCATCTTTATCTCTACAACAATTTCTTCATCATGTAGCTCTCCTCTTTTTCATCAATAGATCTACATTATGCAATAATGTTTCCTTCAAAGATGACCTCTCCTCTCTTTTCATCAATAGATATGCATTATGCAATAGTGTATCCTTTAACACATAGCTCTCCTCTCTCAATAATAGATATTCATTTTACAACAATGTCTCCTTCCTCTCTCTGGAAAACCCCTCTGCTCACCTACTCTTTTGCTCTCTTTTTTTCTTTAGCACTAATCATGCATTTTTATTTTTGGTTAAATAGAAAAGTATATATTCTACTTCTTTGAATCTTTTTTTCTATTTTAATTTTTTTATTGCTCCTCATATTGCTTTGTAGATGCATGACACGTTTCAAATAGTTTCCCAAAATTATCTGACATTCTTCCATGATTTTCTCAATGTACAGTGGAGGCATTACAAGATTCCATTTCTAGAATTTAATTATTCCTCCAATCATGGATTTTTTATTCCATAACAATGAGGATGAAATTCCCTTTCTAGAAATTCCAAAAACTTGAAAATTTGACACCGGAGCGAAAGATATTGCAATTTAGGTTTCTGACCCCCAATAACTTCTTTTATCCTTTTTTATGGATTCTTGGAATTACTTTACTAAATATTACGATTGGCCATTACTTTGAAGTTGTGTCCCATCGCATTACCACATAACACATTTTCCTCACTTCTTCATGGGTTTATACAACCTCTTTTCTCAAAATTTTCTATGAGCATTACTTAGAAATTTTCCCGCATCGTATCTCCGCATTTCTCTCTTCTTTGTTTTCTTCACAAGTTTGGATGGAACCTTTTGTTTTCTCAGTTTATGAGGTGCCATTACTTTTAGTTACCCATAGTTATTTTTCTGGCTTACTCCACCTTGTTACCTTTATTTTGTGGGTTCTCATAACTACTTTTATTCGAACTTGCAAACCTCCATTACTTCTCGGTTGAGATACATTGATATCTCTTCTTTACTCCTCAAATTTGCTTTGTTTTTCGGGTTTCTAAAGTTACTTTACTTTATGTTTTTAGGCCTCCATTACTCGCGGTAGCTTGATGCACATCAAAAATCCAGTCTTAGTACATCGAATATCTACGGCTTTAGCACATTGAATATTCACGGTCTTAGCACATCAATTATTCGCAGATATTAACACATTTAATATCCACAATACACACTCCTTATTTACGGTTTTGTGGGATTCTTCTACTCAGGATTTTAGGAATTATCTACTTGCAGTCCCGGCACTTCGTATCTCCGTAATACACTAGAAGACTCATGTTTTACAGTTTTACGAGACTACTCTACTTCATTACTTGGAATTATTAGCACATCATAGCTCCACAACACCTTTGGAAAACTCAACTTACTCATTTTTTCAAAGAAAATCTAAGTCTGGACCTTTTTCTTTCTCCGGATAGATCTTTTGAGAACTTAGAACATATAAAAATGAATTTCAAACTTGTAAATTAACTGAGCCAAGTGTACCAACATCTTCAATTTCTTCAGTGGACCCATATCTCACTTACTAAGATTGTAATGCCCTAAATTTATCCTGAATGAATTCTAAATGCTCAATGAACCAACCTAAGAAAATTTCACACCTTGCTTACTTGACCATACACCTATCATTGCGTGTTCTAACTATCACCGAGAAGGCACTACTAAAAACCTTCATGCCTTTTTCGAGTCTTACTTCACCACTCACTCTTTTTCAATCAATGTCACTTGACATCATTGACAACACCAATGACTAGGGTTAAACAAATTCTTACTTAAGGCCATTATTTATAATTTATAATATAAGGTCCGATTCATCTCTCCCACCGTGTTTGAAGAAGCTCTTGAAAAATCCAAACAGAAGGATTATCTCATGTGAGAATTTAAAAAACCATCTAAGCTCTCAAGTAACCTCAAATCCATGTCTAAATCCATTAAATTCCAAACCTTTCCTATAGGAAAATCCACCACACATTCTTCTTCAAACAATAATATCTAAAGTTTCATTTCTCATAACCCACATGACCTTCCTTTGTTGCATGGTGAACTATTACAAGTTCTTCTCATGCTTCACATTTTTCCTCCTACCAAGAAATTATCTTCCTTCAACCCCAACCTCTTTTTTTTGTGGCATGCCACTATCATCCATTCCCATGAGGATTGTAGGGATCTTAAAAGTATTCCCTTGATTTATTTCTTATACCTCATTTTTATACGATAACATTATCCAAGAACATTATGAGAAATATCAATCCCTTCTACAAGCCCATGAGAACCACCAATCTAGGACCAACGATCACAAAGAACCTATGAACAACTTTGTAGGTACTATTGAAGGGTCCTATGATCATAACTACCTCAATTCACAATATGTCAATGTGGCTAAAGTTAATTATTGGCATAAGCTTACACATAAGGAACCTATCTACAAATACAAAATGCCTTCCCCAATGATTAAAAGATCATTGATACCTCTCATGAGAAACCTAATGATGATTTTTCTATCTCATTTGAGCATGATCCCAAAACCACACTAGAAAGCATCTCTACATAATCTATTCCACCATCCTCAAATAAGATTGTTCAATCCTACAAGCCTCATTTAGCTAAAATAGTTTCCTCCACTTCTTATTCTCCTAAATTCCATTATAACACCAATCATAGGTCGTGATGGAATTTCATTGATGAAGTAAATTATAGGACTTCTAAAATCCCTTCGATGGAACACATGCGTACTTCTCCACAAATAAAAGGTTCCTTACGAAACAAATATATCACTTGGAGGGTGACTTAGATAAGGTAGATGAACCTCCCTTTATCTCACCTTTCCCTAAAAATGAAATCCATAATATCAAAGATATTATTCCTTTAAAATTTCCAAATCCATAGCCATAGAATTTCCTAAAAATGACATGACAGAAAAATGAAGTACATGATTTATTCTTAGTGAATGAAAGATCTGAAATCAATGTTGCATCCTTTTCTCTCATCAAAAACATTGAATTTTGTACTCGATGACCTTAAGCACACTTGAATCATTTGTTAAAAAATTTACAAAACCCATAAAAAAAAGTTGGTTGTATTTGGCTCCCCATTCTTTGTAGGACCCAACACTATTTATATGAAGCTCATCTTATTTTATCACCCTTTTCTTACACTCTCCTTGTTGGTCGAATATGGACACAACACATATAAGCGATTGCATCATATGGTTACTAATGTATTAAATTAATTTATAATAATAAATGATATATAAATTATGTTGATCCAAATACTTGGAACATACCTATCCCCTTTTTGACAAACCTTTTCGCATTCCTAATGCTACCTCATTGCCTAATATCCCATACTCGAGTTTTAATTATTCATGTCACTTTAGCTAACTTAGATGATGATGAACCTAATGAGTTGTAAAACATGGTTACTAAATTTTTTTACCAAATGTAGTTACCATTCATCTTCCTCCATTCTACTAGTTTGGGATCAATTTCCTCTAATTTTTTAATTTGAGGAATCTCCTTGTAAATTTTCATCCTCTAGTTGTCATCATGTGGTATCTATTGTCACTTGAGATTGCACCCCTTGCTAAGGATGATATTGATGCCTCAATGAAAGATGTAAATACCTTTAAAGTGTGGGACAATGATTCCTTTGAAGGTCAATCTCTAGATATGGATGGTTCCTTATGCTCTAGCTCAAGTATAAATACACTAACCATCTCTAAAAATACTATTAACTAATTGTAATATAAGTTTTCTAAGGGACCACACTTAGAGAGAAAATGAAAAACTAAAGGGAGGTGATGCACCAAACTAAAGCAAGGTTTTATTTTGGATCCACAGAAATAAATACAACATTACATGTTTGTGGAAACTCATTTTAGTAATTCATGTCTTGCAAAACCCAAATTGTACAACACCTTTAGACTAGTCCATACTTTTTGAACTTGGTCAGGTTATGTTATCCCTAGGTATATCCCATACATTTTTCTTGAACACACAACTCATTTTCTCACACGATAATCATATTATTCCATTAAATTAGGCTAAACCCTTACACAATACAATCCCATTTTTTAAATCACTCGCACATGCATCCCAAAAAACGCACCCATAAAATACCATATCATCTATATTTTATAGACCTTCCCATTTTATTTGTCACATTTCCCTCCAATGAATTTTTTTTAATTCAAATTCCTTTAGGAAAATTCTATTCGGCCTTATCCAAGATTTCTGGATCTAGAATGCATATATAATCTAGTTAGTCATATCTTATCAAGGAGGATATCATGCAAACTTGACACCCAAAGATCCTTATGAGAATACACCAAGAGAAATCAAAAGAAAATCCATTCTAATACCCCCTTGAGCTCCATATACTTTGTATACTCATTCTAAGGAAGTCCCCCACTCATATATGCAAATACAAGGGGAATATCATCATTCCAAGTCAAGCTAGGGAAAAGGTGCAAGTATACTATCATTGTTGTAAAATCATGGTTATCTATTTGGTTTCATACATTCTAGAGATCACATGATAAGTGAGAATGACACAAGGTTTGATCCCTCTTCAGAGCAGTGGTGACATCAGAGTTACATGAGGGTGTCCACAACTCACCTAATGTTTTTTTTTCCAAGACTTCTTGGCTATCTAGGGGTTTATAGGATCAATAAGTTACACAATGAACATCACACGGTTTGAAAGGTGCAGATTATAGAAAGGATCATATACAAAGACAATACACAATACCAAAAAGTATCGTGAGTAGAGGATTTGAAGGGACATGAGCATATGGAAAGGGCCATAGTGGGGGTATGTTTTGGCTGTACCATCCACTTTAGTCTCGCATAATGATTCAAGACATAGTTTCAACAATGAGGCTCTACGTTGTCTTCTCTCTCTCATTACAAGTGTTTTATCTATTTGATGTTCATCATTATTTAGTATTTTTCATATGGTTATTCATCATATTGTTGCAATTAGATTTGAAACTAATTGATTAGGATAATCTACCATCGGTTACTACCCCCTATGAGAATTAACTATTTACATAAAATCATTTGGTGAACTTGATATTAGCCCAACCCTTATTTCCTTAATATCCCCTAGTTCTTTACTTTAAATTTACACATTCCTAGGATCTTCTTCATTACTTCTTTTAATGGATACCTATTTGTTATCATATATTCGACCCATAGTATATGCGTGGAAAATATCACAACCACCTTCAAGGATACCCACATTTGTTTAGATACTTCTACTACTTATATATCATCCCAAATCTTGGCTGGTCTTACCAAGAATCTTGGATGGTCTTACCCGTTGATATTCTTTCTAAAACTATTGTTGATAATTTTCCTCCATTATATATCCAATTCAAAACTTGTAATGTATTAGTAATACATGATCTCGTTGATAATGGATCTGCCGTAAAATCTACAATATTTCTTTTCTACATAAAATAATACATTCTACTAAAGGTCTAACTCCCTCAGGCCTATGTATTCATGGTTTTGATAATGCACCTAAGAAGGTGTTGGGGAGATAAATTTTCCAATTACGTTAGTAATTTACACTCTTAATGTTAGATGCTAGGTCATTCCTAATAACCTTAATTATAATATTATTCTAGGCTAACATTGGTTGCATGCCATGTATGTTGTACCCTCTACTCTACATGCATGGGTTAATTATTTGTATGATGGTGTTGCATATGATGTTACGGATGATATGTCACCCTTCAATTTTTGCAATATTTTTGAGCCTTATATCCCGCATACCCTCATTATTAGGACCAAAAATCGCATCATTGACTACAATACATATGGTAAAGGTTACCGATATTTTCTACAATATGGTCTTAGAAGATACAATCGGGCATCCCACGAGCTAGTGCCCCTTCCCAAACAACTCAATAAGGATAGAATTTGCTATTCTCCCTATCATCCCTAATACCTCTCTTCCAACACACATTTTATTCCCACCAAATGTCTCCAAGAGGTGTGCACCATGGGAAGTCACACCCGGTCACAACACTTAAATAGGGCACTCAAGGTCTTATAAAATAGACATTTTGAATGTGAAATAATGTGATGTGAAAATGGAGAGAAGTGACATGGGAAATTAATGGATGTAAAACTATGTTTCGATATCAATAGTTTATATTATTAAATATTTGGTGTTATGTGGTTGGGTAGTTAAAAATATATTTGGGTTATATAAATGGGACCCCTCATTTCTCTCACTTTTCACATCACATTATTTCACATTTACAATGTTTATTTTATCGAGGCCCAAGTGTTCTATTTAAGTGGAGTGACCAGGTTTGACTTCCCATAATGCACTCCTCCACATTAATTGATTAAAAATTAATTACACTAAGCTAAAGTTTATATTTAATAAATAAAAATATATTTTATTTATTAATTATAAACTAAAGTTTATATCTTATATTGAATATATAATTAAATATAAGTTCTATAAGAATAATTTAAGGGGATAAACCCACATAATATTATTTTTCTAACACATACCCCCATTATTAGGCCCAAAAGAACACCATTAACTACAATACATATGGTAAAGGTTACAAATATTTTCTACAACATGGTCTTGGAAGATACGATCAAGGAATCCCCGAGCTAATGTCCCTTCCCAAACAACTCAATAAGACTGGAATTGGTTGTGATCCTCTTCATCCCTAATCCCTCTCTTCCAACACACATTTTCTTCCCTCCAAATGTCTCTAGGAGGGGTGTACTTCTTCTTCACATAAATTCCATTTAGCTAACCCACACCTTATTGAAAATACTACTTCTTCCGACTCACTAAATTTAAATGGATTTCTTAATGCTGAGGCCATCCTCAAATACATCGGGCTTATGAGCATTTTCCTTGCCAATTTCATTCGAAACAATTTCCCCATGCCCTGCACAACACCACATACTTTGGAAAAAGTGACCCTACTAATATTGAATAAGATACATCCGACACTATTCCAACACAACTATACATTGAGGACCGATCTACACTATTTAATGAATAGACTACACCTTATAAATTTGACACCAAAAATGACCCATGTTTGGTCCTTTTGGCCATATCTCTTAGAGATACTGAAAAAGGAAAATATCAAATAGGTTCTTAAGTACTTTCCCAATCTCTTTTCATGAAAATGCAATGACATGTTTGACATTGACCCTTTGATGGCCATGCATAACATTGTACTCCATGAGGATGCTAAACTTTTACAATAAAAATTTGTAAGATGCAACCTAGTGTTTCCTTATTGATAAAATAAGAAACAAAATGACTATTGGATGTTGGATTTATTTGAGATGTGGACTATCCACAATGGTTTCTAATATTGTTCTAATAATGAAGCCTAATGGGAAAATCCATTGTTACACCAAATTCAATGACCTTAACAAAGTGTTCCCTAACGATAGTTTCCCATTGCCACTTTTTGAAGAAATTTTTGATTCCATCATTGGTCATGACATGTTTTCATTCATGGATGGTTTATGGGGATATAATTAGATAAAAATTAACCCTATCGACCAAGAAAATACATCTTTTACTACCCCATGGGGAATCTTTTACTACATTGTTATGCCCTTTATCCTTAAGAAGGTTGAAGCCACTTACCAATGTGCCATGAGCCATATATTTCATGATTATATTCATAAAATCATTTAGGATTATGTTGATGACATACTCATAAAATCAAAACATCGTGTTGACCATGTTAAAATCTCTAAACACTTTTCAAACATTTGAGGCGGTATTTAATGTATGGATCAACCCTAAAATGTGTCTTTAGTGTCACTAATGGGAAGCTACTTGGGTAAATAATATCAAGATAAGGTATCAAAATTAACTTATAAAATATTTGCTCTATGATAGAAATTCCTCTCCCATGATATTCACCATATGCACTCATTACAAGGAAAAATACAAGCTATCCATCCATTCATTGCATAATTTGCTAATTAAACTTAACCGTTTACATGATTAATGAAAAAGATACTAAATTTGTATGGGACTACATGAGTTGGTAAGATTTATATGCCATCAAATATTATTTTCTCAAGCCACCTATTTTAGCAACTGCAGTACCCAAATGACCATTTTTGTTGTACATCTCTGTAACCTTTCATGTGTTAGGTACCTTTGTCATTCAACATGATGGTACCTATTAGGAATGCACTATTTATTATATTAGTTGCATATTGATATCATATAAATGTAATTATAATTACATTGAGAAACTATTCATATGAATCATTTTCGTCATAGACAAGCTATGTCACTACAAAGTTAAATGTATAAATCCATGTTATTACTAAAGTAGACCCACTGTGATATTTTTCTCATGCACACATTTATCCAAACATTTATCTTGATGGGTAATGATTATTACTAAATTTGACCTCAAATTAGTTCCATAGAAATTAAAAAAGGATAAGTTATTATTGATCAATTAGTCAGTAACTCATGTAGAAGATCCTTCTCCCATTTCTCGATGATTTTTACAATGATTATACTACATACAATATCAAATCATAGGTTTGGACCATGTATTCTAACATTTCTCTCTATGCCACCGTGGATAGAGTTGGAATTATATTTCTCAAGCCTTATGGTAGAACCATGTCTTTCACGTACCACTTCGGCTTTTCCTACACCAATAACATTTCCAAATATGAAGCACTCATCGTTGGCCTCTATGTATCCCATACCTTCTAAGTACACCATCTTCAAATATTTGGATATTCTAATATCATTTTCAATCAAGTTGGTGATGTTTATTAGACAAAGGAAGACAAACTAATTCCATACAATACGAGTTTTAGTTACCTTATAACTACATTTAGTTTGTATACTATTACTACTATCTCTCACAAAGATAATCAACACGCAGATGTTATGGCTAGTGTTGCATCTCTAATCCCACTTGACATCACAGATGACCATGTTACCTTTACTATTCAACATTTATGTTGGCCTTCCATCGACTCCCACAAAATCAAATCCCCATAGGTTCTTGTGGTTACATGCAACACTCGATAATCCAAAATGGTATATTGATATCTATAACTTTCTTTATCAACAAGCTTTACCAAATAACTCATCATGACAATAAGTGTTCCAGTTGTGCCATGAGGCCTTACATTAGGTTATTATCGAGGTCATTATTTAAACACACTTTTAATGGATACCTTCTCCACTACCTAGGGGTTAAAGGCATTCCCTGGCCTTATCACAAATCCATGACAATGTTTGTGTTGGTCACTTTAATGACAAGACTATGTATCAAAATTGTTGTGACAAGGATGTTATTGGCCTACCATGGAATACAATTGTCTTGAATATGAAAACATATTTGATCAATCAATGACATAGTATTCTTAAACATTCCATGACATATGAATTACAACCTATTGTATCACCATAGACCTTGTCTCTATGGGGCTTTGACCTTTATAGATAACTAAATCCTGAATCGATGACATACATAAATTCATAATTACTACCATATAATATTTCACTAAACGGGTCAAAGAATCACCTTTACATACCACCAATGGTGAGGATATTTTCTAATTCTTTGCCATGTATATTATTACCCATGTTGGTGTTCCATTCGTTATCATCACGTAAAATGGGTCATCCTTTAAAAACCATACCGTTTAATTTTGTGATAAGTTCAAAATCAAGCATAGATTCTCTACTCCTTATTATCCTTCAATAAATGGTTAGGTTGATGTAAATAACAAGACTCATTAAATCATGTAAAATACTTTAGAAATACATGGTGTAGATTGGCATAATTAATTGATTTACGCCATTTGGGATTATTGTGCAAGTGTACTTACTCCTACAAATGGAACACTATTTTCTCTTGTCTATGATAATCTTGAAGTTTGCATCCATTTAGAGTTAGAGATCACATACTTACGTTTCTCACTCAAATATATTCTCAAAGTAAATGAGGCTAGTGAGAAACACCTACATGACTTGGAAATGCTTGATCACTAACAAGTACAAGCTTCAAAGCATCTTTGCAAATATGAATAACACGTCAAACATGCATATAATAACAAAGTGTGTCCATGGGAATTCAACATGGCGACCTAGTTCTCAAAGAAAATATAAGAACACTAATGCAAAATCCTCCACAAAAGGAAAATTTAAACAAAATTGGCTAATCCCATTTATTGTTGTGGATAAAACATGAAATGTCGTATACAATCTCACAACTCTCGGAGAATGTAGAGATAAGAGTAAAAAGATAGGAGGCTATATTACCATTGGTTAACAACTATCAAAGATAGAAAATGACTAACATTTTGAAATGCAAAATGATTTGGAGCTATTCTATTGGATTGGGTTTTGCATTTGATAGAAACAAGTTACATAAATCTGATTTTTTGATGAGCGTGGAATGTCTTCATTGGTTCGTGTTTCGCATTGCTCAAAAGGATATAAAAAAGGTCTAAAAAAACTATGACATAGCAAAGTGACATGGAGTATTTTTATTTGGTTCAAACTTCGCATTAAAGAACTTCACAATAATAAATTTCTTTAGGTGTCGAGTAGACTTAGAAATAGAGAATTAACCATATCTATGGGAATCTTTCTAGTCCATGACATAAAAGACAAATCACAACACACACAACCATGCAAGATAAAAAAATAGATAATTCAATATGTAAATGTCATTAAATTGCAAGATTACATTTTAAATACAATTGATTACATATATACAATCTATTCTATACAAATTCTTCATTGAATTAAGAACATACACATCTAAAATTACGTATTTCATTAATTTGTTCATGTAATTCATTGTTTTTGTTAACACAAGCATGTACATTCAATATATGTATAGTATATTAAACATAATACATTCATTTTCTCTTTTATCATAATAAATAGAAGAATTAACTTCTTTCCATTAGCTTTTTCAATAGAATTTACATAGATTTACATAGTTCATAGAGAGAGAACTTATCTGGAGTCAAATTATCTCGTAATTATTACACCAAATTCCAAAAAGAGAGAGAGAATTTATCTAAGACAATGATCAGGAATTCTAGTACAAAATTCCAATGCACCCTCAAGTTAATAGACACTAGACTATGGTCGCACTATGAGAGGAAATGTTATACACCTAGTGTATTTTCACCTTTCCCTTGCTAGGAACCATCCAAGGTTATACGACGTATCCTAATTAGGAAATCATTGGTTCCCCTCCCTTTTGCCCACCGCCTTCCTATAACCTAGGTCAGCCTTGGAATTACTTCCACAGACTAAATTCACAAAGTCCTTAAGACTCTTTTACAATTATTTCTCTCTCTCATAATCACAAACACAATTCCTTTTTCCATACTCTCTTTTCTCATTTATATTTCTGTTATAATACATCATAGGTGGTTATGAACCAACACAATGGTTTCCACACCCTTTCACTTTAATTAAGAATATTTAATCAAATTCTTGGGATATTCATTCCCTTATTAAGCCAAAAGATTTTATTTAATATAGTGACTTTGTCACAATTAATCTCAAATCAAACTCGTCTTTAACAATCCAACAAGTCTTTAATGTTTTACAAGCTTCAGGGATTCAGTCACATAAAATTTCTCACCCCTTTAAATCAGCTAATGTCCTCAGTAGTGCCAAGTCTATTATGAAAATCACATAACAAAATGCAAGTCATTAGTTAAACATGCTCTTTTAGGAAATCTTCTCTTTCCCATCATGGAAAGTCCATTTTACTTTAACCTCTTTAATTTCTCTATTTCTAAGGTTCTTAGTCCTTCTATCTAGAATCAATTCAGTTCAATTTTGAATTCACATGTAGGATCAATAACTATATTTTTCCAATCAATAACATGATTAACATCATACACATATTTCTTTAACAAACTTACATGAAACACATTATGAATTCTAGATAATTTAGGAGGTAAAGAAAGTCTATAAGAAAGAGTTCCTACTCTTTCCAAAATTTCAAATGGTCCACAATAGTGAGGAGCCAACTTAGCATATTTACCCAATTTCAAATAATTTTTCTTAGGTTTAACTCTAAGAAATACTTGATCACCTATTTCAAATTCTCTAGCATATATTTTTGAATCGCCCAATGTTTGTACCTATATTGGGAATATTTCATGTTTTCTAGCTTTGTTTATAATTTCTTCCATTTATTTTAAATTATCATTTACATACCAAGATCTATGTTTAGGGTTTGACCATGAAATAGGAGTAGTATAATTCCTACCATAAAAACTTCAAAAGGGATCATTTTAGTTGTAGTGTGATAACACCGATTGTAAGAAAACTCGAGTCAAACGCATATTTTGTTCCCAATTTCTAGGTTTTTCAAATGTATACATTCTAAGCATATTATGTTTATCATTTGCATTCAACCATCGGACTCGGGATGATAAGAAATACTAAAGCTCAAACTAGTACCTAATTCATCAAACAAGGATCTCTAGAAAGAAAAAGTAAATCTATAATCTCTATTAGTTACTAGATTTTTAGGAAGACCATGCAAACCAAAAAATTATTTAGAAAAAAATTAGCTATATCAGAAGAAGAGGTTTTGACTTTGGTTCGTAGAAAATGAGCCATCTTTTTCAATCTATCAACTACCACAAGAATAACATCATGTCCATTCTTAGTCTTAGGTAAACATGTAATAAAATCCATACTAACTTACTCTCATTTTCAATCAAGAATAGAAAAAGGTTGTAATTGACCAGGTTTACTAAATTGTTCAATTTTAACCCTTTAGCAAGTCAGACATTCTTTGCACATATTTCCTAATGTCTTGTTTCATCCTAGGCTAGAAATAATTATTTTTGATTGACAAGTAAGTATTTTGAAATCCAGGATGTCCAACTATGGGAATGTCATGAGAATCTCTCAAAATTTGTTGTCTTAAATTAGGAAGATTAGGAATACACAATCTACCTTTATAGTATAACAATCCATTCACACCAAGCAAATAAGAAGTAAGCATATCCTTTAAATGCACATTTGATGTTCCATTTTTCAAACCAGAATATAATTCAGAAAAATAACTATCATTAAGAAATGCATATTTTATTTCTTGATCAAATTGACTTCTTTCTAAGGAAAAAGAATTTGCAAACATTATTTTTCTACTTAAAGCATCAACAACCAGATTTTATTTACCAAGGACATATTGTATTTCAAAATTATATTGACTTAGTAATTTTACCCATCTTCTTTTTCTCATACTCATTAAGGGTTGAGTAAAGATATACTACAAACATCTATGATTAGTTTTCAAGAAAAATTTGCGACCTAACAAATAATGCCTCCAAATTTTCAAAGCATGAATTATCCCTAACAATTATAAATCATGAGTAGGATAATTTTTTTAGTAGGAAACAATTTTCTAGATCCAAAACATACAACTCTACTATCTTACATTAGTACACAACCAATACCAGAACCACAAGCATCAGTAGCAACAATAAAAGGCTTAGAAAAATCAAGAATACATAACACAAGTGCACTAGTTAATGCTTCTTTTAACTTATTAAAATAAACTTCACATTCCTCATACCAATGATATGAGTTATTTTTCTTTGTCAAGTTTGTGAGAGGAGTGGCTATTTTAGAATTGTTCTTTATAAATCTTCTATAAAAACTAGATAAACCAAAGAAAATACTAATCTCTTATACATCTTTGGGTGTATCCCAATCTTGTACCAATTTTACCTTAGAAAGATCAGGTGAAATTAATTTTTCAAATATAATATGTCCTATATAGGAGACTTTAGTTTTAAATAATTCACACTTAGCTTACCATACAACTGACTTTTTCTTATATTTTCAAGCACTAACCTAACATGTTTCTCGTGTTATTTTTCATTTTGAAATAAATCAAAATATCATCTAAAAATATAATTACAAAAATGTCTAAAAACATCATGCATCAAGGTCATGAAGGTGGCTGGAGCATTTGTTAACCCAAAAGGCATAACAAAAATTCATAATGACCATATCTAGTTCTAAAAGTAGTCTTTGCAATATCAACATCCTTTATTCTAATATGATGGTATCCAAAACATAAATCAATCTTATAAAAACATCTAGCACCATTCAATTGATCTAAAAATTATAAATTCTAGGAAAAGGGTATTTATTCTTAATAGTTAGCTTATTTAATTGTCTATAATCAATACACAACCTCATAGTACCATCTTTCTTTTTGACAAACAACACTGGTGCACCCCAAGGAGAAACACTAGGTCTAATTTTTCCTTTCTTTAATAATTCAGTCAATTGTATCTTAAGCTCAGATAATTTAGGTATAAACTATCTACAAGGTACTTTTGACATTGGTTCATACATATTATTTCCTTAGTGGAAGAAGGCCACATCGGTGAACAATTATCAACACGTGTCCAGGAGGTCTTCGGCCACAAGTGTGGGTGCTCTTCTTCTAAGGTCTTTAATGTAGATTTATCTGTCAATGGCTCTATCAACAACCAAAAATTGTTGTAAGCTTTCATGGTTTTCCCAAGCTACTATCTGAAGGTTGGTAGTAATGTCTTCTTGAAAATATTCGGTGGGCACAAGATTCAATTGAAGAACTAGAGCTTGTGCAGAGGGGATAGTCATAAAGATTTAATCAAACACCTTTGGTTAAGGATTACTCATGTACTCCCTAGTATATTTTCTAAAAATATTAACAAATGGATTTTCACGCATACAAATGACATGCAACAGTCAAGGGAAAAATTCCCTCCTCAATGAAGGTGATGTTTCCTTTATTGAAAACCAAAATTGTATTTACATCTATACATTCAAAATTGTATGTGGGGGGTGTTTTGGGACATCAAATGGAAATAAGTGTGAATGAGGGGAATGGAATGAAATGAAGGAAAGAAATGGATGGAAGGATCATACAATAGTTAGGTAAAAATAGAGCCTAATATTTCATAGAGAAGAAGAATAACAACAAATAGATAACTTAAATAAAACAAAGTTTGAATCAACTTAAACAAGAATAAATGAAAGGGAACACACATGAGAAAGTAAATATCAGAGCTTGATCACTGTGAACAAGAAATAAATTAATAGGGTTGACAATAAGATCAAAGATACTATATGCATGCAATATTTAAACAATAACATCTAATGAATATAAGAACATCAAATGCTATAAGAGATAATGAATAGGACACAAAGTTCATATTTCATTAACTCTCCAAAATGTCTTCACAAAAGAACACAGGTTTCTTTCTTGAAACAAAGCTTGCACACAAAAGTATTTCTTCTCCTCTCTCAAAGTCACCCTTACAAATGAGCCCCTAACTTCCTTTTATAACCCAAAAGTTGGTTACAAGGTAGTTAGGGTTTACATGAACATTAAATTAGGGCACCTTAAGTGACTTTGACTTTTTCAACTAACTTTTAAAAAGTAACTTGAAATTAGAAATCACTTAAGTGACCAAAATTCTACTAAAAATGAGTTTAACAATAACATCACTTTAAAATATCATTTTAAAACATAAAACAAGACCCAGTGCCTTATCCATTAAAGTGGGGTCTGCCTATCTCAATCGTATGAGAAATGGACTCTCCCACTTCGTTAGATACCAAAATTTTATCTCCTCATCCCATTGGTGAAATTAGGATCTTCTGCCTTTTCCAATTGAAAAGATTTGAACCTTTCCAATGTCTTGAACATCTTCTCTTCTTCAGAGGTTCACTCGGTTGAAGCACAACCTCACAAAACACCTGCAATTCCAAAATCCTACCTAGCATATTATTTAGGTTGATCATTTTTTACTGAGCATCTTCAAACAAATTCCTCAATTTGATACAACGTTCCATTGAAGTAGAGGAGAAGTTGATGGCTAGGAATGTACATGTCCTTAAAATTTTGAAGAATTATTTCTCAACATGTTTTGATGAATGCCTTTGATTATGCTCATCCACAAAATCACAAGGGATTTCAGATATGAACTCATGAATTGACATGAGTGAAGTGAAGGATTCACTGCATATGCTCTTGTAATAATTCATAGAATCTTATAGAAGTGTATTCCATGACTTGAGATGTAAACACCATAGAAAGCGTGTCCCTTGACATTCAAATTCAAGGATCCCTTCAATGGATAGAATTGTAGATTCCATGTTTGTCATCTCTTGTAGACTAGGAAATATCTCATCCAGATTTGATATGCTTGAAGAAAAATATTCCTTAAAAGAAAGGATTGGATCTAGGTATGCACTAATGTCTTCATAGAGCTTTATGGATGTTTTGATTGTCTCTCTCCCAAAGATGAGAATTTCCAAAAGCTAGGATTTAGTGACATGGCCCAAAGTGTTTACCTCCTTCAAAAGATTGAGTGTTTCTTCATTGGGGCAGCCACTGCATTAGGTACTAGAAAAGTGGAGGATATTGGATTTATCAAATGTTGAACATAATTCACCAACTGATTCTTTTTGGCCTTGAGTTGAGAATTTTGAGATTTCTCAAGCCTTCTTAACACATACATGGAATCTCAAGCCATTTCCATGTTGCTTTCCAATGTAGACTTCCCAATTCCAAGCCTGGATACTTCATAGTAAGCAGGACATCATGGCATTACATTCCTTCTCAACTTGGGAATGGAAAGATCTGCAAATTTGTTTCCATATCCATCCACCATTATTCTCAAGAAAAATTTAGGCTTCTTGGGGATGACATCATTTGAAATCTTGGAAAGGGAATTAAAGTCAATATAGATTTCCCTGAAAACCCTCTTTCTTTTCTTGACTTCACAGTCAACCCAAGAAGGGGTATCCTTGACCAATGCCTTACACAGAATCCTAGAGTCTAAAGCAACATTCACACCATTCTCGACATCATTAAGCTCTACAATAGTTCTTTCCATGACTTCGATCCTTAGGGAGATAACTTTGACATCAACCTCTTGAACCTTAGGGAAACCTTAATAAACCTCTTCATGAACTAGGGGTTCAAGAGCGTTTTATATTTGGACCACTTGCACTTGAGTAGACTCTTGTGCAT
Source organism: Taxus wallichiana var. yunnanensis (assembly GCA_018340775.1). Lineage (NCBI taxonomy): Eukaryota > Viridiplantae > Streptophyta > Pinopsida > Cupressales > Taxaceae > Taxus > Taxus wallichiana. The sequence goes on from CM031234.1 coordinate 10,871,235, forward strand.
GACATGGCTAAGTAGTGTTTATGATGAGCTTATTTCAACTATCAGTAACGTGAGTAAGATGAGTCTCTACTAAAATTTGAAATCCCTGAGATGTGTTCTCTTCCTTCAATAGGGCTAGGACCCTTGGATGTTTCTCCTCATAACATCTTCTTTAGAGAAGTGGATTTGGGCAACCATTCTCTCCTTTCTTGATGTGTATGGGTTGATGGCATAGAGGTTGACTGAGAAGAGGTTTTAGTCAACTAGATACCTCCTCATGTTGGAAATTTCTATGATCCTGGGGTATGAACTTGGATGGATGGTAACTTTACAAGTTCTCATTCATACCATGTTATGCTCCTTTCTAGAATCGGTTGATTCTTGCCATCAAGAGAGAATTCATCTATTTTCTTCCAATCAACTCGGGAAATGGAGTGAAGGAAACGACATCATATGAGGGATAAATAAAATTATCACCATCATCTACTAATGAATCTAGAGGATATCTGATGCCGAAGGCCTTGATTTGAGCAAGGGTCAGGTGGGAGAATTCTCACCTTCTTACTTCATGTTCAAATGAGCAAGCGGATAGAAGTCTTATATGGTGGGATTTTGTTGGTACTTCACCCCGAGATCCTTTTGCATGAATCCATTGATGTCAAATTGGGATCTCTTTACAAATGGATGTATGGTAATGAGAGAAAACTCCTTCTCCATGAGTTGTGCACTGAAGAGATTCGGGCATTGGTATTCCCCAATTTGGATTGGGAAGTGGATGCCTGAATGGTGTTTGTCATTGAGAAGACAATGAACTTGAAAAATTTATCGCAAGCTCCATTAACACCCACTTATCACTAACATACTTGGGAAGCTTCCATGGAGTGCCTACAAATCCACTCACATGAATGTAGGAAAAGGATGGGAACTGAATGAACCATGTTCCCCATTGAGAAATGCATGTTATGACATCCTTGGAGAATCTTTTTTTGGATTCCTATTCAATTTTCTAATCACACAAAAGGTTAAAGCATCATTAACTCTCCTGAAGTGATGAGATCTATTCTTGAAACTCAATTATGGATAATAGTGGAAAACACTATTTTAAGGACCCATGATGCCTTTCATCTCTAACCCCAAAAACATCTTTCTTTTGGCCACCATCTAGGTTAGGTACGATGTCATGTAGAAATTCCTAGTCATCTTTACCTTGATCAATTGCTTGTGGAGAGTTTCACTGATGATGGTGGCCCAATCTAAAAATTCTCTCTTTGCAAGGATGATGCAAATGAACTGATACATCCATGGGTGAAAAATCATAACAGAAAGGGAAGAGTGAAGACTCATCTCAAAAGAGTGATCATATCACCAATTTCCTCCACAAATTCAATGCGGTATAATTCCTTGGGAAAATGATCAACATGAGTCCTCTTGGTCACTAGCCAATTTTTGTTGACCATCTTGGTCCACCTAAGGGGTTATTCATCCCAAAACTCTTGTGCTAACTATTGAGTGATGTCAGCATTCTTAGGGAAATTAGGGATGTTGAGCAATTCTTCAATGTTTTCTGGTGTGATCAAAAGGAAAGGTTCACGATTATCCTTGAAGATTCCTCACCTTTTGGACTTATAATACTCTATGTAGGTGATGACTAGCTTGGGGAATTACATTGAAATAGGAAAATTTATTTCTTTAGGTAGACCACTATGATAGAGTCTATCTAAGAAGATGGTTTTCCCTTTAACTTTCACCCGATTGCAAAATTGTGTCACATTGATGTGGCCAAGATCGGTGTTGGTGATATTATCATACGTAGATTTGATGGAAGTGGGAGGAATGATCCCTTGGAATTCATATTTGAGTGCAGACTTGTTTGACCTTTCTATGGGCTTCTTTGACTTTCCCGTAGATTTGTTAGGTTTTTCAGCCATTATGAATTTTGAAGGAAGAACAAAAGAAGCATGTAAAATGGTGTAAATGATGTTGGTTCTTAGTCTCTGGACCACCGTAACCAAAAGAAAAATACATCTCTTTATTTATTATTATTATTTTAAAAATAAAGAGAGAAACTCCAAATTTACATTTTTTACAAATGGCAATATGAGTTCGAGGTGAAACCCGATTTTGGAGGCAATAAAAATATTTCATTTTGATTTTCCTCATGAGTTTGATCATGCATGATATCTCCTTTACATCAATGTTTTTACATGTAACATAAACCAAAGTCCCTGTGGCAATCTTTGATGCCCGTAGCTTTAGTAAATGCATGGACAACTATCTTCTCCTGTGGCCAATTTTGGACCGATATATGGAAAATAATCCTCTCAAGCTACATTTTTTGTTTGGCCTTTCTCCTACATGGCTTGAGTGTTCTTGCCTTTGGCTCGCATAGGAAAAAAATATGTTGATAGTTGTGTGTGTCTGGTAGGTTTTCTTCCTTTCTCTAGTGTGGACTTTAATTCTCTCTACCGTGTATTTCCTTCTTGATTTGTGTGGTAAGTCTTTTGTTTTTAAATCTGCGTGGCCTTTTCCTTCCTTGTCTTTGTGTTTTTATTTGATTGGTGTGTGGCCTTTCTATTTTTTTACCCATGTGGGTTGTGCTCTTGGATCTATGTGTAGACTACCTTCTTTTTCTAATGTGTGGAAATTCCAAACATCTCCCTTGCATTGTGAATTTCCTTTTGACCTACATGTCCTTTTATTTCCTTGGTTACGTGGAATAGATTCACCTTTGGCTAGTGTGTGGTCTGATTTTTATCTTTGGCTTGCATGAACAATGCTTTTTTTTTTTTAAATCCTACATTTTGGACTTATCTTTAACAGATTATGTGTGTATGTTTGGGCCTTTGGTCAGTATGGGAATTGTTTTATTTTACCTTGGCCAATGCGTGGACAACCTTCTCTTTACCCATGTGTGGACTTTATGCTCTAAAAATCCTCCTTCTCCTTGGTTGTACGTGTTGCTCTCCTTGATTTTTTTAACCACCTCCTTAAAATGTATAAACGTTTCTTCACATGGAAATAATAAGAAGTTGGAAATGAAAAGCTTCAAATCTTCTGTTGTAGAGTTCATGGAGAGAGGTTGTGAATATCCCATAAGCTTTCTTAATTTGTAACCACTTCTTCCTTCTTCCCATTAATAACCAATTCCCAATTTCTTTGGGTAGTGGGCATTAATTTCCAGGAGAATAGAGGAGAATTTTAACCATTTTCCCATGACAATGGAAAAGTTGGCTAAGCAATTCCCTCCATTTCTCCACATGGGAAAATGGGATATATTTTTTCGTTTGACATCTGGTTGGGTTGGCAAATAATAAGGGAATTTCCCACAAGTGGGGGAAAATGAAAGCTTTTCTAGGAAAGGGAAAAATAGAAGCAAAGAGCCAATTTGGCATTCTGCCAATTAAAAGCGAGAATTTTAATTGCTGCGCGCAATTACCCATGACAATGGGGAAAATGAGAAAAGTTCTTCCAAATTTTTTGAACAACTTTTATGAGGATTAAATTAATATTTATTAATTAAAAACCTAAAATTTAATAAAATTAATTTTATTAAATAAAAAGGTAAAATATTAATTAATTAATTAAAACACGGTTTGTGACATAGCGGGAGAAGCACTTATCCGAAATGGACGAAACGAAGGCAAAAATGACCAGGAGAATAAAACAATCAGGATGAAGGTGATAAATCATGAGAAAGGACACTTCCAAAAAAATATTTAAATTTTCAGGTTATAAGTTTGTGAATTCAAAATTAGCTAATAATAGGACACAACAAAAGAAATCCCAACCTCGAAGCCTGCCATGAAGTTTGGACATATGTTTTAGCTTTGTAAAGGAGATATGAACATCTAAAAGTACTTTATTGACATGAGGAAGAGGAAAGAGATTTTTTCCCATGGAGGAAGACCCCGAGGATTATTCATACCACAGGGTATTCTTCCCCAAAAAAATTTGAACATTTTTGAAGAAGATCTTATCTTGGAGCCTTCCATTGAGAATCAAACCATTCTTATAGAATATTATGAAAGACAAGGTGGTGTAGAATCCACTGAAGAAGAATTTTGCAACCTCACATAACTCACTACAAAATTGAGAGCATTATCTTTTTCTACTTCTCTGCGATGCATTCCATGTAAATGGCAATGAAGAAATGAACATATTGAAAAGAGAATATGTGGAAAGGCTTCAAATCATAATAGAAGGAAATTCTGATCATGAATCCTATCAAGAGATTTGGAGGTACGCTTTAGCTTTACAAAGAAGGTACAAATACCTCAAATCACTTCATGTTGTCCACAATGAAGAATCTCAAGAGGATCTTGATGATTTTCCGCACTATGAGGTGTTCATCCCCAGGAGATTCTTGGATGCTCCTGAAGAAGATCCTATCCTTGAACCTTCCAACGAGTACCAAAGAAACATCATGGAAGATGATGATGAAAGAGACATGGAGGTGGAACCACCATTCATCAATTATTTTTGCTCGAGGCACATCCCATCGGAGGAGAAATGGATTCAAAGGGAGACTCTTGTTGCATGATGGATAATTCAGTGCTTTCCAAAGACTCCATCAACAATGAGGAAATACAAGATGACCAGTTAAAAGTAAGTATGAATAATCTCCTTTCAAATTTTGATCTTCCAATTAATAATGGAATGGAGATATGTGAAGAAGTACAAGAAATCCACCTAGTATCATGGACTGAAAATGATGAATTCAATATGGTCATGGATGATTTTCCCTCCCATTTTGATTCTTCAAGTGATGTAGAAATTTTGCATGAAGAAATGGAGATAGTCAAAGAATCAAATTCCCTTCTGATTCGATCATGGATGACCAAATGAGAGAGGCTAATCTCATTTTTGAATTCAAGGAGAACAAAAAACTTGAACATAACCTCCTCAAGGAATCAACTCCATTATTCCCGCCTAAAGAGCGTTGTGTTGATCATCATGGTAAATATGAAATACTTCATTTTCCGTATGAACATGAGGATTCAATAATGGATGATCATGATAATTTTTAAATTTCTTCCCACATTGTTGCTTCAACATGGTCCCATCAAGAAGATGATATGGATTTTGAACTCGAAGGAGTGCCATTCCCATAAAGCATGGACCTCTTCTCCTTGTCAAAAGGTGTCGTGAATAAAGTGTTCCCATGCTTGTAAGGAAGTGAATATTGGGAAACACAAAGCATGGAAGAGGTGAACGAGGATATTTCAAATGAATCATGGACACGTATGGATCATATTTTCAACCATCTCTTGGAAGCACAATGTAGATACTCTCTCAATAAAAATGAAGATGAGCCTATGGTGAACTTGGAAGAGTCATCTGTGTAAGACATATTGAAGGTTATAGAAGAAACTGAAGATCCTCAACTCAGTCTTGAACTCTTGACCCGGATATGGAGATGTAAGACATGTATGAATCAATTTGTGCTTCTCATTTTGATTCACCAATGTTTGATGTCGAGACAAAACAAATGGACAAGTTTGATGACCTCCCAGATGCCTTGGTTGATGAGAGGGAATGTGAAGATATGTATTTTCTTCCACATCATGCGAAGAGGTTCATGAGTGCAAAATAAGGAAGGTTATTGAATCTCCTTTGGAATTCCTCAATCTTGAGGAAAACACCTCCACTGTGAAGGACAAAAATGAGGAAAATGTTGACCTAATTTGCATTAAAGAGAACTATTTTAAACAAAGTAAAAAATTGCAAGACTCTTGGGAGTATGTTCAAGGTCAACTTGTTTCCACTACTTCAGAATGCTCTGCCAATACAGAATAAGATCTCATATGGAAAAATGCACTCGAAGGTAAAAAAATGCCTCCATGAAGAAGTTGAGGGTTGTAATTTGGAAAATGATACCAAGATGAACTTCGTAGATGGATGATGATGAAAATTTCTCCAAACAACAAGGTGAAGGTACACGGGACTCTTGTCAAAAAATTCAAAATCAAAATATGCTCACCATTCTTCAAGCTCCAATATGCCTTGAACATGTTCCCATGTTGCAACATTTCACAAAGATTGATGGGGGCCTCTATCTCAATGATACAACCTCTATTTTAGGAAGTAATCACTTTGGGCAGCAAAGCGAGATGTCAAGAGAAGTTCTTGAATGGGAAGGAAATTAGTTTGTCCTCACTCCTTCGAGTACCTTGCTAATATAGGATATGATTTCAAGCTGCAATCCAAGGACAAATAATGTATCCATGCTAAGGTTGACATCTCCAATCTTGAAAGTACAGAGGAATGGTGTCTCATGGTCGCGGGACATCAAGAGGAATCTTCAAAATGCAAAAGTTTCAAGAAGGTGACCAAATTTTCAATGGATGAAAGAACGTTCTTAGTGCAGTGTGAGTATGAGGATGGAATCATGATCAATCTTCTTCTTCTCAAGCCATGCAAGGCCATCACAAAATCATGGTTTGATCAAATAATAATTTTTGTGCTTCAAAGGTCAGACTTCAATCTGTTATTTCACAATGGCATGCACTTTACTTAACCCATCATCAGGTATGTATATATTATTTTCCAGCCTCTATAAATACCCCTCCCCTGTATATAATTTCCCTTTCCTATTGTGTGTTGTTTTTCCCTTCTTGTGTGTTTCCCTTCCATTTGTTCGTGTGTGTTTGTGTGTGTGTTCTTCCTTTCAAGATATCTCTCACAAGTTGTAAATGACTCCTATAAAGCCCAATGGATAAGGAATTGGTCAACATATTGTAAATTGAGATTTTAGGAGTTCTCATGCCATGTCTTCATTTCACTTAGTCCATAACATGTCCCCAAGCTAGAGCCAGTTGTTTTCATGAAAATGTGCAACATTAAAATTTCTAATTTTCGAGCATGACAACGAACCACAGTGTCAAAAATTTTCAAATTCATACCTCCCCAAAACACCCCCAAGTTAGTTTATCACAATCACCAGTCCTATCCTTTGAGCATGATGATCTCTATATGAATGTCAAGTGTCCCCTATGTGATTTAGGAAAGTAAAATCAATCCCCCTAGGTGATTTAGGAACTTTTGGAGCATTCAAGCATTCGAGTAGTTTTGGGAAGGGCTATCATTAGCCTTCCTAAGACTAGTGCACCACCCCCAGAGTGGATCAAAGGAGTAAGACTCATTGTCTAGGAACATCAAGGATATTATTTTTGAAAGATTTAGGGAAGATTCAGAGGTGTTGGAAACAATTCAACGAAAGCGGGTTTTTAGGCCTGAACGAGCATGCACCGTGAACAAGGACCTGAGATTCAAAGAAATATTATGGGATCCATGTGATGATTTGAAATCCAAAAAGGTTTCAATGGAAATAATTTTCAATTCCCTAAATGGTGGAAAAAATGAGACATCATGAAACATCATGCACTTCCCTAGGCAACTCATTCTTCTGGCACACAATAGGTAGTCTTGAGAAATAAGGGGCCATTTGAGAGAGTTTCAATCAAATTTGGATCTTGGGACCATCACCATTGGATTAATTGATGTTTTTCAGGTGGAATCATATAAAATTTCACCCCGAAATTCATCCGGGAGCCCAAGATATCACCTCCACAAGTTGGTCCCAAGGTAAGAGTTTTCATACTTAGCCATTTTTTTAGAAGGACACGTGTCAGCACCAGGAGCCTGATGGGATTTCATGTCCCTTAAGAAAAAGAAAATAGGGGAAAAAATAATGTGCCCAACCCTTTTTAGCCCCCAAAACACCAATGTGACCTCTCATTTTCCAGTTAAGCCCCGAGAGCTAAGTTGGAGCCTTCCCTCTCCCTACATGGATGATTGCCAAGTGTTGCGATGAGGCGCAAAGTGGAAATTGATGTCCCTTTTTCCATTTGGAAAAGGGACATAAGAGACACTAAAATGCACCCTCCTCTTATTTCCACGTGGTTTCTCATATGACCCAGTCTCAGCCCCTGTGAGGAGAAGGTAGTCAAAATAGGTACCTAATCTTCGTCAAACGATTACGGGAGCTCCGTAAGGAGTTAGAAGGAAAAAAAACACTCGTTAGAAATATGAGAAGATAATATACATTATGGAGAATTCATATTTTTCAGAAAACCCTATGTGCTTCCTAGGTGAGTTTGTTTTAGCAGGGCACACTCGGTGATTCCAAGGAAGGATGTCATTTTTGGAAGAGTTTTAAGAAGAATCGGAAGATTAGACCCATTGCTACCATTTTTCCATGATTAGATGAGGATAAAACATGGATTTTTGAAGGCTCCAGGATTGTTCTTCACCAAAATGACTTTGTTGGCCCCAAAGTGAAAAATCTTCGTAACTTGAAGAACGGTGCACGGATTGACATGGGATTTTTGCTATCATCCACATTTTCAGAGGCTGTTAGAATCCAAGTGGAAGATTTTGCAAACATGCCCTAGATTTTTTGCAGCAAAGAAACTCCAATTTCTATAGAGAAAATTTAAATTTTTAAAATCTCCATTTCCAGAGCTCGGGTTGATGTGAAATTTCAAAGGAGCACTGTAGAGAAAAAAACCCATATCAAAAAAATTTGTTTCATCACAAACTAATGCCCAAAACCCACTTTCAAAAAATATTAAGCCTTCCTACACGAGTACTGGCTATTTTTGGTAAGCCATCTCTAGAAGTAGTTACGGTGAAGACGGTGTGCACCAGAGATAATCAAGATCAAAATGGTCGAGCAGTGCCAAAAATGGTGAAAACGCCCACTTACTAAAAATAGTAAGTTCCTATATGGGGACCTACTAAAAATAGCAATTCATTCCAAGAAGTGGTCAAGGTGAAGGTGGATTTCACAAAATAAGCATACAAGGGGATAAACATTCAAGTTGGCAACATCGGTTGGAGTTCAAAGAGATTGATTCTGACACTTACTAAAAATAGTAAGTTGTCTCTTACGCACTTCAAAACAGGTACCTGATCTTTGATGGATGATTCTAGAAGCTCCGTAAGGATTCAAGAGGAAAAAAATACTCATTGGAAATATAAGATAATCCTCTACAAGGTGGAATCATCATATTTAAAAAAAAATTGTCGCTTTTCATTGGAGCTCATTCTTTACAAGGACAATTGACAATCTTGATAAAAAAGGGGCCATTTCAAGGATTTTTAGGTAGAATTAAAAGATGAGACCCATCCCATTGATCTTTGAAGGATTTTTAGAGTCAAAATCATGTAAAATTTCATCCAAAAAGACCTTCTGGAGCTTTGGCAATCTCAATTTCAAGTTCACTCTCCCGACGGGTCAAATTCTTATGTTTTTCCTCTCAAAAGTGCAAGGTGCATTTTTGTGCACCTCATGTCCCTTTGCAAAGGTGCAATGGGGACAGTAAAATGTGCCCATGCATAAATTTTTCTCTATTTCTCCATTTGATCCCAAATTTTTTGCATCACGTGCGTATTCGCAATCCCCAGCTCTCCCTGTTGTAGGTCTTAAAGTGCAAAATCACGCCTCTAGGAACAAAGTGGGTTTTTCTATCCCTCTTGTCCCCTTGGTGTAATAGGGATAGTAAAATGTGCCCATGCATAATTTTTTCCCTATTGATCTATTCATCATGAAAATTTTTGCATTACGTGTGTCTTGCCTTGCTCTATCATGCCCCGCAGTTCTTGGATCAAAATTTTCCACCTCGGTGCACTTACTAAAAATAGCATATGTCCATGGTGAGGCATACTAAAAATAGAAAGTTGATAAAAACATAAATGTAACATCAACAAAGGAGGATTGAAATTTTCTAAAGGGTTCGAAGGCATCAGGATCAGTTCGACAGAGTCTTTTAGGAGTCAACAAGAGTGTATTCTTCATCAGCATAATGTTCTCTCTTCTTTCTCTCTCTTCTCTCCCCGTAATTTCTCTCTCCTCCATGTTATACTTCTTTGTCGGGGGTACACTTTTTATATGTCCTTAATGAAATTAAAATTCAACTTTATTTTTTTAATGTAAAAGTCACATGTTTGTTATAAAAAGGGAATTAATATTCTCCTAGGAAGTTGAAAAGTTTTAAGTTGTGTGAGGACATATGAAAATTCATTGGGGGGTATATGAAGAGTCATTTCTCTTCCTATAAATTGTAAATCCATTCCCATTTCAAAGGGTTGGTGATCAATTTTGTAAACTCAAGAGTACATTTTGCTTAGAGAGAACAAATGAGATAGCCATTTTCTTCTATTTTCTCCTCACTACTTTTCCTCCATTCTCCTACTATGTACAACTCTAATTGAAATGCTAACAAAGGAAGAATTTTTGTTTTCCAATTCATATGAATGTGTGAATCTTTGTATGCATGGTTTCCTCTAGCTTTGGTAGCATGGTAGTTTTGGTTGTTTCTTCTCATAGATTCATGTCCACCACATAAAAGACAAAAACACACAGCAGACATGACCATAAAAGACAAAAATAGACAATTCATTCTATAAACACCATTAAACTACAAGATTATATTTTAAATATGATAAATTACATATATGAATTCTATTCTATACAAATTCTTCATTAAAATAAGAACGTACACATCTGAAATTACGTATTTAATTAATTTGTTCTTGTATTTCATTGTTTATGTTAACAAAAGCATGTATTTTCAAGATATACATAGAAAATTAAACAAAATACATTCATTTTCTCTTTTATCATAATAAATAGAAGAATTAACTTCTTTCCATTAGCTTTTTCAATAGAATTTACATAGATTTACATATTTCATATAGAGAGAACTTATCTAAGTCAAATTATATGGAATTCTAACACAAAAATCCAATGCATCCCCATGTTAACAAACACTAGAATATGGCCGCACTATGAGAGGAAATGTTATACACCTAGTGTATTTTCACCTTTCCCTTGCTATGAACCATTTGAGGTTGTACATCGTATGCCCAGTTAAAACACTATTGGTACCCCTCTCTCTTTCCCACCACCTTCCTATAACTTGGTCAACCTTGGAATTACTTCCATAGACTAAATTCACAAATTCCTTAAGACTCTTTTTCAATTATTTATCTCTCTCATAATCACAAGCACAATTCTTTTTCTATACTCTTTGTTCTCATTTACATTTCTTTTATAATACATCATAGGTGGTTATGAACCAACATAATGGTTTCCACACCCTTTCACTTTAATTAAGCATCTTTAATCAAATGCTCAGGATATTCATTCCCTCATTAAGCCAATAGCTTAATACAGTGACTTTATCACAAATAATCTCAAATCAAACTTGTATTAACAAGTCTCAAATAAAACTTTTCTTTAACAATCCAACAAGTCTTTAATTCTTTAAAATCTTTGGGGATTTAGTCATATAACACATGATGTTTGCACTACTCTTTACCAGTTGTTCTTTGCCAACCGGGGGTATCCACTTTACACTTTCTTACACATAGGTGTTATCATTCCAGATCTTTACTACTTTTATTACTCTTACCTCATTTACTCAATAAATATATCATATCATACTCTTTATTACTACAACATGCTAAACGCAAATCACTCACATTCTTACCATTTCTATTATAATTAGTGATTTCCGCTAATTAAATAATGTTTCTTACCCTTTTGGCCAATCAATAGCACTTTTTTATTACCTAACCCTTTCACATTCAGGATGCCACTTTACGATAAATCATAAGTCAAAATCCTCTTCCAAACAAATAATTAGCAATTATTAGCTAATTAAGCCTATTTTACCCTTGTTTTGGTCAATATACCCTATTATTGGCTCAAACTCCTCTTCCAACCACTCAAAATCACCCCAATTCCCTCACACACATCTCAAAAAGCTTCAAAATCTTATCATGGCCTCTAATTAACCCTAAGTGGTTGATTAAGGCTCCTCACATCTTAATCACTTGTTAATTCACCAATTATGATTAGCAAAGCTTAACCATGATTAACAAGTCTTAATCTAATTTGTGATTTTAGTCCCACATGCACCAAAATGTTAGTTTTAATCAAAGAGAAAACTAGAAAAAGGGACTAAGTATCTACACTTAAACTTTACACCATGCTTTGATTTGTATCTCATATAAGAAATATGATTTATATCCAAGCTCAATCCTTAACTAAACATTTCACCTTGTTTGGAGTAACAACCATACCAGTTTGATTTCCCTCTTAGATCTATTTACGTATTTGTTATTTTAGCAAATTCAATATATTAGTAGGCATGATTAACTAGATTTTGAATTATATTCATGTCAAGTAACATTCCATTAAGCTTTTATCTTTAGTGTTACATTCCTAGACTTAAGCCTTGGCTATAGATGGCAATGGTGTTAGCCTCCCTTAATTATTCATGTTATTTTCTTTGTAAAGTTTAGGGTGCTTTCATTTTGCATGTCCATTAAGGGGACAATACCCCATTGCATTTGTTTTTAAAGCTTTTTAACTTACTTTCAATTTTTTTCATTTCAAGTTTTTAGATTAGTTCCAAGTTTTCTAGTTTAAATTTCAAGTTCTCTATTTTAATTTAAAGCTTTCTAAATTACTTTCAAGATTTGCATATTAGTTTCTCAATATTTTTAGATTAATTTCAAATTTTTAGAGTAATTTTCAAAGTTTTGTAGATCAATTTTCAAACTAGATAGTTGTTTCAACTAGATTAGTAAGTTTTGTTTTCATGTTCTTTGTAGGATAAAAGGAGGCGAAGTGCTATCGAAATTCCCTCAAAAGGCCAAAGATTTTATCTTTTTGAAAAATTCCTTGTCAAAACTTGTGTTTTTACCACTACAGAAGGTGTGCACTGTGCTCTGTTGTGTGCACATGTGCTCTCTTGTGTGCACTGTGCACTGTGCACTACTGTGTGTGCCTGTGCATCACTAATTTTTGGTCTCTAAGTGTAACTTGTGCATGTTCTTTAAAGTGTGCTCCCATGCCTCTCTAGATGCACATGTACAACACTGACTATTTAAAATTGACAAAGGTACACCTATGCTTTAAAATTTGTGCCCGTGCTCTCTCACAGATTATTCCCATGCACTAGGAGGTGCACCTATGCACTAAGGTAAAATTGCTTCAAAGTTTAAAATTTCAACTTCTGATTTTTAGGGTCTCTATCATTTTTAAAGGTTTTTAGTTGTTTTTTTGTCAATTTTCTGATTTTAGAGCAATATTCCTAACAAAATTGCCTTAGGGTTTGATAAATGATTTTTGTTAAAATTGGCTTAGGGTTTGATGAGTGATTTTGTTTCATGTTTTGTATGAGTTTGGAATAGGGTTGTGTATGCTCTTCTCTTGCACTTTGTGTGATCTTGAGAAACAAAAGCACCCCTAAACCTCCTTTTTTCTAATTTGGAGTAAGTAGAAAAAATCATCATTCATTTCTATACTTAAGGGAATAAACTTTCTTTTGGCATGTACATGATCTTTTAGTTTAAGATATTTTTCACTTGATAAATAACCAAGGCTAAAATTTGTGTATGCTCTTCCCTTGCACCTAGTGTGATCTTGGGAACCAAAATCAACTTTAGTCTTTCATTAAGAAGCACTTGGATTAATTGGGAATAAACCTTGTTTTGTAAATTTTTATGGTAGTTAGTTGATTTACAAGATTTTCATCTAGTTGGGTTACTTGTTGTGTATGCTCTTCTCTTGCACCTAGTGTGATCTTGAGAACCAAAAGCAACACTTAATCCTCTTTCTATAATATTGTGAATATTTTTGAACTACTAACCATTTGTGTGAAGGACCTAACGCTTGTCAAAGAAAGGAGGACTCTCTTCAAACCAAACTCTAACATTCACGTATGTGTTTGTAGGTTGTCAACGGTGGTCTAAACCAAATTTCTTAATCGAAAAGATAAAAAACACACCAACACCATTCAAAACATTGTATTACAGAGTTTTGGTTAAGAGCTACGGATCGTCCGCTTTAAACTAGGACATAACCCCTTTGGCATAAGCCTTAAGCTAAAACAATGGGGGTGGTCCTAGGAACCCTAAAGTAGTTCACGCAAGAGGGAACCTTGTGAACGAAACAAGAAAGTGCTCCAATTACCCAATTGATAGTACACCTTGAAGATTAGAGTCAAAGTTATTTCCATTGTGACCCTAGTGATAATACAACTGAACACACTAGTTGTTCATTGTATAAGAAGGGGTAAAGTAAATCGGATAATCTTTAGGAAACCATAGCAAACCGAGCTCTCAAGTAAACTTATTACACATAGAGAGAGAACCCCTAGGAAAGCTTGTCGGCTTGGAGCCAATTTTATCTTAGTTGTTATACTTCAATGCTCTCACAAAGTGAAAACTTTGTCGGATTCAATTTCTTGTTTTTCAAACAAGGGAAAGAATCTCTTAAATTTTAAACCATGTGAAATTTCATCACAAAATCTATTTAGTGTTACTTTTTCCTAGTTTTTCACTTGTCCTAAGACAAGGTAAAACTCTATCAAAGTTACACCAAGTATTTTTCATCACCACTTGGTCTACTCCTTTGTTTTCTTGTTTCTCATTTGATACAAAAGAAAAAAAACATATATGATACCTACTAGAAATAATCATTTCCACCACTTTTTATTCTTCTTGTATGACTACCAGGTTGCGAATGTCAAAATACAAGAGTTGAAAGTGTGAATGGTATGTCATTACGTTCTAGTTGTTGCTCTTGTCTCAAAACCCATATTGAGACTTACTATCATTTATAGTTAGGTGGTCTTATCATTGAATTCTTTTGAGTTGTTACGTTGCCCACATTATAGCCATACAATTTTGATATTTACGTCTTGTTTCCATTGTGAAACTTGGCCTAAATCTCTACATTGTATTGTTACGTTGCTCACATGCATAATAATTCCTTGATATACTTAGGCATAGTTTTTACATCCTAGCCTTGTCTTGAGTTTTTGAGTGTTGAGGTTACTTTTTATCACTATAATGCCATTTTGATACTAAAATATTGCTTTCTTGCAAATTTGATTAACGTGTCCAAATAGCATTGTTATGTTGCTCACATTTGTATCTTCCATTTTACAAGACTTAGACTTTGTTAGTGTCTAGAAATTGGTTTTTAGTATACCTTGTTAGAGGATCACGTCAACACTCTCTTAGCATTTAGGTCTTGTTTGTTTCAAACTTGACCTAATTGGTGATATTGTGTTGTCACTATTTTGTTTCAAACCTATCTCAAAAATCATAGGGAGTAAACTTTTGTTGTGACTAGATTTGAGTCTTATACATCATTGTATTTTCCTAGAAAAATTGTTTCATATATTACCTTGTTAGGGTAGGTCATTCTTTATTCTTTGGTGTCCTTAGGTTCATATTGATCCTTCAGATTTGTGACCATTTATTGTTTGGTATTCTTTGTAATGATTTGACATCGTTACACCGCTTTGGTTTGTCCTAGGGCCCATGTTTTCCAAATGTCTAGTTGGTTTTTGTTGTGCTACCCAAATCAACACATGACTTCATTCCAATTGAAGGAGTTCAATCACACTATCTTGGTCTAGACATTTGTATCCCACAAATTCCAATAATGACCAACTATCATGAGGTTCCTTATACATACGACACTAAGGAATCAAAGTTTTAGCATTCCCATCAAAGGATGCCCATCATGGCTAAGCCTCGTTTGGTTCTTCACGCTAGAGAACCCATTTAGGTACCTGTTCCCCACCTTCATCTCATAGTTGGTGGTATGGTTTGGACACTTCTGATCCAAATTATTATTCGGTTCCCCCACTCTTCTTCTAATTCCAATCCAAACTATTCTTATGATTCTTGATTCACCTTGGTCTTTTGAAAATTCTCATTAGAGTTATTCACCTCATTCAAATCTTAAGTCACAGTTCTCCCTCTCTTCATAGGACTCCCCTTATCAGTTTCCTAAACAAAATATTCCTTTAAATATTCATGTGGCTCCAATATCCATCAATCAAACATATAATTTGGTTCTTAATCCATAGTCCTCCCTTGCTTTGCAAGACCTCCCTTATTCATTGCCTCAACAACCTCTTCCTCCATTGAAGATCTCTGGGAATCCAAATTCTTCTAAGTCGACATCCACTTCGCATTCATCTAAGTCAACTCCCATTTTGTAATCATCTAATTTTATTCCCATGTCATAATATTCTAAGTTGAATCCTATAGCATATAAGTGATATCATCATCTAAGTCGATGTATACATCGCAAACACCTCAAATGACTCCTATGTCGCAATCATATGTTGATTTTATATGCGATCCTTGTTGTTTCCCAGTAATATGTCATCTTCTACGAAAACGAATTCCAATCATTTCCACATCTACATATTCTTCTACTCATGAGACATCTAGATCCAAATCTACTTCATCTTTTGAGTCATCATCTTCTCAATCTTCCACACTAGTTGGACCCATTTCTTCTAGTCAACCTCCCATGGTTAAAGAACAAATACCCATGTTGATCGATTCATTTCAAAAAGAACAAACAATCATAGAAATCATGGTGTCACATGCTAACATTCCCTAGAGGATCATAATCAAGATTCTCTTTTACACTCGTGATTACTTGGGAAGAAGTTGATTCCATTTGTCAAACCATAGAGGAAGACCCTAAGATCATCAAACTTTATCCTCCTCTTATTCTTCCATCTTCTTATTCTTCCTTATGTAATGAAATTATTAGGCCTGACATTGATCCACGACCTATCTTCTCATTACCCAATATTTCTTTATCTATCAATATTCCTCCATCACAATCTCACTTTGGGTCACCACCTGGTAGCCCATCGTCTTGCTTCTATATGTGGGGCACCTCTCAAGTAGCCCTTCATCATCTATTTATGGCTCACCTTCTGGTAGCCCATTTTCTTCTATCTCGGGGCCATGTTCTAGTAGTCCCTCATCTTCTATGTTAGGGGAAAATCCTCCTAAAACTCCCTCATCTTCACTTGGGGCCACCATGTCCTAGTAGCCCATCATCTTCCATATATGGGACACCTCTAGGGTAGCCCTTCACCTTTAGTCTATGGGACACCTCCTGGTAGTCCTTCATCCTCTTCTATACTTAGGGCACATCCTAAAACCCCTCATCTTTGATTATTGGGCCACGTCCTAGTAGCCCATCATATTCTCGGGACACCTCTAGGAAGTCCCTCATCTTTTATCTATGGGACACCTCCACACCCCATCTTCAATCTTAGGGCCACATCCTGATAGTCCTTTATCTTCAGTCTATGGGACACCTCTTGGTATCCCATCCTCTTCAATTCTTGGACCGTACCCTTTGCATCCATCACATTGTCTTTTTATCAATGATTGTGGCAAGCCCACCATCATTTCTCACATCAAGTCTAAATGTCCACTTTCTTCTCCCTTTCTTGGATCGACAAATCATGTAAGTAGCTTATAAGAAACCCAAATGGTTTCTTCATCAACTAAGATCAAAAATTCCAAGAGCTCCAAAGCTCACAATAATTCTAAATGATCTTAAACTTCAAAATCAAAATCAATTTAAAATTCACATCAACATAACCATCAAGTATGGCATAAAGTGCATAAACCTCTAGATAGGGAACTCAAGCTCTCACATACAAAATCCATGTTTCAAGATAAATCATAGTCATTTGTTGAGTATGAGCTCACTATATCATCGAAATTAGAGATAATATGACTCTTGATAAGCAAACACACTTAATCTCCCTTATCAAGGAAATCATGAACATTGTTGTTGGATCTTATCACGCAAATTTATGTTGATGGTCCAAAATTCCCAAAACCTAAAAAATAAATAAAAATAAAAAAATACAAAAAAATGAGAAAACATTTCAAAAAAATCAAAGGTAAATAAACACACATTACAATCAAGTATTGCATACACATGGATGTTCTTTCTTCCCTTTCTTTCTCTTCTTCTGTAAGTCTTCCTACCATTTTCATCCCTTCGATGATATTTTGGTTAGCCAATTTGCATGCATTTTGTGATATTTACCTCTATGGTATCCATTTGGCCTTGGTCTTTCATCACCTTGGTAAATTAAAAAATGACTAACCTCATATAGATCCTATCACAATCAACATCTAAAAAACTTATTGCGAAAGAACTTTTGGACGTATTTTTGACACTAGCCAATTTCATCATCACAATCACTTTTGCCTCCTTCCATCAAGCCATCAATGGTTCTTAACCCCTTGTCAAACAAGAGAGCTGAAATAAGTTTTTAGAAAGCAAAAAAATCAATCAAATCAAAAATCCAAAGCTAAAAGCAAAAGAAAATTGATATATAACTCTCTCTTGGGGTATTTCTAATAATCTCTACCGGGCTATGGATGTTTGACTGGAAGTAGAGAAATGTTGTGATTAGAATCAAATGCATCTCTGTTGGGAATATGAATGCCTGACTGGTAGTAAAGAAATGTACGGCTATCCTTCCACAATCTATTCACAAAAAAATCAACTTTTGAAAAATAAATCATTCCTACACATTAACTAGGTTGTCTTCACTTGTTTTCTATCAAATCTTCCCTCTAAGAGGTAATAAATTTCCACGTGCACACATTGGATCTCAATGAGAAAAAGGATTATTATGTTACCAAGTGTCTTTTTTTGGACCTTGTTCACACTCTTACTATAGTCCATATCTTGTCTCACGATTTTTACCTTTGTCTAATCACTTCTTCATCGTGAGGATTCTAAGATGCATTCACAAAATTCATGTTATTATTCTACTTCCTTGAACATCCATGTGTATAATATTTCCTTTTTTCCATGTTTGCAGGAACCTTTGTCCCCTTTCTCAAAACAATCTTCCACTTTTTTTCTATCATGTGTCTTCTTGCCACTTACGTTGGGGGACATCCTTACTCCTTCCTATCATGTCATCATTGGGTTAGGTGTTCATCATCATGTTGAACCTATCTAGATTGTTCATGATCCAATTCCTACATGTTAAGAGTTTAACTTTGAATATTCCCATCTAATGCTTTGGGGGTAATTTCACATCTTCACTTTATTGTGAATACACATGGCATTCTACCCTTGTACATCCCATTTGTCACTAGGGGCATCCACGTTTCTTCATTTCCTATACATAGCTTTAGAAAACTTCTAAGAAAATAAAAAACATTCAAATATGTTTCAAAAATAAAAAACATTCAAATATGTTTCAAAAATAAAAAACATTCAAATATGTTTCAAAAATAAAAACATTCAAATATGTTTCAAAAATAAAAAACATTCAAATATGTTTCAAAACCCAAATAAATTGGTAAAATCATCAAAAACCCAAAAAACATTGGTAAAACAATTAAAAACCCAAAAAAGCTGTAAAATCATAAAAATCCAAAAAATATAAAAATTCAAAATTTGGTAAATGACGTGCATGTAGTTGAAACTTGTATCAAATGCATTGTTCTCAAACATAAAATTTGTCCTACAAAAACATCTTTCTTAGGTTTTTTCTTGTTCTTGTCTCAAATGACTTGCGAGATCATCGTGATCTACCTCCATTAACAAATTTGGCTTGCTTAATATGTCGGTACTCCCGTGCAAGTGAGTTTTCAGATATTGTTCAATAGTGCATGAATGATTTCCATGGGACTACTTATGTCCTCTCGTTTATTCCCCTTGCATGTATCCTTTCTTGGGGCACCATTTTTAACCCTTATCATTACAACACGAACATTCGGGAACTGAAGCTTGATAACAAAAACATTGGTACAACTATCTTGAACATTGTTTGTTTGAGTAAGTGTGATTGTACTTGTTTCTTTGTTAGGTTAGATATTTTACTTTTTGTATTACATTGTATTTTTATGTTGCATGGAGTTAGCATCATTATATTATCTTGTATTGAGTTACATAATGTATGTTGCATGGAGTTACATATTTTTAGTAGTAAACAATTGTTTGTAATATAGATTTTCATGTTATTTACACTTTTTTTATTTTAATAAAGGTTGATGATGTAGATCTAGGGGAAAATGATACAACAAAGTTACTTATTGAAAGATTCGATGCAAAGATTGGGTTTGTCCTATATTCTCCATTCTCATTTCTTCTCCATTATCATTTATTATCACTACTAATTTTTCTTCCAAATCACCTGGGGCAATAAACAACCATGTTTATCCCTATCCTTATTCCTTCTAAATAACCAAAGGTTTCACGCTCGTTCTATCCTATTTCTTCTATCCATTTCAATCATATTTTTGATCATCGATTGACTTCTTCTATCACCTCATCGACACTCGAGGGGGCATCCTTCATTCTACTAATTTTTCTTCAAAAATTTACTTTTTTATGCTTGTCTACTATATTTGAAGTGAAGTCACTTACTTCACCTCAAATAGGGGCAAATGTAGACACCTAAATTCCACTTTTGCAATCTTATTGCCAAATGCACACAAATCACTCTCATTCTTATCATTTTTGTTATAATTAGTGATTTTTGCTAATTAACTAATGTTTCTTACCATTTTTTCAATTAACAATTATTTTTGATTACCTAACCCCTTTCACATTTAGGATGCCACTTTGACGAAATCATAAGTCAAAATCCTCTTCCAAATAGACAATTAGCAATTATTAGCTAATTAAGCCTATTTTACCCTTGTTTTGGTCAATATACCCTATTATTGGCTCAAACCCCTCTTCCAACCACTCAAAATCACCCCACTTCCCTCCACAACATCTCAACAAGCTTCAAAAGCTTATCATAGCCTCCTAATTAACCCTAAGTGGTTGATTAAGGCTCCTCACATCTTAATCACTTGTTAATTCACTAATTGTGATTAGAAAATCTTAATCATGATTAGAAATCCTTAATCTAATTTTTACTTTTAGTCCCACATGCACCAAAATGTTAGTTTTCCTCAAAGAAAAACTATAAAAAAGACTAAGTATCTACACTTAAAATTTACACCATGCTTTGATTTCCATCTCATATAAGAAATATGATTTATAGCCAAGCTCAATCCTTGCCTAAAGTCTTCAATGGGGTTAGTAGATGGATATCCAAAATGACCATGTAGTCATTTAGAGAGGCCATTTCACCTTTTTGGAGTATAAACCATACCAATTTTATTTCCCTCTTAGATCTATTTAGGTCTTTGTTAGTTAAGCAAATTCAATATATTAGTAGGCATGATTAGCTAGATTTTGAATTATATTCATGTTAGTTAACATTCCATTAAGCTTTTATCTTTAGTGTTACATTCCTATACTTAAATCCTTGGCTATAGATGGAAATTGTGTTATCCTCCCTTAATTATTCATGTTATTTGCTTTGTAATTTAGTTTAGGGTACTTAGGTCACTTCCAAACCAAGATCATTTTCATTTATAGCTTGTCTCTCATTTTACATGCTTAATCTATGCTTTCACTTATTTGCAGGAAAACTTGTCGGTTATTATCCTTGAGTGGTGTCCCATATGTGTAGCATATTGTTTTCCATTATTATTCTACATGTGTTTCTTTACATGTGTTTTCTTATATCTACTTGCATTGTTTTTCTATTACATTTTCTTACACATAGGTGCTATCATTCCAATATTTATTACTTTAATTCCTCTTACCTCATTTAATCAATACATACATCATGTCATACTATTTATTACTCTAACATGCTAATGGGTGCTTCATGTGTAGTATCTATTTTGTAGGTCACTTCCAAACCAAGATCATTTTCATTTATGGTTTGTCTCTTTTTTACATGCTTAATCTATGATTTCACTTGTTTGTAGGAAAATCCCTATGTTACTTACTTGTCGCTTATTTTCCTTTAGTTCCTTGACTATTTTTCAACATCTTGAGTGGTGTCCCATATATGTGGCATATTATTTTCCATGATTATTCTACTTGTGTGTCTTTACATGCTTTTGATTACATCTACTATGTTGTTTTTCTATTTCTTGTCACTAACACTTTGCTAGATTTTCTATTATACTATTGTGTATGTGCTATACTATAAAACATGTGCACATTAGCTACAAGTCATCTTGTTTGGGATACATTCACATTTATCTATATCACACACCTCAAACAAGGGGGAAACCATCGAATGATATTTCATCCTCATAGTAACCTAGAACCAGGGAACATAATAACATGTACAAATTAGATATTATATAGGTTTGAAAACTCGGCGTAGAAATATACTTGGGTCAAGAAATACATAGGACCAAACCATACGGAGGGACCATAATGTATAAACGTTATGGCCCATTCCATACACTTCCATCCTAGGGGTAAACTCTATAAAATTCTCAATTAGTATAGTTTCTTAGTAACATCTATAGGATTTTTACTCAGGTTCAATCACAAAATTCATGGTACAGGTCATATTATGGTGACACCAAGGGTACATGCAATATAGCATTTCCTAGTACATTTTTTCATCATTTACAAATCAATTAGGTTTATGTTCATCTGTAGTGGCACTTATCTATGGGTCTTGGGAAGTGTTGAGGTGACTATTATCCTCGTAGGCTTGACTTCCCATTACTCATATTTTTGTGAAGGGATGCAGAGAAACTATAACACTCCCCATATAATTATCTTCACCATATGGGGTGCAATTATATTTATTTTGTTCTCTTTGTCACAATCCACTTAGGTATTGATAACCCCCAAGTCCTTCCAACCATCTCCAATATAAATTTTAACACATCTCCTTGAAAATGATATTAGGAGTAGTCTATACCCCTCTCTCAAAAACCAACCAATTCTATACTTTCCTTTTTTTTACTTTTCAATTCACATATTTCTATTTTCACATTAGGTTCAAAATTTTTAAAATAAAATTTGATTTCATATACTATGGACATTTAATACACTTTTCTCTATAGATAATCGTCTTTTCCAAACAAACACAACTAGAATAAATAAGAATTCTTAAGACAAGCAAAAGGCATTCGAGAAAAGAAAAAGTGTGTCTACACAATCAAGCGACCTTTCCTTTAAGTACAAAATTATAAATTTCATTCCTAAATGGGGACAAATGTAGACACTCATTTTATTAATTCATGTCTTACAGTAAAAAAATTGGTCAATGCCTTTACACTAGAACACACTTGTTCAACTTGGTCTATTATGATATCCCTAGTTATATCCTATTCATTCTTGATTGCGTGCACAACTCATTTGTTCAAATAATAGGAATATTAGTCCATACAATTAGGATAAACCCTTGCACATTATAATCCAAGTTTTAAAATTACTCACACATAGATCTCAAAATAAAGTTTACAAAAAGGTCTTGTTGTCATGTTGAATGTCTAGCATGCAAAATTTTAAATTTTGGTCATGACAACCAAACTCACATTTGACACCCCCTTTCCTAGTCAATGTAAACATTTCAACTATGCCAACCTCATTCTAACTAATAGGAATGTGCTAACATGATTTTAAATTGTGTTTCATGTGAAGTGAATTGTCCTAGTTTGATTCATGAGGGATCTGGTATCTAAGAAATAACAAGGCTCTCAAAGGCTTCAAATGGGATATTTTTGGTCTTCTTTTCACAGGAGGACATCCTATGAAAGATAATTGTAGGGAAAAACCCATATAGAGGTTTTTTACAAGAGTAATATGATGACCCAAATAAGTTTAGGAACAAAAATTAGAGCCATGAAAGGTCGAGAAACTTTCAAGCAAAATCGGTCTTTTTAGCAAGGCACTATGGGAAAAGCATGATTCAAAGGAGCTATTCACCTTGTTTGAAATGTTTTAGAAGCCTTAGGAGTTCTTGGGAAGCTATATCATATGAATTGGAAGTATGATATATTCTACTTCATGGTTTGCTAATCAAAATAGAATTTTAAGAGTATAAAAATGTGGAAACTTGTCTATCATTGCAACACGAGATTCTTTCTATAAGGTGGAACTTACTCAAAAGGTTTCGAACACCCCCGGGAATATTTAAGATCTTAACCAAATGTAATAATGGAGCACATTAGTACCTCCTCATTTTACATTTATTTATTTATTCATACTGTTCTTCAATCTAATGCCAACTTCGCTTACTAACGCATACATGTAGGTAAAAGAGGGAAAGTGGAATGAAATGGAAAATTTTCAGTTGAATCAGGTCTTGGAAATAGTGGTAATGGATGTAGTGGTTCATTTGGAGTAAAATTAATATATGGTTGGCCCTCAAAACTCCACGTCTTGTTGTCGACTTGAAAAACACTCTCGTTAGTCTATTTTAATGTTGAGTTTAATGGCATCAAGCACAACCAATCATCTTTGAGAAGAGTCTTAGAGCTTGGATGTCCCTTTTCCCTTTTTAGCTTAGTACAAGTGGACATGGAGGACACCAATATGTGATCCCATATGGAGGAGTTGGTTGTGTCACTTAAAGTTACACTTAAGTCGTTAGAAGATGTTAAAAACTCAACTAACTTGATGTTTGACCACTTTTTCATGACATCTAGACCCATGGAGGAATTTTAGATGATTGATGTACCTTTTCATTTTTTTCCAAAACATAAGAGGACATGGGGGACACAAAAATGTGCTCCCCCTATGGTGGAAAGTTTTTTTCACTCAAAATGATGACTTAGGGTATAAAAAAGTGTTACCAACTCACCATTTTCACAAAATATGACCCCTCCTCCCGAGAGCCTCGCCCATGGAAAAATTTGGAAAGGTTGATGTCCCTTTGTGTCATTTTACCCTATTTTTAGGGTCCAACGACACCTCTAACCTCGACTGCACTGGGTTAGATATTTTGAGTTTAAGGTGAGTTAAATGGAGCTAGTGAGAGGGAAAATAAATTTGAAAGAGGTATAACTTCATACTTAGCCATTTTTATGTGTTTCATTTTGATTTAATCTCCCCATTTCTATTATAGTGTTTCACTTAAAATTTCTTCAAACATCCTCCATGCCAAAAACCTTTTTGATCATATCTTATAAACCTTGTGTCTATTTTCCATGAGATTTTGATTGTAGATTCCTTGCAAAAATGCATTTAAGAAGAGTATTTACATACCTCCATTGATGATCTATATCATTTTCTACAACCATTTGAAATATTCATCCAAAAATATGTTTTCTCATATCTACAAAAACCAGTGATTGAAATCGCCAAAAAATGGATTAAAGCCTCCTTGTGAAATAATAAAACTTTTGAGACCACTTTCATTTTATTCTGACACCAGGAAGACCCATTTCTAAAATAGTAAGCCTTCCTAAGCCCGCTACCTAAAAATAGTAAGTGTTCAGATTGAGCTCAAATTGGTCACACATGTTCATCTCCTTCCCATCTCACTAGTCCCAGTC
Source organism: Taxus wallichiana var. yunnanensis (assembly GCA_018340775.1). NCBI lineage: Eukaryota > Viridiplantae > Streptophyta > Pinopsida > Cupressales > Taxaceae > Taxus > Taxus wallichiana. Next base: position 10,896,411 of record CM031234.1, read on the forward strand.
ATGGTAAAGATCAAATACTCAGTTTACAAGACAATTCACACATTTCCAGATGTAGGAAACATGATGTGTACCACATATGAATCTGAAAATTTGAGAACATGGGTATGGATTAAACCTCATGGGCATATAAATGGAAGGATTCTTCTTAAGTATACTATGTAGAGAAAATGGTCACTTGTTTTAAAACACAAAGCTAGTTCTAGCTTGTGCACCACATTGTGACCTAGTTCTAAAACATCTCTGGTGAATGGAAGTCCAATTCTAGAAATCCTCATTCCAAATGGTCTTTATCAATGCTTACAAATCCCCACTTGTAACAATGTGGTGATCACCTCTCAGGAGCTTTCCTCATAGGAATGGACATGGAAAAAAACTTACTTATAAAGGATTAATAATTGAATTATGGATTAGGTGGAAGGGAAGCCCTATTAGCTCCCTAAAACTGGTCTTTGAGTGATTCCCATCTCATTATATGGATTGATCAAAATTTGGAACCATTATTCATTTAGTCTCTATCCTTCACCCATCTCGATCAAAGGATTTAGTCTTGTAATTTATTGTGTCTTATATGTCACCATCGTCATTTGGTGACTAGATCATCCCGTGCGAACAAGTTGTCTCATTTTGCACACCAGGTGAATCAAATGTAAGATTGATTAGAGAGACATGGAATTGTTTCAAATATTTGAATGTTGGTTTAAGTGGAAGAAGGGTTTTCTCTTTGTTTCATTGGTCTACTAATCATGGGATTCTCACTCCTCTTAGGGTACCGATCGAGCTCTAGAAGTTGATCATTCGAGCATTCCCTAAAGAGGAGGTTTATGAAATACTTGAGTGAACTATGAGGCTTCATCAAATTCGGAAGTGGTCAAAGGATCAAGAATTAACTAGAGTGCATCTTTACAAAGTAACTCGAGCTTCTTAATATTTCTTTATTCTGCATCTCTTCTCTCTCTACATTCTAATTCTCCATTGTAAATTTTACTTTATGGCTCTTTCATCCTATTCACTTAAGTGACAAATTGTAATTGTTCATTGTAAAAGTCCCCTTTACATTATTAAGAAAGGAACTTATTTTTCTTTCCTAGAGGAATGTGAGAGGTTACAAGTGATGGGACTATGAAAGGTTATGTGGGGGTAGATGAAGAGAATAATTATAAAGCTATCAATTTGAATGGCTTATCCATTCCAAAATATAGTTTTTCTTGGTTAATATTTCCTATTGTCTTACTACAAGACAAGAACTACAAGTCTTTTATCTCCATATCGTATGTTTTCCTCTCCATCTCAACTTTACTCTATGAGCATGGTTACTTATGTAATATTATGAAAATAAAATTGGATTTACTTGTGTTTAGTTCCTCTTTCCTTAACATGGTATCTTCTCATTGTTAACTTGGAAATATTTTGTCTTTATGTCAATAAACTTATCTTACTATTTATTGATTAAAACCCCTTCTCACTTTCTTCCCTATCTCCATACACACACCTTTCCTCTAGCTTGGCACATGGGTTTAGTGGAGTATTTGTATGTTCCTTAGTTGAAAGGCCACCCAAAATGGTTAGAGTAGTGTATATATTTCCTTTTTTAATAAATGGAGATTCCCCATTCCTAGTTAGTGGGACCTAGTCCCAGAGCATTGTGAAAACCTCTAATTTTTCCTTTTGAAATATTATTTCACCAATAGTTTTTGTGCCCACTTAGGGGTTTTTTTTTTCCTTCACCCTAGAATGATAAAAATATCCTAAAAATAAGATATACCAAAAATCCATAAAAATTAAAAAATCAAATAAATCTCAAAAACATGAAACTTGATGCTTGAAAGCCACTGTTGTTTTCAAATTTCCTTTCACATTCTTTTTACAGTTTTCTCACAAGGTGGTTGAAAAGAGATACACTAGATTGGAAGTATTGATAGGTATTATTGATCCAAAGTTTGAAACACTTCAAAGAGAAAAATATTATCCAAGACAATCCATATGACTTCTCTCAAGCATCATCTCCATCTGGTACATTGAGTGATACAACAGGAATCCAATTGAGACTCCTCCTGAATCTCCAATCACACCACTTTGCTAGCTATTCTTCCTCAAAAAAAGTAGAAGAATAAGTTGAAGAAGAAATGGAATAACCTCAACCACTTGTTCCATGGGGAAGGAATAAGGGTTTGATTTCTCTTACACCACATCCACATGAATTACCAAATGGATCCCGTAATAATTTTCTTAAATTCAAAGGTGGTGGAACTCAAGTTACTGAAGAATATATTACATCTTTCATCACTGCATGTAGAATTCTTGGAGTTGAACATGAAGATGTTTTAGTAAGGTTATTCATGCATTAATTTCAAGAGAAAGTAGCTAAATGGTTTTACCTCTTGCCCTCTTGATCCATCAAAAATTGGAATGATATCAGAACCATGTTTGAAGCAAGATTTAAATCAATTGAAGAATCTCAAGATCTTGTTAAATTTATCCAAATGAAGAAAGAAACGAATAAACTCATGAGAGATTTTGTGGCCCAATTCAACATATTGTTGAAAATAATACATGTGGAAGCTTCACCATCCGATGATAACAAAAAGAGATTTTACATAAATGCATAATTTCTCTAGGTCATATTTATCCTACGTAGAGCTCAACCTCAAACTCTTGAAAATGCCCGAGGATATTCCATCAAGTAGAAGATAATCTGATTTTGTATAGGAAAGTGATGAATCCAAATGGTAAGCAAAGTGTCAAACCTCCAAAGAAGGTGTCATTGATTCTCTTGTTCAAAAACTAGCTAATGATGTGATTTCATTAAAGAAACAACTTGCAAAAGTCACCTTTCTAATGGGAGGTTTTCCAAACCAAGATTGAAATCAGAATAGAAACAAAATAGGTAGATGAGAAAGAAGATTATCTCTTAAAGAACCTCTTTTTAATTCCACATGTGAAGCAATGGCCAAAGAAGAGTATGATGGAGCTTAAATTGCATCTAAAAATGTTGAGAGAATTTTGGTCATTGATGAGATCGAATCTACTCAAAACATTAGTTTTTTAATATACCCCTTCTTCAAATGATGAAGATGACGAAAACATTGCTGATATGAATATTCATTCTTATGCGGTGCTCACCCATTTGAAGGCTCATGAGAGGGATAATTATTAAAAATTAAATATCCTCAAGTGACGAATCCATAAAAACAATAACAAAAAGAGAATTTTTTTCGTCTACATCTCCTAATGCAAGTAAGTATTCCTCTCCTTTTCAAATTTATCCCCCCATTTCTACATTCAAATGTAATGATATGTATAAAAATAGTATCAATTCCATACCAAGAAATAGTTATCCTCTCCTATTGAATCTACACCTTCACCCTCCTCTCGAGTCTCATTTTGACATAGTTGAACATGTTAAGAAGTTAAACATATAAATTTTTGAATTTGAGTATTTGAGAACCCGTCCCAATAAATTTTATAAACTTTTCCATTTTATGAAAGGAAGTAATTCAATGTCATGTCCCACAGACCTCACTATAAAAGAGTCACTTCCCACTCTTAGGAATGTTACATCTATAAACCTTCTTTCCTCCAAGTCTTCCTCTTCTAGAAAAATTGAACCCTTCTACCTCTCCTTGCTGACCAATAGATACAAATTAAATAAATGTATAGTTTAATTTGGTGCCTCATAAACACCATGCCTACAAACATTACACATGTAGTTAGTCTCACCCTCTTCCTTGTTTTCAATCATTATTATTCCATGGAAATCAAATAAGTACCTCTCATTAGTCAAGTTAACAATGCTCGTAGAACTTGTGGAATTTTTGAATAAGAAGATCAATGTCAAAATACTAGTGGAAAATATTCTAGCTACATACGTGATATTATTGAGCCAAATATTCCACAAAGACATTGGTGGAGAGATAAGGATGGATTGGTCATATGACACCATATGATTCAAAGGTACCATGAAGAATTTCCTTCCAATAAAAAAGATGAAATATACTATTCAAATGGAAAATGACCGAGAGCGCATACAAGAATCAAGAGGTTATAACTATTTCATAAATTCAAAAGAAAATTTTGAACTTCTTATCTTGATGGAAGAGTTCTCAAAGTTGATGGAACTAGTCAAGGAACACGAGGATGATTTGGTAGATCTTGAACTGAAAGATGTTCCCTCCCCATCCAAAATGGATATTATTTCTCTATTTGAAAATGATGAAGATTAGGTATGCCTTGACTTGTAAGAAAGTAACCCCTGGTGATAAGAAATGTGAATCATGAGAAAGAATATATTTCAAATGAGTTCGGCCATATGATTTCCAAGTTTCCAATTAACTCCCTAAGACCTAGTGAGAAGGTTTTTAAAACAAATGTGAAGGTAGGTATGGGGAAAATTTTGAGAAGGAATCTATGTAAGATATTTTAAGGGTTGTAGAAGGAACTGAAGATCCTCAACTCAATCTTGAAATCCTGACCTATGTTATGACTATGCAAGATGATTATGAGTTATATTTTGATTCTTAATTTGATGCATGAATGTTCAATAATGAAATTAAAAATGGAAGATATTAGTGTACATCTTGAAAAAATGTTTATCAAGATTTAATGTGAAGTCTCTTTTCTCATTTTGTGAAGAATATCGTATTCATGTTAAATGGAATTAAAGAAAAATGATCCGATCTCTTGTGGATGTCTTCATTCATGAGGATAGTACCTCCATCATAGATATTGATATAAAGATCAATAATGAATTGGTGTGTGGGAAAGATAAACATGTGGAGTAGATATTGAACATAAATCAACAAGAGGTATATGGTGATTTTGAAATTTTCAAAATATCTACCAAGAACAATTCTACAGAAACAATGGTCATGAGGAACATGAAAGGTAAATAACAATCGTTTGTCAAAGATCTCAAGGCTAGTTCTCAACATGGTGATCCCGGTATGATCAAGAATAAGTCTTGTGGTAATGTTAAAATGAGTAATTTTAAATCAAAAACATGAGTTAATGTAACAATGGATTGGCAACTTGAAATGGAATTTTAGGGTAGTGAGAAAAGTGATCTATTCATATCGATCTTCAGTTGTAATAGGATCCATTCCGACTTTATAAAGAGAATACATGAAATATTCTTATTTTAAGGTATCTCGGAGACCTCCTACCGCATCTGTCTTTGTCAAGAATTTAAGAAAGGGGCCATACTTCATTGAACCAGTCAATGTTGTAGAACAAAATCATTTGGTGCTACTTATACACAAGTAACATCCAGAGAAGAAATAGTAATATAGTGAAAGTGGGATGCCCCCACATGTACAATAAGTGATTTAGGTTGTGTTTCCCTTTAATTTTTGTTTTTTCATGTTGTGTGGTGTGTTTCCCTTTTTTTGTGTTTCCCTATCCATCATGTGTTTTTTGGTTATTTTTATTTTTGTGTTATTTGAATCCATTTTCGCAATGGATAAGGCCTTGGTAAACTCCCCATGAGATAAATGAGCTTCATTATTTCTATATTTGTCCTTTTTCAATCCAAAATAATTCGTGAGTAAGATTGATCTATTGTCATGTTAAATATCTAGCATGCAAAATTTACAATTTCATTCATAACAACTAATGTAGGTGCATCATATAAATGCTTGGAAGAACAAGAACAAGTTCACAATAATCCATGAGCATCATCTTGACAAACTTCTCTCCATTTCTTGTAGTTTAAATTCTTGAATTGTAATGTAAAAGGTCATTAGTGAAAAAGTTAGAATTAGGTGTTTTAGAGGATAAATTAAAATTTCTTGTGATTTTGCTATGTGAATAGGAGGTTTCCTTGATTCTAGGAGGTCAACATGATCTTGTTAGGATTACCTCTAAGTTGAATAAACTCTCCTAGTTGTTTTCAAACAAGACATGCCTATTCTTGAGGTAAGTTGAGATGATATCTCAACCAAAATGAGAAATATATTATCCTATTATGCATAGAAGGGTCAAGTTCCCATCGGTAGAGGTGGTGCAGAGGTGGAGAAGAAAATAATTCTTAGTCTAGAGTTGATATTTGGACTTGGAGTAAAGAATCATGTTGAAGTAGTATTGTATGATAGTTCAAAGAGGAGGAATAAATTTGATTTTTTCTTTAGTGATTAAAATTAATCCTTAATGGTATGTGTCTCAGTATGTTATAATATAATCAATCTTGATCAATAAGCTTCAAGCTCCAATTCTGTGTTTGCAATTGGACTGTGCATAAGAGTATTGAGAAGACAACGAGCTACAAACCTTACCCATGTTAAATATGCACTAGAATCCTTGACTGTTAAAAGGAATAGGGAGAGGATTCAATTTCCAATCTAATGAAATTTTTTAGGGTTCTTGACTTTGGGTTTTATGTGATTTATAAACAATACTATGCTCTCAGCCCTGAACAAGGACAACCCATAACTTGAATTTCCACAGACTAAATTAGCTAAAATTTTGTATAAATATCTTCCATACCATCACAAAGGAGTCCAAAAAATTTTAGGATAAATGGGCAGTGTGTGCAAGAAGATATATCCGATGTAAATTTATGAATACATGGGAGTTATGAAAGTCCACAGAATAAAGAGGTAAGAGATGGAAATTTTAGAAATTCCTCATGTTTCAAGATCAAGAATGGGATGAATTATTAATTTCAAATTTTACAAGGTGTTAATGATGCTTTACATTTGTTGTCATGCAAATGTGCAACAAGGAAATTGACAATTTCCAAGCATCACAACTATACCCTTATGTCAAAAATCACAAGTTTTAGCCTTCCAATACACCCTAGGTCTAACCAATCAAAGCAAAGTGACTCCAAATTAATGTTAACTTAGTCCCCTATGTGATTTAGGAATTTCAATTCAAAATCCCTAGGTGATTTTAGGAGTTCATTAAAATATGCAAACTTCAAGAAATTGTGGGAAGGGCTATCACTAGCCTTCCTAGGACTAAAGCAACCCCATGGAGTGGAGAAGAGAATCCCAACAAGACACAGAGGTGAATAAAAGTCCTAGGAACATCGTGTGTTATTTAGGAAGATTCGGGAGAGGGATTCAAAGAAGACATGGTAGTTTCACATAAATTAGGGTTCACGGGCCTAGGTAGTGCACATGATCAAAAGAGCCACTGAGCTTCGGGAGGTGATTCCAAGACCTCTAGATAGATTTAGAATCCAAAAAAAATATCTTTAAAAATTAAATTACAAGCCCTACAATATAATGAAATCATATTTTTCACAACCCCTTAGCAAAATAGGTTTATAATTGGTTTTTTCCATGCAGAGCTAGCGATCCAGATAAAAATTCCAATTTTTCAGGGATCAAATGGAGTAATAAATACCTGATAACCCCACCATTGGATTTATAAGGACATTTTAAGTCAATATCATATAAAATTTCATCAAAAAAGTCCATCGAGAGCTCAAGTTATCACCGTTTCAAGTTTCCCTCTAAGAGCGAGTTCGGGAGTTAGCCAAATTTTGAACAAGACACGTGTCAGCTCCAGGATCCTGGCACAATTTCATGTCCCTTAAATCCCTCAAGAAAAGGTACATGAGAGATATAAAAATTTCTTGGCCCTAAAATCCCTCTAGATCGTCATACAACCTCTCGAACCACTAGTTCAGCTGAAAATCATGTGCTTTCCAAGCTCATTTCCTCGCTCGCCGATCTTGAAAAGTGGCGGCTTTTGAAATTTTATTTCCCTCATGTCCCTATGTGATGGGGTAAATTAGGGATAATAAAATGCACCCAACCCTCAAGGAGACTCTTGGTCACCCATGTGACCCCTTCAAGAGTAGTTTTCTAGCCCTAGGGAGCTAGTGGAGTTTAAATCCTCAACCTGTCATATCATTCAGTATGTCACAAACCAAGTGGGTCATGTAATTTTATGTCCCTCATGTCCCTTTGTTCTTGGGGACATCAGGGACAAGAAAATTTTCCCAACCCCAAGAATCATCATGGTTCCTCATGCGACCATTTCTCAGCTCCCAAATGCTTTAAAGCTAGTTTTTGGATCAAATCCAATCCTACTCTAAACCGCAAGGAGACAGGGATAGAAATGCAAAAATATGAAACTAACTAAAGGTGGTGATGCACCAAAAGGAGTGGTGAAACATTTCTCACAAGCAAATAGACACGTACTAAAGTTTACAACATAAAACATACACAGACTCGATAAGATATAATTTAGATTTGAAATGAAGCAAATAATACAAACAAAGGACTCGAAAACCATTCACAGAGCTTGATTATCATTTCCAAAGTGTCAAAATCACGCATTACAACCTCGTAGAGAGGTAAAAACTATTACAATCCTTTGAGAGGTCTATTCTTGTATCAATCACTTGCTGGAGGTGAAAGAAGAACTCGCTATGTCAAAATTGTTCCCCTTTCGTAAATGAGCCAAATCGCTTTTACATCGTACATGGGTCGAAAAACATTGGGGACAAAAACGTAAAAAACATGAGAGCCCATCCCTTCTTGACTCAGTGTGCATTAAAATGGCATGGGGACCTTACAAACCCATACCCTATCATTTTGACCGATTACAGAGAATGCGACCCATTCTCGCATTAAATCTGTCACTGAATGTCACTTCGCCATGAACACGCCGCGTCAGCTGCTTTCTCAATTTTCTCTCTCCAAACTACACCAAAACTCAAGATTAACCCTAAAATCATGTAGAGAATTTCACAAGCTTTCCGCTGATATAAAGAACGTGCAAATCCGAGCTCTGATCGAAAGATATGTCGATCTCAAGATTTAGGCACAAAACAGTGAAAATGCGTTTTGAAATTTTTCCCGCGCTCGCCACTGGATGACACGTGGCACGCACCGATTGATATGTAATTCTCTCCTCTCTATCCCACAGGGTTTTCCTACTTCATTGACATGTGTCCTCTTTTGATTGGCTCGGCCGCTTTGAAACCTCACCTTTTGACTTTTGGACTTTCTCCTCGTGACACGTGTCACGATTTGATCGTCCGCGGTCTCCGCGCTTTTCGCGCCTTTCGCGTCTTTTTGTCCTGATGTCCTAAAGGTCTGCTTGGGACAAAATCCTCCGATCCACCCGAAATGGGCTTCCTTGTCCCTTATCTGCCGATGACACGTGGCGCAATCTGATTGGCTCTCGCTTTTTCGGCTATCCGCGTCCCACGCGTCCCTTTGTCCCAACTGTCCCAATACAAAATTTCTCTGCTTTCGGTGAACCTACTGTTCACAGCCCTCCGCACACTCATGGCCTAGATGTCCTAAAGGCGAAAGTTCCCCTGCTCCGCCACCCGAACCACCGGTTCAAGGCCCTTCGCGTACCTTTGTCCCACTTGCTCCCGGACTGTCTGGGACAAATTCTTCCGATTCACCCGCTCGGTCCGGCTCACGTCCGCCATGCTCCGCCCGACTTCTGCCCGACTGTCCCAAAGGCAAAGTTCTCTCTTTCGGCCGATCCGGGCGGTTCGCGTCCCTCACGGCCCGAATGTCCCAAACTGCTTTTCTCAAAGAGCTAGTCAATTTTGCTTCCTCCTTCGGCCGGATCGGCTTCTCGCGCCCTACGCGTCCTTCTGTCCCAGATGTCCCTTTGCTTCGCGGGCCGCCTGGAGGCTTTTCGCCGATCCGCGTCTCGATGTCCCTCACGTCCCTACTGTTGCGAGGACTAGGACTTAGCCAATTTTCACAATTCTTTCTGGCCCAAGCTTGTTTTTGCAGCTTTTTCACCTTTTCTCAGAACTTGCTCTTTTCAACCTAGACAGGAGAGTTAGGATAAATATGAGGGGACCCTGGAAACATGATTTTTTGCCCTGGATCAATCAATTTTCCTGGGACTTGAGAATTCTGATGTATGTTATCAATTCAACCCTGGGGGTGAATTTGGATAACAATTTGGTGACTCAGCGGGGATACCTGCCTGCTAGGTAGAAGATACCAGTTGCCTGAAGCAGTCCATTGGGCATGGAGTCATCAAATATTCTGTTTAGGACCCTAACTGACTCAGAATGTGCAAGGAGGAAGATGGAATGTTACCTGATGAAAGCAAGGATTGCTAAACATCTCCATGGATAGCAAGTTGTGCCAAAGCACTTAGGGAAAACAAGACTAACCTACAACAAAACAATGTGCACAAGCACTTGGAGGAAAGAAAATCTAATCTAATATTTACAAAGGTAGTGAACTTCCCTCTAGAAGCAACGCTTGAGATAGATTCCATTGACTGGAATCTGCAGTTCTTCACCATCCAATGAGGCCAATTGGAAAGCATTGTTGTTCTTGCACTTTGTGACCACGTATGGGCCACTCCAAATGGCATCAAATTTTGAATGCCTTCCCGGTTTTGCTCTATCCACATCCCATTTCAACACTAGATCTCCAACTTGAAAAGATCTATCCTTGGCCTTTCTATCAAAGGTCTTCTTGATCAAAGCTTGATCCTTTTCCATTGCTTGGGATGCCTGATTTCTGATCTCTTGCAGCTCCATCAACTCTGCATACCTCACCTCCATGGGCTCAAATTCAAGCAACTCCAGCTGCTTCATGAGTTCCAACGTTGGCAACTCAAGTGACATGGGCAAGATTGCCTCTCTTCCATAGACAAGCCTAAATGGAGAGTTACCTATGGATCTTTTGGGAGTGATCCTATCAGCCCATAAGGCTGATTTCAGCTTGGTATGCCAAGACCTCTGATTCTCATCAAGAGTCCTCCTAATGATCCTCAACAAGTTCTTGGTTTGTAGACTCGGCCTGGCCATTACCCTGAGGGTAATAGTTCGATGAAGTGCTTAGGTAAATACCGTTCTTGACAGCCCACTCACTACCCCTGATCCAATGAATGCCAATGCATTATCGTAGATTATTGTGGTAGTACACCAAATCTGTTGTTATCCCCTCATAAAAGTCTAAGATGCTAGACTCATTCGCCTCTTTGAGTGCTACCGTCATTCCATTTGGTGAAGTAGTCTGTGGCTGTCAAAATCCATTTGTGCCCTTGGCTTGAATTGGGATTAATGACTCCAATGAAGTCCAAACCCCATTGCATGAATGGCTGGTCAACTGAGATTGGATGCAATGGAAGGGCAGCAAGTCTCTCTTTTCCTGTGAAGAATGCACAATTCTTACACCTCTTGATCCATGCATAGAATCATCAAGATTTTAGGCCAATAATAACCAGCCTTCATGATTTTTAGAGCTGTCACTCTTGGTGCAAAATGGCCACCAGCTGGTCCACCATGAAACTCTTCCAACACCCTTTGAATCTGACCTGTGCTAATGCATCTCAGCAACACTCCATTCACATCTTTCTTGAACAAAACTCCATCAACAATGGCATACGGAATAGCCTGCAACCTGAAGTGTCTCCTTTGGGTCTTGTTCATCTCCGGAGGGCATAGGCCTGTGCTTAGGAAGTGCATAATACCTTGGGTCCAGCAAGGAGTCGGGGCAGCATTGTCTTCTTCTTGTTTGCCACTTGGCTCATGACTGTCCTGGACTGTCAAAACAGCCTCTTCTTCATTGCATACTTCTTTTTGTTTCCCCAAAACCAGCTGCTCACACAATCCTTTCCCTCTTACCAGCTTGGTGATCTTGATCTCAATGTCATACTCCATGACACGGGTGATCCAACCTGCCCTTTTCTCATTCAAATCCTTGTTGAGGAGGAAATCCTTAACCCCAGCATGTGAGACCAGCAGTTGAATCTTATTGTTTGAGACCAAATGTCTGAACTTCTTCAAGCTCCTGATGACAGCAAGGACATGCTTTTCGATGAAAGAATACTTTATTTCGTAATCTTCCAAGGTTTGGCTCAAGAATGCTATGGCTATTCTCAACCTTCTCTATTCAACTATGTTAAGATAGCCGAGATTGTGTCTATCCTCCAAACGCATACAACATGAAGTCCTTTGAAAAGTCTCGGGTTGATAAGAGTTGAGCTTGTGATATTGCATGCTTGATGCTTTCAAAACTCTCTTTGCCTTCTGCTGTCCATTTGAATGCCAGACTCTTCTTCAACATCATTGTTAGAGGCTTCACAAGAGTGGCAAAATTAGGCACAAATCTGCGGACAAAGTTTATCCTTCCTAAGAAGCTTTGAAGAGATTTCTTGTGGTGTGGCAATGGGAGTGTTCTTATGGCTTCAACCCTTTCAGATCAATTGTTAGCCCTTCCTAGAGACAATGTGGCCCAACAATTTGCCCTCGTGTGCCAAGAATATACACTTCTTTGGATTCAACGACACTCAACCTTCTACACCTCTGAAACACTTGTCTGAGGTGAAAGAGATGGTCTGTTGCATTCTTTGAGAAGACAGTGATATCATCTAGGTATACCAGCACTATATTGTTGATTAAGCCTTTGAATGCCATATCCATAGCTCACTGAAATGTTGCTCCGCATTTGATAGGCCAAATGGCATCTTCTTGTAGGCATAGGTGCCCCATTTGGTGGTGAAAGCCATCTTGAATTGATCTTCTTCCTTCACCATTATCTGATTATAGCCTGAGTATCCATCAAGTAGTGAGAACCTTTCTGAACCAGCTACAACTTGCAATATTTGCTCCATGGAAGGGAGTGGGTAATGGTCCTTGAGGGAGGCTCTGTTCAAGTCTCTGAAGTCAACACACAGTCTGATTTCTCCATTTCTTTTTCTCACTGGCACCAAGTTTGCAACCCAACTTGAGTGTTTGATGGGGAAGATGATACTGGCCTCAATAAGCTTGCTTAACTCTTTTCTCATGAGAGGTTCAATATGGGGATTCACTGGCCTTTGCTTTTGCCTAATGGGCTTGGATTCCGGATCCAGCTCAATAGTATGTTGTGCCAGCTTTGGGTTGAAACCTCTTAGATCTTTGTAAGTCCAAGCAAAGATATCTGGGAACTCTTGACAAAGCTGAACAAAGTCAGATTTCTCTTGTGAGGTACTTACTTTGCCAATCTGCAATGTTTTGCCTTCTTCCACTAAAATAGGCTCTGAATCTTCACCCTTCACTTGAATGTTTGCTTTCTCCTTCCGGAACTGATCATTCGGGTTGAAGATTGACTCCAAGGTTATGAGGCCTTTTGGTAATTTGTTAGTTCTCAGCTGTACTACCTGATCACCATATTGCTGCTCCAACTTGTCTTGATTTCTGGGAGAACTCAGCTTCTTCTTGTAGGAAATTAACAATTTGTTGATCATTCTCGAAGACTTTCCAACTTGTGTTGTTATCTGGAACAGCTGGTCTCACAACCAATTTGATATGAGGCTGAGATTTCTCACTTTTGATACTCTCTACAACATCAAACGCAGCCCCAATTGCTGCAAGTCTGTCAGTGGCTTCATTCTTTTTCCTTGGGATGGAATTGATGCTAAAAGCTTCAAAATCTTCAATAAGATCCCATACCCGATTTTTGTAGCACTTAAGCAGATCATTTTTGGCAGCATTTTTTCCTTTGACTTGGTTTACGACCAGCTCACTATCACCAAATACTTGTAAATTCCTGATGCCTTTTCATCGCCCAAAGGCAAGTCCATGAATTAAGGCTTCATACTCAGCCGTGTTGTTTGAACAGGAAAACTGAAACGGAAGGCTGAGTAATACCTTATACCTTGCATGAAATGAGCATAGCTCCTCCTCCTGCACCTTGTCTACTCCTTGATCCATCAAAGAACAATTTCCATACTTCATTCTTGTCCTTATGATCTGGCTTGGTGATGCTAGGGAGAGGTTGATCCTCTTCATGTAAACAATAAACCCCTAGCTCAAATTCTTCTATTTCTTGATAAGGATCAAAGGCATGCACTTTGCTTGCCCATTCATCAAGAGTCAAATCTGGGATACTTCCAACCTTAGTGTCAGCTTCATCAGTGCTAGGGTGATCTTCTTGATCAAATGCTGAGCAATTGGCATTAATCTGACTTGGAGTGTAAGGCTCAATATGGAAGTTTGCAATAGGTTCGATCTGATTGTGGCCTTAGTTCCATATCTTGTTCTGAATAGCATGTGTGACCAATCAGTAGACAAATACCCTCCAATCTTGGCCGTGAAGTCCCTTGACAAACATAGGGCAAAGAGTGGTGGAAGGTCTATGACTGACACATCTTGTAACACTATTACGTTGGGACATGCGTGCAGTGTGAGGCTCAAACCTTTGATTACTCCAACCGTTGTCACTGCTGTCCCATCTAATCGCACTACACCCTCGAGATGACTTCATATCAAGCCCTAGCTGATCAGCTATTTGCTTGGGCATTACTGAACTACTTGCCCCAGAGTCAATCATGCAATTATGTACCAACTTGTCTCCTATGATCAATGAAACATAAAATGGAGGGGGCTTCAACATTTTACCTTGTTGTCCTCCATGATTTCCTTCAGTCAAGGCAAAGCATTTGTGAGTACCTTCTCTCGCATTTGACCTATTGATTCAAATTGACCACCCTTCATGGCAGCTTGTAGCAAATCTCTTTGGCCTGGGATGGATAGTGATTCCCACATTGATATGTTTACATTTGTCTTCTTCATCTGATCAATGATGTTGAATGGGGATGAAGCATCCTCTCGCTGTCCCTAGCTTGCACATTCGCTTCCTTGCACATGGGCAGCAACAATCGCATCCGAGTTGGTTTAGGGCTGGTTTGGGTGCTCCTCGCATGTTTGGAACTAGCATTTTGTTTGCCAACACCTTGTGGAGTGACAGAAGGTCGTGAACTACTTGGGGCCAATGGCTGTTCTTCACCCAAATTTCTCCTTTTGACCTTGTGTTGGCTGCAACACTTTGAGAGGGTATTTGATTCATACCACAGAAATCTTCAGCCTGCCAATTGACAAGAGTAGTTTCATTCGAGATGTTCCTTGCTGAGGTGCTTCTTGCTGCTGATCTCCTTCGTGGCTAGACTCTTGCGACCCACCGATGGTTTGCACCATCAGAGCTTGATTTAATGCACCGTTAAAGCACATTGATTGGTTATGTGGCTGACTACACGGGAAACACCAATCATATTCTTGGGCCATGTTATTTTGGACTGGCACTAATGCTTTAGTAAGATACACATTCAGGGTTATAGGGCTGAAATGGCCTATTAGCGGAGGCCTTACTTGGCTTTGATTTTGATTTGCAGCCTGATTTGGTGACCTATTTTGTTGGTATGGGGGCCTAGCCTGGTATTGTGCTTGAGGCTGATATGGTCTAGCACTTTGAGCTTGTTGTCTTTTGATAGTAACCAGCTCATTTCCCAAATTTTGCAATCAAGCTTTCATGACCTCTTGAGTTCATTTGAAGCACTAGAGGATGAAGTAGAAGTTTCACTTGAACTTTGATTTCTAGGGGTGGGAATAGAGCCAAAGTGGGTGCTTGACTAGTGCTTGATTTTCTAAGTTTGGATACAAGGGCATGGGAGGCCTAGGAGCCGCTTTACCACCTTGAATAAGACAGCTTTTCAGCTCTAATGGCAATGCTATAAGCAGCAGTAAGGTCAGGCCTCCCATAGATTGAATTAACATAGAAATATCGAATTCAAAGCTTTAAGGTAATATAGAAAAGCACCTTCTCATTGCTGGCTCGACCGCCACCGGAATCCTATCCCAAGACCTTTGAAATCTGAAGTCAAGTCACCACCGCTCATTGGGGGCTCTCTTTGATAGTTGTCACTGCTCCAAAAGAGACAAGTTGTCTCCTTCTCTCCAAATTGCTCGTGAAGTGCAATACACAAATTGATTCCAGCTTGTGATAGAACCAGCTCCAAGGCTCCTAAACCATCGCAATGCTTTACCCTTGAATGAAGATGCCAAGAATTTGACAACCACTTGCATTTCATTGATTTCATGGATCGCACAAAGGTTAGCAATATCTTTAACATGATCACCTCGAGTAGTCCGATTTTCTCCTAGAAGTAGGGAATGTTCTTCAAGGCTGCAATAGAACTCGGATGTTGTGCATTGAGAGCAAGTGGGCTGCGCCCCGTGAAGTTGACGTAGGGATGTTTTGAGCCATTCTAATTGGTCTTAAAACCTTGTTGACCGAATGAAAGGCCTACCAGGAGGAGTTGAGAGAGTTCTGCTTTGGTGGAGATGGAGACCTTTGAATCCTTCTTCCTCTTTGCCTCTTCTTCGAGATAATTGCAGTATTCAAACAAACAACACTTCTTCTTCTCCAACTCTTGACCTTGTGGTGATTCTTCTCATGAGTTTTCAGCCCGCAGCTTGGAACCCAGTTGATTCTTCCCTGAGTCGCCAGATATGCAAATAATAGCTCTTTTTAAGAAAGAAAATGCAGCAGATGCACATCAACCCTGCTACAATAAAAATGAGACCTCTTGTCCCACCGGGCGTGCCAAAACCGTTGTTGCACTCACAAAGACTCCCGGATGCAGATCAGCTTCTAGGTTGATCACTCTAGCATCCAAAGCAGATTGCACAACATGGAAACCTCTCTCCAAGTGTGGGGACTTGTGAAACTGAGAGAGGAATCTCCAGATTAGAGGTTGGTTCCTCAAACTCCTCTGATTTAGATCTATATTTTGCAAAACTACAGAGGTTCAGATCCTAATCCTACTCTAAACTGCAAGGAGACAGGGATAGAAATGCAAAAATATGAAACTAACTAAAGGTGGTGATGCACCAAAAGGAGTGGTGAAACATTTCTGTCAAGCAAATAGACACAGACCAAAGTTTACAACATAAAACATACACAGACTGATAAGATATAATTTAGGATTTGAAATGAAGCAAATAATACAAACAAAGGACTGAAAACCATTCACAAAGCTTGATTATCATTTCCAAAGTGTCAAAATCATCGCATTACAACCTCGTAGAGGTAAAAAAAATATTACAATCCTTTGGAGAGGTCTGATTCTTGTATCAATCACTTGCTGGAGGTGAAAGAAGAACTCTGCTATGTCAAAATTGTTCCCCTTTCGTAAATGAGCCAAATCTGGCTTTTACATTGCATGGGTCGAGCCCAGGGGACAGAAAACATACAAAAACATGAGAGCCCATCCCTTCTTGATCTAAGTGCATTAAAATGGCATGGGGGACCTTACAAACCCATACCCTATCATTTTGACCGATTACAGGAGAATGCGACCCATTCTACATTAAATCTGGTCGCTGGAATGTCACTTCTGGCCATGAACACGCGTCAGAGCTGTTTCTCAATTTTCTCTCTCTAGACTACACCAAAACTCAAGATTAACCCCAAATCATGTAGATAATTTCACAAGCTTTCCGTTGATATAAAGAACGTGCAAATCCGAGCTCTGGATCGAAAGATATGTCGATCTGAAGATTTAGGGCACAAAACAGGAAAATGCGTTTTGAAATTTTCCCGCGCTCTGCCACCTGGATGACACGTGGCACGCGCTGATTGGATATGTAATTCTCTCTCCTCTCTATCCCATGGGTTTTCCTACTTCATTGGACACGTGTCCTCTTTTGATTGGCTCGGCCGCTGCTTGAAACCTCGCCTTTGACTTTTGGACTTTCTCCTCGACACGTGTCGCGATTTGATTGGTCCGGGTCTCGCGGCTTTTCGCGCCCTTCGTGTCTTTTTTCCCGATGTCCCAAAGGTTGTTTGGGATGTAATCCTCCGATCCACCCGAAATGGGCTTCCTTGTCCCTTATCTCTCGATGACACGTGGCACAATCGATTGGCTCTCGCTTTTTCTCTCGCTATCCGCGTCCCACGCGCCCCTTTGTCCCAACCGTCCCCAATACAAAATTTCTCTGCTTTCGCGAACCGGCCGGTTCAAGGCCCTCCGTACACTCATGGCCTGGATGTCCCAAAGGTGAAAGTTCCCCATTCCGGCCAAACCGGCCGGTTCGCATCCTTCGCGTACCTTTGTCCCACTTGCTCCTGACTGTCTGGGACAAATTCTTCCGATTCGACCCTACGGCCGGCTCAAGCCTCGCGCCGCCACGTACTTCTGGCCCGACTGTCCTGGTGCTAAAGTTCTCTATTTCAGCCGATCCGGTGGTTCGCGTCCTCACGGCCCGAATGTCCCAAACTATTTTGCTCAGCAGTTAGTCAATTTTGCTTCCTCCTTCGGCCGGATCGGCTTCTCGCGCCCTGCGCGTCCTTCTGTCCCAGATGTCCCTTTGCTTCGCGGGCCGCCTGGAGGCTTTTCAGCCGATCCGCGTCTCGATGTCCCTCACGTCCCTACTGTTGCGAGGACTAGGACTTAGCCAATTTTCACAATTCTTTCTGGCCCAAGCTTGTTTTTGCAGCTTTTTCACCTTTTCTCAGAACTTGCTCTTTTCAACCTGGACAGGAGAGTTAGGATAAATATGAGGGGACCCTGGAAACATGATTTTTTTCCCTGGATCAATCAATTTGCCTGGGACTTGAGAATTCTGATGTATGTTATCAATTCAACCCTGGGGGTGAATTTGGATAACAATCCCCAGCCATTAGATTTCTGCCACATGTCGCGGCCACGTGCCACATGAAAATTGATGTCCCTCTCATCCCTTAATGCTTAAGGGACATGAGGGACATGAAAATTTACCTCACTCCCTAATTTGAAATTTTTGAAACTCCTTCCTGCTTCCCACTTCTAACTTCTAACTTCTTACTCTCCAATCCGATCCACCAATGAAAAATTATCTTCCACTCCATGACATCATACAGGTCTCAAAAGAAGGTTTGATCAAACAAGGGAGAAGAAGTGAAGAACGAAGGGAAGAAACAATGAAAATATCAATTTTCGTGAAACAAAGATTCGAAGAAATATTGCAAACCAGTGCACGAAAAAATAAACCATTTTTTTAATTTTGTTCCTTTCTAAAAAAACAATCAAAACCTCACATTAAAATCCTCCTTCTGCAACACAGAACACACATAGTGAAGGATTTCTCTTTCCGGCCCAATGAAGAAAAAAACTTGATTTCCCATCTAACCGATAGTTGAATTAAAAATAAATTTCACCGATGGAGTAAGAATAAAAAAACACATATCAAAAATATGATTTTCATTACGAACAGAGGAGAAAAATAGACCTAGAACTTTTGATGTCCATTAATAGCCGTTGCATTTAGAACAACTACTAGATCAAAATTTTAAAACTTTAAAATCTCTTAAACCGTTGATCGGGTAGGTCCAAGATTTAAGAGGGGTGATATTGGGAAAAAAATCCATATCTAAAAATTCAATCCATAGAAACTTGACCACCGAGGCTCACTTTCTAAAAATATTAGTTCTTCTACATAGAGGATTGTTATTTCGGGAAAGTCATTAACTAAAGCAACCATGAAGGGGGCAGTGAGCACCGAAGTTGTATTGCAGGGAGAAAACATAGAAATCTTCACCTCGGTCCAAATTTGACACTTAATAAAAATATTAATTGGTCTCACAAGCACCTTCCAAAAATATAAAATTGATCCAAAAGGCGAGAGGAACGCAGGGAGAAAGGGAAATATGAGTTGCAACATCTAGTTGAGGTTTGAGGAAGCTAAATTTTCATACTTATTAAAAATAGTTAGTTACGTTTTCAAGAAATCATGAAACATAAATGGAAAGGGAATAAGTTAGCGCAACCTTTCACTTTTGAGTAAGAGATAGAAAATAGTGTAGTCTCTATCATCATACTATGTAGAGTAGGTGATAATGAGGATGTCAACAGTGTCTTTCAACACTCATTTCATGCTTCAATTGGTATGCGGGAGGTGGAATTCGTAATCGACACTGTCAGACCATTCATAATATGCTTCATCAAGATCATGTCCAAATTAGCCAAGCAATGTGGTAGTGTTATAGGGAGTCAGGGCAAGATTCGTTCCAAGGCTCCAATCCCTTCATAGGAGGATCTTCATGAGTGATAATCACACCGAATGATTCATTCGACAGTGTTTTCAAACATTTAAGTTCATGGTGTTCACATGTCATCCAAAGGAAGTTTCTTAGTGTGTGCAAGAGTTTGAAGATTCAGAGTTCATCACATTGGATCATTTCATCAAGTCATCTGGAAGGATCAACGGGCTTTATCAGAGGAAGAATTTGTCATCATTGACATCATTCTTCCTTCTTCTTTTGCTCTCTCTCTCTCTCTCTCTCTCCCCAAATTTCTCTCTCCTCAATATTATAATATTGCATTGTGGTTGCACTTCTTCGTATGCCTTAATGTTTTCAATGTAATAAGTCACCCTTCAGTTATAAAAGGGGACTTAATATTTTCCTAGGAATGTCAAAGTTTTTAAGGAATACAAAGCATCATTGGGGGTTATTTGAAGAGTTTTTTCTCTTCTTATAAATTGTAAATCCATTCCCATTTTAAAGGGTTGGTGATTTATTTTGTATACTCAAGAGTGCATTGAGAGAACAAAGGAGATAGCCAAATTATTCCATTCCCCATTCTCAAATTTCCTCCATTTCTCCACTATGTACAACTTTTGTTTGAGCAATCAATACAAGAAGAAGGAGTTTCTAGCTTTCTTTGACTAAGGGATTTCTTGATACTTGGTGATCACAAATTCTATTTGGTCTTATTGCTACTTGTAGAGTTGTTTCCTCTTAATTTTAGTGCATGTGATGAAACTTCTAACTAGTTTGTGTAGGAATTTGATATTCTACCTGTAAATATTAGTTCTCCCACGTCTCTTCTCACTCCCCTTTCCCACTCTTTATACAAAGTCTTCCTTACCAAGAGAAAGCTTGCTTTGTTACAGGAGTTCGATAGAGTGCCCCGTTAGATCCCCGACTACAAGGCCAACCCAGAGAAAAATCACTTCACTCACGTATGCATATACGACAATTGCACCGTTCGATAAAGGGACTTAGATTCCAAGAGCATTGACAAGAAACCCATAATTTTTCCCCGACAATTTTTATCGCCAACATTTTTTGGCACCCACTGTGGGGTAGATTTAGCAGCATCTCGACCTAAAATAGGACTCGCAAGGTCCAAAATTAAAAAAAAACAAAAATACTAAAAACACAAAAAAAAAGAGGTCATGGAAATCCATTACTTTGAAAGACACACTATTAATTCCGCACGTGATATTTCATATTCAAAAGTTTCCTTTTGTATTCCCACTACAATAATTTCCAAATGTTGGTTGAAAATTGATACACCAGTTGAATAGATCAAGAGGAATTGTTGACCCCGCTTTCGAGGCTTTGCAAAATCAGCAAGAACAAGTTAGAGACAATCCTTACTACTTTTCTCAAGCCTCATCCCCATCCGGTCATCAAGTAGTTCACCTGGAAATCCCATCCAAACTCTTGTTGATACTCCCCTTCAAATTCTCCCATTTTTCAACCACCATTGAGAGTTAAGTTCTCGACGGAAGAAGAATTTGAAGGAGAATTTGTAGAAGAAAGAGCAGAAATAGAAACAATAATGGTAGATGAAGCAGAAAGACCTTAACCCATTGTACCATGGGAAAGAAATATAGGCATGCTCACTCTTTAACCACCTCTTCACAATCTACCAACAAGTTCCTGCAAGAACTTTTCAAAGTTCAAAGGTGATGGCACATAAATTCCTGAAGAAGAGATGTTTCTTTCACCACATCATGTGGGATTCTTGGAGTTGAACATAAAGACGTTACCGTGAGATTGTTTGTGGAATATCTCCAAGAAAAAGTACTAGAATGGTTCTTCCTCCTACTGCTACTGATCCATCACTTTGGTTGTAGGGACATCAAAACTACCTTCAAAAAAATATTTAAATCAACTAAAGACTATCAAGACCTCTTGGTGTAGTTGGCTCAAAAGAAGAAAGGAGAAAGTGAAACTATGAGAGACTTCATGGCTCATTTTTACCAAATTGCTTCACAAGATTCCGTAAGAAGATTCACCTTCAAAACAATGTCAAGAGATTATTCATCAATGCTCAATCACTAGAGGTAGGATTTTTCCTACGAATATTTCAACCAAGGAACATTATATAAGCACAAAGGATGGCCATTAAACTTGATGACAATCTCATCCTCTTTAGAAAGATCAAGAATCCATCAAAGGGAAAACCCAACATCCTGGAGATGAGAGAACTAATCCATCACTGCACAAATTGGAAAATGAGATGTCATCTTTGAAGAGGGAATTATTTGAATGAGTATCTTCTCAAAGAAACAACACAAATCAAATTTCAGGAACACCCTGAAGGCTTGTCACAGAGGCCCCACCCATGAACGCAAATTACATGATTCAGGAAAGTGAAGCAAAGCTTGAACAAGAAAGGGAAGGTGATGAGCTCCTGAAGTTTATGAACTTGAGAACTATGGAAAAATCATATTCTGTGAGTATTCTAGATGTGATGAAGAAGACAAAGAATATGCACCCAGTTTCTCATGTGTGGTATATTCACTCATTCTCATCCTGAGAAAGGAGCACCTCCCTCCACTGCTGTAAAGAAGAATAAGGTTGATGATCCTCATGTGGAGACTTCACAAAAAAATATTCAGATGCGGATCTCCACTTCCACCTTGTATGGAGTACGCATTTGAGAAACCTGATCTTGTAGCGAGTAAGAAGGATCCTGTAATTCCAAGTAAGTCTTCCAATTCCTCTTCTAATTCTAAGTCTAAATATGCTCCTGTAAAATCTAGTACTTTGAAATTTCCTAGTGTACCTTTCAAAATTCCCTTTGTTCCTAAAAAATCTACCCCTACTACCAAACCTACCCCGACTCCAAAACCACTCCCTTCATCCCCTTTTCTACATCTGCTCCCTTTTACTTTGTAGAATATGCTAACAAAGACAAGGTGTAAATTACTGAAACTGAATATTTGTGGACTCACCCTGAACAATTAGAGATTTGTTCGATATATCAAGAGTGGTAGTTTAACACCCAATGTTGTAACTCCTAGTTTTAAAGGAATACTACCAAACCCACATGCACCTCCATCACAGAACATGCTTTCATTGAGTGCATCCAAGACTAGATAAGGTTGAACCTTTCTATGTCTCTTTTTGTTGGAGATTATGTATTGAACAACTACATAATATATTTTGGTGCCTCCGACAATGTAATTCTTGTAAAGGTCGCCAAGGCTCTCAAACTCACCATGACTCCACCTAATGGCTCTTGTTACTCCCTAGAGTCAAAAGAGGTCCCACTTGTAGGGAAGGTCATAGATGCATAGGTGGCTCTCGCCAAATTTCTAGATAAGAAGGTTTCAACGATGATTTTGGTAGCAGACATTTTGGCTTCATTTGGAATGTTTCTAAGTAGGAGTTTCTGTCAGCATATGGGGGTAAAATTTAGATGAATTGGTCTTCCGTAACCATACCAGTGAAGGGATACATGGAGAAATTGCTTCCAAAGAAGAAGATGAGGTACACGGTGTGAAAGTGCGGAATTCCAGAACCAAAATCTTGTATCAAGATAGAAGAAGGATGAATATTTTCATAACAAATGAAGAAGAAGAAGAGGATATTCCCATCTTGATAGGGCCAAACATTCCTTCCTAGAGAGGTATGGACCTTGAAGAAGCATTGAGGAGATTCGAGTTACAAGATGGCAGCCCCGAATTGTTGAATGACGCAAACCATGAAGAAGAGGAAATGGTTCTTGGCAAATCTCAAATGGAGAAACCAGCTTATATGCTTACCAATGAAGAGGATATGTTCTCATTCCCATTTAGAGATGAAGATGATCTCAACCATGCCATTTTTGGAGGGACAAGACCGGCTTGTGATTATCCTACGAAAGGTTTGAAATAATTTTCTATACAAGAACTGCTTAGAGCCGGGGAAGAAATAGAAAACCCTCAACTAAGTCTCAAACTCCTGATGCAAGCCATGAACCTACAAGACAAATATGAATTTGAGTTGGAAGCCTCAACCAGTGTGAATATTGGCCGTGTTAAAGTAAATCAAGATGAGAAATCCGATGTCTCTCCCGAGCCAATAGTTGATGGATAAAACAACGAAAATGGAGGTATTTTCTTTCCCATTTGAAGAAGAAGACTCTTTCCATAATGAAAAATCTGAAATAGATGGTGTTGAAGTCATGGAAGGTGAAGATACCCTTGAGAAATAAGTAGTGGAATGTAATAAATATCAGTTGAACAAATTAATCCATCTAGATAGTTGCCTTGAGCTTCAAAATGAAGATTCTTCAAGGACATAAAAAGATGAAGTGTAGAAACAACAAATTATAACTTCGTGCAAGAAAGTACAAAAGACCTTGAGCTAATTCTTGATCTCTTAGCTCAGGCCATGACTATACAAGACAAGTATGAGGTTACTTCTAATCCTCCATTCTATCTTTAAGAGCCTCATGATGGAGTAGAGATAAAGGATGAATCTAAGGTTCCTCATGGAGAAGATGTCAATGAGAATAGATGAGGGAAAGAAAGTAACTCAAAATATTAAATAAATTCGATTGAAAATCAGCTTTGGGGCAATGATGATATACTCAATGAAGAATTGGTTATGTGGATAAGCATGGAAGGTAAATCGGCACTATAAAACTAGTTTAAAAGAGCGTGAAGGCAATGGAATTTATAAGCAAAGGCTTGAGCATCAAGAAGCTCATGTAGACTCACTCCTACCAAGTACACAAACAATCATGGAAGCACCTGGCTTCCATAAATAGTCAACGAAAGGAGGCTACTTTCTTGAACCATTCAATGGCTTCATTGAACAAAATCACTCAGTGTTTCCGCTCAGGGTAACTTTTGAGGAATGAAAAGTGCTTCGATGAAAGTGGGTTGTCCCCTGCCTTGTACCATATATGATGTTCTAGGTGTAGTTCCCTTCTACATTGGGTGTGTTTTTTCCTTCCCATGTGTTCTCTCTCTCTCTCTCTCTCTCTCTCTCTCTCTCTCTCTCTCTCTCTCTCTCTCTCTCTCTCTCTCTCTCTCTCTCTCTCTCTCTCTCTCTCTCTCTCTCTCTCTCTCTCTCTCTCTCTCTCTCTCTCTCTCTCTCTCTCTCTCTCTCTCTCTCTCTCTCTCTCTCTCTCTCTCTCTCTCTCTCTCTCTCTCTCTCTCTCTCTCTCTCTCTCTCTCTCTCTCTCTCTCTCTCTCTCTCTCTCTCTCTCTCTCTCTCTCTCTCTCTCTCTCTCTCTCTCTCTCTCTCTCTCTCTCTCTCTCTCTCTCTCTCTCTCTCTCTCTCTCTCTCTCTCGTTGTAAGTTGTACATGACTCTGCAGGGCCCAATGGATAAGGCACTAGTCAATAGATTATATGGTCTAAATGTGAGATTCTAGATTCTCCATTTCATGTTTTTATTGTGATCAGTCCATGTCATGTCCCCAAGCTAGAGACAATTGTTGTCATGTAAAATTTCAACAAGGAAATTGACAATTTCCAAGCATGACAACTATACCCTTGTGTCAAAAATTACAAGTTTTACCCTTCCAAGACACCCGGGTCTACCCAATCAGTCCAGTGACCTCCCAATTGATGTTAACTCAGTCCCCTAGGTGATTTAGGAAAGTAAATTCAAAACCCCTAAGTGATTTTAGGAGTTCATTGAAAAACAAAAAATTCAGCAGCTATGCGAAGGACTATCACTAGCCTTCCTAGGACTAGAGCAACCTTGTGGAGTTAAAAAAGAAGCCAAACTAGACACGGAGGTGAATCAAATGCCTAGTAACATCATGGAAGTGATTTAGGAAGATTCGGGAAGGATTCAAAGAAGATGGTGCAGTTTCACTAAAATTATGGTTAACAAGCCTAGGTAGTGCACAAGATTAAAAGAGCCATTAAGCTTCGTGGAGTTGGAAGCCAAAAAACATCGTCGAAAAGGGAATTCCAAGACCTACAATGATGAAATCATATTTTTCACAACACCTTGGTGCAATATGTTTATAAGTGGTTGTTTCCATACATACCTAGCGAGCTAGATCAAAAAATCTGAATTTTTAGGGATCAAATGGAAGAATGAAGACCTCATACCCTAACCTTTGGATTCAAAAGGAAATTTTTAGTCAAGATCATATAAAATTTCATCAAAATATTCCATCGGGAGCTCAAGTTATCGTCATTTCAAGTTGCCCTCTAGGAGCGAGTTCGGGAGTTAGCCAAATTTTGAACATGACACATGTCAGCTCCAAGAGCTTGGCAAAATTTCATGTCCCTTACATCCCTCAAGAAAAGGGACATGAGGAATATAAAAATATGCCCACCCTAAAATCCCTCTAGATCCTCATACAACCTCTTAGACCATCAGTTCAGCTCCCAAGTGCTTACCAAGCTCATTTCCTTGCTCACTCAGATATTGAAATTTGATGTCCCTCATGTTCCTTTGTGCTAGGGGACATCAAGGACAAGAAAATGCACCCATCCCCCAAGGATACTCCTGGTCACCCATGTGACCCATTCAAGAGCATTTCCAGCCCCTAGAGCTAGTGGAGCTTGAATCCTTAACCATCAGATCATTGCCACATGTCACAACGTGGCACATCATGTAATTTGATGTCCCTCGTGTCCTTTTGTGGTGGGGAAATCAGGGACAAAAAAATCATCTAGCCCCCAAGAAGATTCATGGTTCCTCGTGCGACCATTTTTCAACCCCTAGATGCTTTAAAGTTACTTTTTTGCTAAAATCCCCATCA
Source organism: Taxus wallichiana var. yunnanensis (assembly GCA_018340775.1). Taxonomy (NCBI): domain Eukaryota; kingdom Viridiplantae; phylum Streptophyta; class Pinopsida; order Cupressales; family Taxaceae; genus Taxus; species Taxus wallichiana. The sequence goes on from CM031234.1 coordinate 10,922,885, forward strand.
GTTAGATCTCTGCCACATGTTGCGACCAGGCGCCACGTGTAAATTGATGTCCCTCTTGTCCCTTAATTCTTGATGGACATGAGGGACATGAAAATTCACCGCACTCCCCCGATTTGAAATTTTGAAATTCCTTCTTGCTTCATGCTCTAACTTTTAACTTCTTACTCTCTCGTGCATAACTTCACTTTGTAACTTGCTCTATAGCTTCTCACCACCACTCCACCATTGCAAAAACTCAAACCATATCCACCACTGCAACATTATCCTCCACTCCATGATATCATACAAGGTCTTAGAAGAAGGTTTGATCAAATGAGGAAGAAGAAGCGAAGAACGAAGAGAAGAAACAATGAAAATCTCCATTGCCATGAAATAGAGATTCAAGAAATATTGCAAACCAGTGCACGAAACAACAAACCATTTTTTTCTATTCATTCCTCTCTCAAAAACCATAAAACCTCACATTAAAATCCTCCTTCCATAACACAAAACAATCACAGTAAAGGATTTCTCTTTCTGGCCCAACGAAGAAAAAAGCTCGATTTCCCATCTAACCGACAATTGAATCAAAGAGAAATTTCACCGGCGGAGTAAGAATAAAAAACCCATATCAAAAACGTGATTTTCATTGCGAACGAGAGGAGAAAACCAGACCTGCAATTTTTGAGGTCCATTAATGGCTACCGCGTTCAGAAGAGTTGCTAAGGTCAAAATTTTAAAACTTTAAAATCTCCCAAACCGCTGATCGGTAGGTCCAAGATTTCAGAGGGGTGATATTGGGAAAAAACCCATATCGGAAAACTTCATTCCACAACAACCCGACCACTGGAGGCTCACTTTTTCTAAAAATAGCAATTCTTCTACACAGAGGATTGTTATTTCAGGAAAGTCACCAATTGAAGCAGTTGTGAAGGAGGTAGTGAGCACCGGAGTTGTATTGCAGGGAGAAACCATCGAAATGTTCACCTCGGTCCAAATTTGACACTTACTAAAAATAGTAAGTGGTCTCACAAACACCTCAAAAATAGAAAATTGATCCAAAAGGTGAGAGGAATGTAGGGAGAAAGGGAAATCTGAGTTGCAACATCTAGTTGAGGTTCGAGGTAGTTGATTTTTCATACTTACTAAAAATAGTAAGTTGTTTTTTTTTAAGAAATCATGAAGCATAAGTAGACAGGGCAGAAGTCGGGCGTAGCCTTTTGCTTCCAAGTAAGAGATAGAAAATATTGTAGTCTCTATCATCATACTATGCATAATAGGTGACAGTGAGGATGTCAACAGTGTCTTTTGACACTCATTTCATGGTTCAATTATATGCAAGAGGTGGAATTCATGATCGGCGCTTGTCAAAACCATTCATAAGATGCTTCATCAGGATCATGTTTGAATTTGTCGAGCAATGCGGTAGTGTTGTAGGGATTCAGGAAAGATTTTTTCAAGGATCTAATCCCTTCAGAGGAGGATCTTCATGAGTGATACTCACGACCACCGAATGAGTCATTCGATAGTGTTTTTAAACACTTAGTTCATGGTGTTCACATGTCATCCAAAGGAAGTTTCTTAGTGTGCGCAAGAGTTCGGAGATTCAAAGTTCATCACATTGGAGCATTTCATCGAGTCATCTAGAAGGATCAGTGGGATTTATTAGAGGCAGAATCTATCATCATTGACATCATTCTCTCTCTCTCTCTCTCTCTCTCTCTCTCTCTCTCTCTCTTCTCTCCCCCCAAATTTATCTCTCCTCAATATTCTAATCTTGCATTGGGGTTGCACTTTTTCACATACCTTAATGTTTTCTAATGTAATAAGTCACCCTTCAGTTATAAAAGGGGACTTAATGTTTTCCTAGGAATGTGAAAAGTTTCAAGGCATACAAAGCGTCATTGGGGGTTATTTGAAAAGTCTTTTCTCTTCCTATAAATTGTAAAGCCATTCCCATTTCAAAGGGTTGGTGATTGATTTTTTATACTCAAGAGTGCATTGAGAGAACAAAGGAGATAGCCAAATTCTTCCATTCCCCGTTCTCAAATTTACTCCATTTCTCCACTATGTACAACTTTTTTTTGAGCAATTAATACAAGGATTTTATATATTTCTTTAACTAAGTGATTTCTTGATACTTGGTGATCAAAAATTCTATTTCGTCTTATTGCTACTTGTAGAGTTGTTTCTATTAATTTTTGTACATGTGATGAAACTTCTAACTAGTGAGTGCAGAATCTAATTTTCTACCTATAACATTAGTTCTCCTACATCTTTTCACACTCCCTTTCCCGCTCTTTAGAAAAATTCTTCCTAGAAAGCAATTGCTAGCTTTATCAAAGAGTCAATGAAGTGCTCCTTGTTGGATCCTTGGCAAGGCCAACCCAAAGAAAACTCACTTCACTCACACATGCATATACAACAATGCCTTTGGTTAAGTAGAGGTACTTAGATTCCTAGAGCGTTGGCAAGAAACCCAAAAAATTTCCCTCGACAAATTTTCTCACCAACAACATGGCCTAAGAAGACCCTTGCAATTAACTCTTACATTACGGTCTTAAATTAGGCCCATGACAAGACTACAAAAAATCCGTAGATCTACTCGATTTTTGGTTTAGGAACCTAAATTAGAAGACATCTATGTTTTAGATCCCTTGAACCATATTAGAATAAGATGAATTTCCTATATGATCCATGTCCTATCATTTCAAGAGGCCAAGGACTAATTTCTAAAACCTATCACTACAAGGAAAATTACTCTAAAATAGAGAATAAGGGCCAATTAAGGATCTAGTAGGGAATGTATGAGAAATAGTTCCAATAGGACTAGAATAGGAAGAATCCTAAAGGCAAAAGGAAACAATCTATTGAAAAACATTCTTAAGGGTAGATGTAATGCAAATTCTTGCCTAGAATGAGTTAAAAGATTCATAGTGGTGTCTTGGCTAGGTTGAATCAATGCATGGCAGAGCTATCATGATAGATTCAATGTAAGGACGAGGAGCCATGGAGGTCATATGATAAGGAGAATCAAAATGACTACAATGACTATGAATATTCAAGAGGAAAATGGTCTTTAAATGTAGGTATGGAACTTCATGACTAACACAAAGTTGAGACCAAAGTATGAGAACAGTGGTATAAGGGTTTATTGTATAAATTGAGATAAGAATAGGAAAATTTGAGTACAAGGATGTGAAATTACATGGATTAAACTATGAAGTTAGATGCATGAGTGTAGTGTCTAAAGAATCTATTCTCTAATGGGAGTTAAGGAACAGTGGTATAAGGGTTTATTGTATAAATTGAGATAAGAATAGGACAGTTTTAGTAAAAGATGTGGAATTACATGTATTTGACTATGAAGCTAAATGCATGAGTGTAGTGTCTAGAGAATCTATTCTCTAATGGGAGTTAGGTTTTCTTACTATCTATATTTCTCTGTACTGTTACATAAAAGTTGAAATTCCATAAAACATGATGGATATCTATCCTAATGTACTATCAAATCATAATAAGAGATTATTGTCATATGAAAGGTTAATACATATAGAAATAATCAAGGAGCTTGACTTGAAACTCCTCCAAACCTATAATACATGTAAGTGATTTCTTTTAATAGGGTCATTGTCATTGGGCTCAAGACACTCAAGAAGAACCTTGTGAGTTAGAATAGGGAAGGATGATTTGATCATAAATCATGAAGTTGAACTAGATGGTGCATCAACAACCAAAACCAAACTTGAAACCCCTTTCTTTGTCAAAGTAAACCTTTCCTCCGGCTAGCATTTCAATTGTGTCACCCTCATTTTGGTTGAGAAGAACATGATAACATTATTTTCAAGTGTGTTTCATGTATATATAATTGTACCTAGCTTGATTCATGAAAGTATTGAGCTCTAAGAAAGAAAAATGATCCCGGAGGCTTCAAAAGGGGTATTTTGGTCTTCTTCTCACGAGAGAACATCCTATGAAAGATAACTACAAGGGCACAACCCATCTAGAGGTTTTTGGGAGAGTAATATGATGATCCAAGGAAATTTAGGAAAAGAAATTGGAGCCATCAAAGGTCGAGAAAATTTCAAGCAAAACTAAGTCTTTTTGGGCAAGGCATTGGGAAAATCCTCCGGAGGTCTTGGGAAACCAGATTATAGGAATTGGAAATATGACAGAGCCTACTTCATGGTGTAATAATCAAAATAGAATTTTTATAGTATTAAAATGTAGAAAAATATCCATTAGTGCAACTCAAGAGTCTTTCTACAGGGTGGAACTTGATCAAAAGGTTTCAGACACCTTGGAAAGATTTAGGAGCCTAACAAAAGGTCAAAGTGGATTACATTAGACCATCCTCATGGTACATGATGAGACAAAAATAATTCCCATATATTGCAAAATAATAACATTATTCATTCTCTTATAAAGTGGATTTAGATGTAGTCTTAAGAACTAGATAGCTTATTTAAGATAAAATGTAGAATATATTTGATCTATTCTTGAAACGTTCATTGCAATATGAATGTTTTCATTTCCTAATATTTCTTGTAAATTAGAGTGTAGTATTATGTATGAGCAGGTAATTTGAAAATAATTTAAATCTAAATAAATTTATAGCACTTTATACTATTCTCTAGAATTTATTACAACAAGTGCATGACTCACATGGTCAAGTGCATGACTCACATAGCCAAAGCGCAAGAATCACATGTCTAAAAGTACAGGACTCACAAAGCCAAAAGTGCAAGACTCAAAATATAAGATTGTGTGACTAAAAAAACATAGAGTGAAAGACTCATAAAGTGCATAACTTACATATTATAGAGTGTAGGAATCAATGGTCACATAGCGTAGGACTCATAAGTCACGGGCGTGGGACTTACTGGAATCAATCTTTGAAATAACTCTAACTAGAGTTACAGAGACTCCAAATGAGAAATTGAGAGAGGTTTTTGTTTCTCTTATTTCTAGGAGGAAAAACCTTTCTCCTTTTTCATAAAACAATAATGGATATAAAGATATCAACATTTAAATAATAAGGTTTTTAAGTGCGGGACTCACACAAACAACACCAAATTCTCTCTAACTAAAATTTAAGAGCTCAAAATAAAAAATTAAAGTAGGTTTTTATTCCTCTTATTTCTAGCAATAAAAACCTCTCTCTATTTTCACACAACAACAATAATTGATGATATATCTTCATTTGAAGTTTCAACAAAATAAGGTTGAATGAAAGAAAAAGACAAAAATATACATGTTCGGTAAAACCGCGATATCTCCTTCATTTCTCAATGAAAATAAAAATTTCAAAATATTTTGGAAATATTACAACAAGGAGTACCAAACCTAGAAAATGTTTTAAAATATTCTTCAAATTGAATTCACAATAATGATTAGAAAATGAGGGATGAGAATATGGTGGGACAACTGTCATATTGAAAGATTCAATCATGCAAGAGCAGACTTGGCAAATGTAAAGAAGTAGTTAAGTGCATGTAAAAGAGGTAGTTCAATATATATATATGTGTGTGTGTGTGTGTGTATGTAATATTTGATTAAATATATTCTACATTTGTCTCTTTGGAAAGTGGAAGAATTAGTTAAGTACATGTGGAAGAGGTAGTTCAATCTAGAGTTGCGGTGTTTAATTAAATATGTTCTACATTTGTTTCCTTGTAAAGTGGAAGAAGTTGTTAAATGAAAGTGAAAGAAGTAGTTAAATATGGATTTTTAGTATTTGAATAAATTCCTTCCACATTTATCTCATTGGAAAGTGGAAGATGTATTCAATTCTTACCCAAGATTATAGGTAGGTATTTTTATAATCTTGGAGTATTGACCAAGGAATGAGTTATAAATATCTCTCGAAGCACTCAATGCAATAATGTTAGAAGATTATTTTCTGATTAATAAAATCCACAATTCAATAATCTTGACAGATTATTTTCTAGTTTTGTTAACCCAACTCTGAGGGAAGAGAAAAGGCCAACTCTTACCCAAGGAGGAGGATGGTTTATTGTTTTTTAGAATAGAATCATTATTTTTTCACTTAGATTGTTTAAATCAACATTATGTGTTTTATTATTTTTTATTTTTGAAACTTCACTTTCATTTTTTTATTTTAGTTTGTTAGACTAGATTTTATTTCATTTATTTATTTTATTTTGTTAGATTAGATTTGTTTTCAATTATTTATTTCAGTTTGTTAGATTAGATTCACTTTCAATTATTGAATTTTCTTTCAAGAATTTTCAATTCTAGAGCAAAGAATTGTAAAATCATTGTTTCCTTCAGCCCCTTTTGCAGATAGCCTTGGACACCACCTAGTTTTGACATTCTTTAAGATTAAATGATGAGGACTACAACGACCCTCGTTAGTACAAGTGTTAGATTTATTCATACTCATTCTTCACTCTGGTGGCAACTTTGCTTATTGGTGCACACACGTAGGTAAAAGTGGACTGAAAAGGAAAATTGTAGGATGAATCAGGTATTGAAAATAGTGGGAATGGAATCAATGGATCCTTTAGATTCAAAATCATATAATTTTTTCCCTCCTAACTCCGTGTCTTGCTCCCGAACCTAAAAACCACTCCTTAGTTTATTTTCAAGTCAAGTTTGATGCCATAAACATAGCCAATCATCTTTAAGTATATTTTTAGACTTTCGATGTCCCTTATCCCTTTGTTCCTTAGTGCAAGGAAACATGGGGGGACACTAAAATGTGTTCCCTCTATGGAGGATTTGGTTGCATCGCTTAAAGTGACAACTTAAGTGGTTAGAAGATATTATAAACTCACCTAACATGATGTTTGACCACTTTTTCATGACCTCTAGACCCATGGAGGAATTTTGGAGGCTTGATTTACATTTTTCCCTTTGTCCAAAAGCTAAGGGGACATGGGGGAAATAAAAACTCACCCCCACTATGAAGGCATATTTTCCTCACTCAAAATGATGACTTAGGGTGCTAGAAAAGTGTTATCACCTCACCATTTCCACAAAATTTGAACCCCTCCTCATGAGATCCTCGCCCATGCCGCATTTTGGAGAGTTGATGTCCATTTGTCTCTTTTTACCATATTTTTAGGGTGAAACCACACCTCTAACCTCCACCAGGACATGGGTTAGCTAGTTTGATTTTAAGGTGAGTTAAATGGAGCTAGTGAGAGGAAAACAAATTTCAAAGAGATATAACTTCATGCTTAGCAATTTTTTTGTGTTTCATTATGGTTTTCTCTCCTCCATTGTTTTTGTAGTTATGTTATTACTCACCAAAATTTCTTCAAACATCCTCTATGCCAAAACCCTTTTTGCTCATATCTACCAAACCCTTTGTTCGTTTGTCATGATATTTTGACTCTAGATTACTTGAAAAAATTCATTTAAGAAGAGTATTTGTATGCCTCCATTGATATTATGTATGATTTTCTATAGCCATTTGAAATATTAATCCAAAGACCGTATTTTCTTAGATCTACGAAAACCTAAAGATTGAAATCCTATGAAAATTGGAGCAAAGTATCATTGTGAAATAACAAAACTTTTGAGACCACTTTCATTCCATTTTGACACTAGGAAGACCCATTTCTAAAAATAGTAAGCCTTCTTAAGCCTCGCTACCTAAAACTAGTAAGTTTTGATTGAGCTCAAATTGGTCACACATATTCATCTCCTTTCTATTTCACTAGTCTCATTCATGGTAAATACCAGATACTTAGTTTACAAGCCAATTCCCACATTTTCGGATGTAGGAAACATGATGTGTCTCATAGTGAATATGGAAAATTTGAGAGCATGTGTGTGCATTGAACCTCATGGAACTGTAAATGGAAGGATTCTTCTTAAGTATAATATGTAGAACAAATGGTCACACGTTTCAAAACACAAAGCTAGCTCTATTTTTACACCACATTATGACCCGAGTTCTAAAGAATCTATGGTGAATGACAGTCCAATTCTAAAAATCCTCATTCATAATGGTATTTCTCAATGCTTGCAAATCCCCACCTGTAACAATGTGGTGATTATTATATACACCCAAATATTACATGGTGCTATATAGAAGAACGCGATAAATCTCTGATGATGAAGAAAACATTCTCCAGAGTAACAATGAAATCCAAATCCTTTCCCCTTTTCTTGTGCATCCTTGTTATGACATGTTTTATCCATATTTTCAAGTTTTCAATTTTATTATATTATTGTTAGCCATTTTATTCTCCTTTTGTGCTTTATTTATAGTGTTGGTTATGTAACCACCGGGTCTATGTAAATCAATGGTCCTGTCACCTTAATCCGAGAGTTAAAAATGCACATTTTTCAACTCATGTTTAGATTTCAAGAGTGATTTTCTCTCTTATTTCTCAACCATTTATGATCTAGAGTAATTTTGGGATGTTGAGAATTCCTAAATCTCCCTAAACCATTCTAGTGTGGTAGAGCATTCAGCAATCTTTCCGTCAATACCTAAAACGTGGAAAACAGGACTCGGTATGCTCAAGTTATGGTTAGTTAAAGTTTAGACAACACTCGAGAGCAAAAGAAAATGTGGTTTTGCGTGGCATTGATGTACGCCATGTGGTGGGGCCTCATGCCACCATATAACCTTATAATGGGCGAATTTATTATTGGTTCGGTGAGCTATATTGAAGAGCAAGCTCATTACCTATTCATATTGGATCGGGCAAGCTGATTATCCACTATGGCGATTCCATATGGGTTGGCGAGTTATTATATGTGGCCTTACAACATAGTCGTCACCCATATAATTCAGGCTATTTATTTTTATTTAATTCCACCGCCATCCCATTACCCTAAAGCTCGACATGGTCCATATAATTTCATTCAACTGGAGCACTATATTCAACGACGGAAAAACTATTGCCGCATGGCCCATTGCGGCTAAGCCCTTAAAAAGGCCTCAATGAGTTGCCCACCCACATATGTGGGATAATAGAAGCCACCGAAAGAGTATAAAGTGGATGCCATGTGTATAATATAGTATTTCGACACATTCAAAGGTGGAAAGCCACGCAGTTACAAATGCAGACCGATTTAAATACATGCAAATATGAAGTAGCGGAGATTATAAAATGGACTGGCCATGCCATGTAGATAACAGATTATAAAATATGAGCTGTATAAAATGTAAAATCCATTATAAAGGCTTTAAGCGGTAGTGTATTATTACGTTGAAAGGCATATACACAAGTGGAAGTCCCATCCTTCTCTGACAAAATCCAACAGTGGAACTGGAAAATGATTGCATCGTCGAGCATCCTACGGTGGAACATAATTTTTCTCATGCCCGTGGATGACGTGACGGCTTGATATGATGTCCTCATTAGTTTTGGGAAACATAATTTTTTGGTTCAATTTGAAAAATTCGTAACAGAGGAGTCGAAGTCTAGAAGAGGAGGAGGAGTGTCGTTGGTGGAGGAAGTCTCCTTGAATAATATGAGACACAAATTTCCTTGTTCTTCATACACCCACCTCAATTTCTCAATTACAAGTGTATGATACTGATTGTTAGTGGAAAAGCGCCGTCATCGCTCAACTGAAACAAAAGAGGAACTTTTGGAAATACATTTCCCTGACACAGGCACTATAAAAGCATACCCCCGCTCACAATTGCGCCTAGCTCAAGATTGGGTCAGGGGAAAATGGATTTCTAAATCATGAAATGCTTTCGGAGTTTCAACGACAACATTTGAAGCTATTTATTTAATCTTTCATTGTACATGGCAATAAATTGTTAACTCAGCCTGCATTTTTTCGAAAGCATTCGGCACTGGTCTTGCAAAGAAACCAGATTTATGTTGAATTAAGAAATCAGATTTATGTTGAATTTTTATTGCATTCTCGTTCGTACAGTTATGCCTTTTCACAATTTGGACACCTTGTATTTTTATTTATTGTAGTGTATGTTTAATTAAAATATTGTTTCATTGAAAAGGATGTATTTTTGTTCATCGTGCATGTAAATTCTTAATAAGAATACTAGAGTGTAAATTATAAAATGAGGAAACACGGTAATGGGATTCTAATCTCAGTCAATAATCAAGTAATAAATGATTCCCCTATAAAAAATTAGGTGTCTTTATAATGTTCTGTTTTGATTTGTGCGTTTTACGTGTATGCATATCAAAATAAAACATACGTCGAATAAGAATTTGTGTTCTTAAAGGAGTTCCAATGTACTTACATAAGCAATAAGGAGGAATACGATGAGATCAAATAGTTTTTCTAGAAAATGTTCAATATTATCACTACAAATCTAGACTATCTATGTCATGTATGATTGTAACTAGGTCCCAAAAATATTCTTTTCAAAATTGAAAGATGATTATATCATAGAAGTTTTGCATAAATAGCATTCATTCCTGAATATCTATAAATAAAATATGATGTAATAAAAAACTTTGCATCAAGATCAGATGGATCTTTACCTAATACTGAGATGAAACTAGATCAATTGTGTCTTTTGAGGCATAGAATATTTTTTCCTTGAATTTAAGAATTTGTAAGTTTGAAAATTCATTACCAAACTTCTAATTTTGTAACTCCATAAAAATAATGTTGTAACTTAGGATTAAGTCAATTGATATCTTGTAGTATAAATCATTATATATTTTTGTAAGTTTTTATACACAAATATTTTTCAATTTCAAAAAAAAGTTGTCTAGAAGCTTGACTACTTAACATACCAATCATAAGCTACAACTAAAATATATTATCTAATTTTTGGCCTTCAATAATAGATCAATTTCAATTTAACTTGTGTAAACATCAATCCACAAAACTTCAACATTAACTGTGTATCAAAGCACATATAATAACTCTTGTAGAACTAAGAGTTATTCTTAAATATTTGTTACATATGGGCTATGGTTGTTTGCATGCTTTTATGTTGTCCCTTTCTCCTCTCCAACCTCATGTTGTCCCTTTCTCCTTTTCTCCATTTATTATTTTTGCACCTCTCTGTTCTCCCCACCAATCATAACTCATTCTCTTTATGACACACTCCCCATCTAGCCCATCTGTGCTCAAGATGTCATCACCCTAAAGAAAGTCGAAGATGGATTTCTAATAAACTCCTTTTAGGTAGTTGTGCGTACATGGTCTTCAAAATGTACTCATTTTTCTATCTCGTGGTGATCACAAAAATAGGGTTGTATCGTTCAATGCAAAAAGAGGGTGAGAAAATGAGTACAAGCCTCGGAGTGATATAAGGAATAAAAACAAACCAAAAAATAAAGAAATCGTTTATTTTTGTAGCAGCTACAAATAATGATAGCGATTGACGACGAGTTGGACAACCATAATCTTCAATTTTTGATACCCCTTTACTCTATCATTCGAGATAAATTTCTCGAACACAAAGCATACTAATTCATAATAGATAAATTATGGATATTTTGTAACACACAATTTTTCTCCACGTCAACCAAAAAGTTATGCTTTGCATAAATTTGTGGATTGAAACATGTCTTGTTAATTTTCCTCTGAGTAGGTGTATTCATTTGAACAAGTCTTGGTGATTGCAATTTGGGAATGGACTAAAGCTTCCCCTCTGACCCTAAGCCTAGAAATCTCATGCTTTTCTAGACGATGAAAGGGACGATGAACCTGCAATAAAAATTAATTTAAGGAAAGAGAATCAAAATTGAAAAACAAAGAAAACTACACTTTGTTACATCCAAGACATGTTTAATGGAAAGCTCCAGACATTGGATTTTTTAACATCCCAAAGCTGCCTCAAACCCAAGCATGTAAAATTGTGGAAAGAGTAAAGAAGAATAATATTTTTGAGGTGGAGTGATGAAGTGGATTAAAAGGCATCTATAAGCTGCATAAGCGATGTTTCGTTAGTGGTCAGTGAGAACGATGTGATTTTTAAAGGCGAGGGCATGTAAAATAGAGCTCATGCTCTTTACGACATGCTTGCCCTCCGCTTTGTATGTGCTCACGATACAGTCACCCTAAAGAAAGTTGAAGATGGATTGATAATAAGCACCTTTTGGGTAGTTGCCAAACATGGTTTTCAGAATGTACTCATATTTTTGGGATCCATGGTGACCGCAAAAAAAGGTTTTCCATCAATGGAGGCCTAAAATGTAGAATTCTATGTAGAGATTAGGGCAAGAAAAAGGAGTATTAGAAGCATCGAAATGATGTAAAGAAGAAAAACAAACCAAGAAATAAATAAATAGTGCATTTTCCTATAAACTACGAGTAATGATAGCAATTGATGACGAGTTGGATAACCTCGAGCTTGATTGTTGAAGACCTTTACTCTCATGTTATCGATGATTTACTCAAAGCACTTGGGCAAACTAACTCATAATTGGTTAACGATGGATCTTTTGCAACACAAACATTTTTCCTCGTCGCCAACCACAAAATCATGCTTTGTGTAAATTTTTGGGTTGAAACATGTCTTGTTAATGTTGTTGTTAGCTCTGTAAAATCGACATTGTTTACAAAAATCATTCCGTCCACTTGGTTTATCAATACTTATCGTCAAAAAAATTGATCAATACATACGGTGCTTTATTATGTCGCTTAAATTTCCTTTTCTGCTCACCATTATTTATCTTTTGGCGTCAACATCGCACACCTCACATGTGATTTCTAGTTAATAGCCTATTGCTTATTATTAAACCACATGTAACTTATGTGTGTAACGGTGATTTGAACCAATAACCACTCACCACTAAAAAAGCACCCCACCCCACCTATCATACCGCCTTAGCTCAACAAGTTTAGATAAGATCTTGTGGTATTTCATTAGATAAGTTTTCACTATGCAGTCTACATGCCTAAAGCAAAATTTTAACAAATCACTATTTTTGGAGGTCTTGGGCTCAAAATTAAGCCTTGTTGTAAAAAGGAAAATTCTAATAATTTCCCCATGCTCCTAATGGTGATATTATCTTCCCAATATGGAGGCATTTTGACTCTTTTTAATCTATGAAAGTCACATCAATGTTTGGCGTCCATCTGGAGTCTTCACCAAGTGTGTCGCTCCTCCAGGAAGATTAGTGGAGACGCATACTTCTGCAACGGTCCCTATACATCGGGTGTTGTTACTTGGTGGACTTTGAGGAGATATTTTCTTCATCATATCTCCGGTTTAGAGTAATCTACTGGATCTTGATCACTTTATTTTATCTGGTTTAGATTCATGTGTAATCGACTAGGTATGTGATCATAAAGGGAAAAATCCCTATACCACTATCAAAAGGGTGGAATCCCTATACCACTATCACATGGGTGGAATCCCTTTATAAACTATCATTTTGGGTACTCAGATCAGATACGTTCCTTGGTATCCTCATTTAGATTCATAGCTTCATTGTATGTTTGTACTAGTTTACATCTCTTTGAAGTGTAATGAATTGGTTCGTATGAACCCAAAGATGTAGGCATTGTTGAACTTAGTTATCAATTTCGTTGTGCAGTGTGTATGTGTTTCCTTTACATTGCATTTCATTAAAATTGGTAATATATGGGGGTAAAAAATATAGTTGTGCCTATAGGGGTCGTGCGGATGTTAGAAATATTCACCCCTATTTACGGATCAATTTTGCCTAATTTTGGGCTCACTGGATTCGTATTAGAATTATCTTCCTAGTTTACTATGTTTAGAATGTTGAATGTTATTTATGTTGTTGTGTTGTCACTTCTTGTTGTAAATGTGTTAGAATCATTCTTCCCCAAACTTTTATAAAAGCCCAAATTTCACTGGATAATGGGTTAGAATTGTGATATTTTGTATGTAAATTTATGTTGTTAAACTTTTGAGGGCAATTACACATACAACTAGCTCTTTTCTATGCTCCTTCCTACTACATCTTTCTCAGTCACTTTCTTGCAACTAGCCAGCCACAACCATTTGTTTGCATTTTTCTGCTACCAACCAACACTCTACACATCCCAAGATCATCTGGATATCATTTATGGAGAAGGAAACAAAGTTGAAGAGATAAAAATGGAACACTATATATGGAATTCTACCACATATCAATAGTAACAAGTTAGAGGTGCATTTGATTTTTTAAGCTTTGATTGATTGTATTTTCTATACTAGAAAAAGTACACCATTTTAATTTGGTAGAATTCTTATTTGTCTATTGTCTAGATATAAATATTCCATTGATGTTCCCTTCCCTACTTATCCTTGTGGAATTCCATGAGAAAAAGGATGGAGGAAGATATTATGCCAGTAATTTTTTGTTTATTTCTTCATTGTTTTAGTTCCATTATGCCGAGGAAAGTTTCAAGGTAAAATAAGATATTGCTTATGAGAATATTTTATTTCCTTTCCGAGAGCCTAAGGCAAAAGTTTAGTTAGAATAAATCCACTTGTTTAGAATAATAAATTTTAAATATATTATTTATTTCAAATAGATCTTGTCATATAATATTGCAATGAAGGAATAGATACATCCGACTATTCCTATTTTAGTTTATTTTATTAGAAGTAATAGTATTTTATTTTAATTAATTTCATGTGTCTAGTAGAATAATTTATTTATTTATTTTATTTAAATTCTAGAAAATACAAAAAGATGTTAGTTGTTTAATTAGTTTCTTTCAATTCATTTCTTTCTCAGACAAATAAAATAGATGGTTCTTTCATTTTATTTAATTAATTGGGAATGAATCTAGTTGATTAAAAGATTAAACAAATTTTTATTTTATTTAAACTAAATTTACTTCCATTATTTATTTAAAACCAAGCTATGATATAGTTTAGGAACCATATTAAAACACGACATTAAACCATAGGGAATTCATGCTACCCGATATTATTCAGTGTTTATCCCTTTGGCCAACTCACTTATTAGGATTTTATCCTATCAGGTTCATAGATCTTGTTATCCAAATAACTCTTCTAGTTATTTGGACAACCTACATATACATATTACGGCTTAGAAATTTTCATTGCGAGTGGCACTCACCTCGGTTGTCTCCTTGGCACATTCACTTGGTCATTATTTCCTCGTGTGCTTCTCCCCTTTCCATTTTATTTTTCCTCGATGTTCCACTCTTACTTTGCATGCATCTTCTATGCATTCAACTTCTTCCTAACGATTATTCATCATGCATGCACATGTTGCATTTTCTTCAATCAGCTAAGTCCATGTCCCTCTCGCATGCCCCGCACATTACTTTGTAATAATTGCACCTTGACCATGCGTTCTCCACTCACCAGTATCCCCTTTTCCTCTACACGTGTTACGATTGTGCACACGCCTTCCTTCCGTCATCCTCCCGTACCTAATTCTTTTATGTGCATACCTTTGCGCCATTTTGTGTCATATCATGCTCGACATGTTTGAGTGTGCCACACGAGCCTATCAAAGCACGTCGAGAAGGCGCCGAGTCCTTACACCAAACCAATAAGTGACACGTGGCAGAAACAACAAGAAGATTTACACAAATTGGCCTTCCTTTCACTAATCTACATGCACCACGTGTCTTACGTGCATAGAAAAATCTAAAAAAATTGATAGCCATATCTTTTGCTACAGAGCTCCGATCAATATGCGCCTAGTCTCAATCGATAGTTGTTGATGTAGGCTATAGTGCTATATATTCAAATTCAAATTCTTGGTAGATCTGGTAGGTGAGAAATGGGAAAATATCTTTATGGGAATTAATGAGAAGATTTGATTGATCCAACCACCCAAATTGATCTGATCCGCCCTCTTTTCTTCTCTAATATGCCAAACAAACTTAGGGAAATGCATTTGATATATTTCCGGGTAGTGAATGCTTCTTATTGGTGGTTATATTTTGAAATCGTTTTTTCCCTCCTTCTTCTCTTCTTCTTCCATGGATTCATCTATAAATGTAAGAGTTGGGCTCATTGTTAATGTTGGACACTTTGGATCCTTACACATTTTGCTAAGGACTTCTTATCTTTGTATTTTGAGTTGCAGACCTCTAGATTTGACTCATGCATGTGAATATCAACCTTCATCGCCATTATGTGATAAATTGCATTTCTGGAAGTAATGGAAGCATCGTTTTGTGGTTATTTTCTATCCTAGCATGTTTGCATTCCTTCTTCTTGCCTTTCTTTTACTTTGTTTTCTTGTTGTGTCATTCTACATTCCTTGCATTTCCATTTTCTAGTTGTGTTTCATGAAAATTGATCATGTAAATGCATGTTGGTCTATGCTACACGTGCCTAGCCTCCCTTGATGCTTTCCTTCATTTTCTCTCAAAACAGATGGTGTTCATCCCTCTTTTTCTGGTGTTATCACCTTCCTTAGATTAGTTTTCCATTTTGTTATCCTTCTATCCTGGTCCCTTAGCATTGTTAGCTTAGTTTTCCCTTTCAGCATTAGGAGTAGCAGTAGTAGTAGAAATAGATAGAGGAACCGACCTTCTCCAAAGATCCGTCTCAAGTGCGCAAGGTCCCACAACTTGGAGACGGTTCCATTGTTTTCTCAAATGACTCGGTTCTTCTAGATCCGAGACATGGGTGCAATTTTGAATGACCAACAGCTTCTAAACTTCCTTTAGTTTCCTATTAATTATTCATCCAATCTCACACACTTCGTTTATCTCAACATGACCTCGATAAGTCGATTACATCGGGAATTGTGTGTCATTTTTCTGTAAACCTAATGTGAAGGACTAGTTCCTTATCGTTTCCAATTTCTCTCATTTCCATTATTCCACCTTTCTTTATCTTCCCCTATTTGGTGGATATTTTATATCTCCCTAAATATGTATGGAAGATATTTTGATGGGCCATTTGGATTTAATAGAGATTATTCTAATATTCAACCACAACGATCCCCTTCCCTTCCAAGATATACTAATAACTACACAAATAACGTGTAAGCTTCCTAGCTATATCTCAAATCCTACTAGTCATGTGAGAATAGAGGAGGTTGACTAACCTCTAAAAATTTAATACGATCAATCTAATTCAAAAAAAAAAAAAAATTACGGGTGAAACTTAGGTTCTCACAAAGAGGTCTTATCAAAACCCCACATTAGCATGCAATCAATAGAGGATGATATTTTTACACAAATCACTAATCCACTTCACACAATAGACAAGTCTTTGGAAAGGATGAAGACTCATACCTCTGAGATGTTCAACAATAATGTAGTGGCTACAAGCCCTAAAACTCCTACTTTCAAGGAAAATAAGAATACCAATGCCGAACAATTTATAACGGGGTATCACACATCCCCTCAACCAAACCCCACACAACATGCTCCCAAAAAAGGGATTAATCCTCACCAAATGATGTTATTTCTACACTAGTAGGGAGGATTAGAGAGTTAGAGAGTTCCCGATTCCACAACCAACTTTCGTAATGGGGTAGAACATATGGTATCCCATAGATAACAAAGAATACACTCCTTCTACCATCATGCAACCGATAAAACATCATGTGCAACAAGTTTATCTAGTTCAATCAAACCCAAGTGATCTTATCACGGGATTTGACACACTAGGTATGGGTCCTCACTCATCTCATGCTTATCCGATGCAAGAATTAGTTATAAATTATTTCCCATACATTACTACCAAAAATATAGGATTTCATGACCAGACACCCGTGAATGTATTTTCTAATGTTATTCCTCCTTACCTACATATGTACTCAAAGTCCCTATAACAAGATACGTATCAATTCCTTGGCTCATTTTCACCTTTCCAAGGAACTTTGTACACTCTAGCCAATACTTATACCATAGATTATTCAAATCCTCCTCTTGTCATCAAGGATCTCCAATGTTGAATTCTTATGTGATGGGAACTTACGCTGAGTATTTAAAGGAACCCCTTGATTTCACCATACAAGGTGTCATGCTTCCATGCCCATTTCCTAACCTTCCTAATTTTAAAGGAGAAGGAGATCCAAATTCTCACATCAAGGCATACACCACTTGTCATTAGGGAATTATTTCATTGGGATGTTATATTAGATAACATATTTAAAGAAGACCCTCGAAGGAATCACTTTGGATTGGTATTATAGAATTCATGAGGCTTCCATACATTACTTAAGAAACTTGTTTCCAAATTTATCAAAAATTTGACATAAATAAGTTGTTGTGAATAGGAATCAAACTGACTCTTGCACATCAAACAAGAACAAAATGAATCTCCGCTTATTTCATCTAGAGATGGCATTGGGTTTTATATTCTTCTTCAAGTGCACCCAACATGGACCAAATGGAACTCTATGACCTCTTCCTCCACTCGCTCAATTGGGAAACTAAGGAGGAAGTGTAGAAGTTTCCGTTTGTAGTTATGAAGAGGTGTTAGAATCCGTCCTTCACATTGACCAAGCAAATACCGATAAGGTATGTAAAACTTACATTCTTGATAGAAAATTGGTATCTCCCAATTAAAACAATTCAAACTATCAAAAAAGCGAAACCAATAACTAAGATCCCAATGTTTTGAATCACAATTGTGGTGTCACTACGGATGGTGTTACCAACCAAGTAAAAATCATAATACTAGAAACAATGGTAACACTAAGCACAATGACAACAACATTGGGAACCAAAGAATTCCTAATTCTATCCCCTCTGTCAAAACTATTGATTTTAACCATCCCCCTTGACAGATCAAGCCCAAAGTCAAAACCAATATCAAAATCTTGGCTAAGGGGTAAAAAATTACAGGTATAACAACCAGTTCCAAAATAGAAACCTGAATTATAACCAACAACAAAATATGAATCAAAGGCCCAGGGACTATAATCCCAATTTATATTGTGGTTTTCACCATGTTGTTGGTCATGATGAATGCTCTTGTAGAGACTAAAATAATTTCATTCAAAGACTCACGAGAAAATCAATGAGAGCTTTTCATGGATATGTTTCTAGAAAATATTGAGGGATCTTCGCAACTTGGTTATACATGAGATGGTTTACCTCATAATGTAAACCTAGGAATCTATCATGACCCATTCCCTAAACATTTTGAAGATGAAAAAGTAGGTCCTCAAAATATAAAAAGGGTATTCCTATTGGGAATAATGACCATGAATCCTCAAATTCGACAATTATCGAGTTTCTCTAGCTAGACCCAACGAACAAGAAAAATATTATAGGACTAATCAAGTTAGGAAAAGAGCCAAAATCAATGCAATGACTCAGACAAGGGAGTACACTCCACAACCTCTTCCCATTCATTCCCTTTTACAAGATAATGCTCTTATAGTCCTAAAACTTATAGGAGCTTATGATTTGATTTCAGATTTAAACAAGACCTTTTCTCACATTTCTTTTTATATTTGTCGAAGAACATAAATTGTGTTTTGAAATACATGGATGGAGGGTCCCTCAACATGGAATCAAATGTAGTGCAGCACCCGGATCGTAAATTCACTCGGTCAAGTGACCTTTGGGGGTCAATCTGACTCCCCATTCACATAATTTTTTGTTTTTAGGATTTGATGTTTTTGGGGTTTTACATGTGCTCTTTTTATTTGCAGGTTATAGGCGAATCTTGTTGACTTAGTGTGACATACATGCAATCAATAATAGCAAAGGGTAGTGGCATAGAAGAGACACTATAAAAATCATTTTCTAAATTTCTAAGTAGTCATGGGTGCCCAATAATGGTCTACAACACCCAGGCACCCATGCCCTAATCTAAGCGCCCAATCTAGCTTGTTCTAACAATTCTACATTTTTCTAGGATTGGTTGTGACGATCTACCTTCATGTTTCATCGGTTCTCCACCTCAACACAACTTCGGAATTATTGTGAAATTAGCTAAGTATCTTATCCCTTCTCTTGCACTTAGGGTTTTAATTCAATTTCTTATTACTTAGGTCAAATTTGTACTTCATTGCTTTATCATTTCGTTGTTACTCAAATTAACATTTAACATAAATTTCAATTATTGTTAAATTTGAAATCACCCAAACTTTTACAAAGCAAATAACAAAGCTAATCAAGGAAGGCTAACACCATTACCACCTAATAGCTAAGGATTTTAAGTCTAGGAAGGGTAAGTGTACAAAGTTGGTGGACAAAAAGGGGTCATAAGTGGATGTCATATTGCAAAAACAATGAAATCTCAACTTGTAGGGATTATTAGCAATACATACACTCAAAATTAGAAAAAATTATATAAATATGAATCGTAGCATCCATAATCTAGTTTCTAAAATACTATTTTTTTAAAAACGGACAAGTTTAGCTATATTAAACACTTAAAATTATATGACTTGGTTTTTGTTTTTGAAAAAACCTATAAGATTGTAGTCTGTTTGCCCATGATTTAGATGAGCAAATCTTGTTTTTTTCCTTTGGTGAAAAGTTAGATGTAGTTATCTATCTTGGGATGGATTTTATTTTGTATTTTTTCAAGGAATATTTTTTTATGATTTTTTCTGTGAAAGTGGTCTACAAAGATTTAGAAAACGGAGCGCTTTTCGTTTTCCCGCCATAACTATATCAAAAAATATCGAAATCAAATTTTTTTAACGTGTATAGAATTTCTCCATGCTTGGGATGGTATAAGTTTTTACACATTTTAATAAGGGAAACAAAAGTTGCGAGTCTTAACGTAGACATGAACATTCGCAGGAAAAATGTCTTAAAGACCTATTGTTAGTAAAAATTATAAAATGATATTTATCTTAGTCTATTCACTTTAAAATAAATATTTCTATGAAGCTAATAGTCTCCCCTACGCTATGGCACCATTTTTTGTGAAATATTTTCGTTTTTTAGCATGGTTCAAGTCTGTGGAAGAGCAAATTTGAAGTTTTTTGACCCTTTACACTTCATAATGACCTTCCATAGCTTTGGTTGGGGCAAAACAAAGATTTCTCAAGCCTTAGGGTCAGATTTGATGATATAGATAGGACCGTGATCACAATTTACAAACCACGATCATGGGTTTTTAAACAAGAACCGCTATCACACTTTATAAACCACGAGTGAGATTTATAAAGTGTGATCACAATTCATAAATCATATTTATACGCATCCTAATGTTCTAATTACCATGTGATTTTTACTGTTTGACTTTACCGTACGAATTACTACAAAATTATGTTATTTTCTGCACGTTTTTCTTATCACCGGAAGTAAAACATCATGGGAGACAAGAAACAAAGTCAAAAAAGGAATTCATTAAGTAAAAAAACACAAACGAATTAGAGGCAAACAAATTTCAAAATGCTAGCGAATGTGGAATCTTCATGAATCAAGAAGAGGTTCATCTTCAACCCCTACTATTGTAAGCAATGAGGAACCAGGTAATATTTCTACTGTCAATGTTGAATTTGAATTAAATACTCGTGATGAAGATGTTTTTATCTTGTTAATGTTGAAGAAGAATTAAATACTCGTGATGTAGAAAATGTTGAAATTGAAGGAGAGAATGAAAATGTGAATAAAGAAATTCTAGTTGAAACCGTAGATAAAAAAATTTGACAAAAACACCTCCTAAGATTTTCTGTAAGAAACCTAATTATTTTATTGAAATTGATGAAAAAATTTTGAAACCAATGTGTGACAAACTTTCTGAATGGAAAATCAGAAGAAAAGCCACTGAAATTTGGGATAATCATTTTGAAATTTTAAATGATTCCCAAAGATGTCAGTTGTTGGTTAGTTTGATGAAATTGAATAAAATGAGACCTACATTAAACACCTTAGGATTGACAACATCTAATATACGTAGTTAAACCTCTACAATTGTTGAAAACCTTCATGATGCATATCACACTGTTGGTGTCAAGAGACACACTAGGGATAGTAATATTGTGCATCATGTACTTGCTACTAGTGTTGTAAGTGAATCAATAAAAAAACAACGTTTGATTACGCAAACAAGTCGAATGTTGCAAGTTAATCGAAAAACTCTAATGAAAGCAATTGAAAGACGTAATATCCTTCAATCACTCAATAACACCGATTTTTGGGTATTTTCTGCTAGAGCACCGCGTAAGGACAAATATAATACTGATGCTATAAGAGAAGTTTTTATTTAATTTTGGCATGATAACACTAGAGTTTCACCTAATACAAGAGATGTTGTAAAATGGAGAGTTGGTTCTATTAATCGCGAACCACATCCAAAGCATTTCTTAGATATGACTCAAACTCAATTTTTTCATAAGTTTGAACAAGAGCATCTGGAAATTAAAATTAGTCAACATTTTTTTGAAATGTTAAAACCATTCTATGTGAAAATCAACCATACTCGCACCACTTGTTGTTGTAGGTAACATGTTGAATTTGCTATGCATTATGCTAAATTTTTATGTATTCGTTCTATTTTACATTTTGAAACTATGTTATCGAAATGTGGTGTTTAAGTTCCACCAATATCTTCCAGGGATTTCATTCCTATGATATTTTGTGAAAAAGAAGTTGAATTTTTTTAGTCAGGATTGTTTAGATGGAAGTTGTGGTACATGTGGTGGATTACCTAAATTGGAAAGTTACATCCATGAGAAAATTGAAGGTGCAATAGGAAATAATTTAGTTGAGTTTGATAAATATAAATCAGTTGCATACCAGTTGAAATATGGAAAAGAGTCTAAACGGTGTGAGCTAGTTACATAACATATGCCTGTTTTTCAATTTATGAGAAAATTTAAGGATGAAATTGTTTATGAGTATGCTAGGCATACACACAGAGCTTGATGGTTGGATGAACAGTTCAAGATATGCAAAGACACATTTCCTATTGGTACTATTGTTTCAGTGGTCGATTTTGCAGAGAATTACACATTGCAACCACAAATCGAGGTTCAATCACAATATTACAACTTAGTACAAGTTGTCATTTTTGTGCATATAACATTTATACATTCTCTTGACAGTACAAAGAATGATCAATTTTTTTAAGAGGGTACCACTTTTATATCAATAATGATCATACTCATTCTACTGAATTTGTGCAAGGGTGTTTGCATTTATTTTATGGAAACTTGTCGATAGGGATATCCACTTCAAACAACATTATATATGGTCGATAATTACACGTCTCGGTTTAAGAATGCATGAATGTTTTATTGGATGAGCGGGATACACGCCAAGATGGGTGTGCAACATATTTAGAGTTTCACTGAGGCTGGACATGGAAAATGAGAGCATGATGGTGCAGGGGCATGTGTGAAAATATCTTTTGCAAGAGAAGAGTTGAAGTACAAAGATGGTGCTAAATTGAAAGATGCAAAGAGCATATTGGAATGGTGTATTAACAACATGGCTCGAGGTTCTCAAGAAATTTCCACGGTTTGCAGATATTTTTGGTTGATAGAGGAACAACAAATTACTAACTACGAGGATTGTATGACACTCACTGGGTCCAGTGATATGCACTCATTTTTTATCTCAGACGCTACTTCGTGGGCCACATGGACAAGAAAGTTGCCATGTTTTTGTGCATCTTGTATCGAATTTATCACTGATGAGTGTGATTCACAAGAATGGGTAGATGGATGGATTTGTATGCCTCTAACTCCACTTGCTAGTTATCAACCTCCACAAGCATTACGACTTGTTTCTACATATGAAGTTACAACATCCAAGGACTTTGACAAAATTTTGATTTTGGTGCAACAAGGTATTTATGGTTATTTACAATTTTTGTATTGAGTTATGTCCATTGAAATTTTAATATGTACAATTTAAATTTGAGTTGAAACCTTTTTTATAGGACATGTGTTTGCAGTTATTGTGATAAAAGACAATGAAGAAGGAACAAACTATTTTTTATGTCATTACATTGAGGAAAGAAATAAGTTGACTTCTCCTATTATAGATGGCGAAGATATTGAGTACCCTACAGGGTCAGTGGTAGTTACTAGAACTTGGCTTCGATGGTATCCATTAAAAAACTCCTCTATTTGGGTGTTTGAAGACTTTGAGACACACAGGAAAATACTTTTATACTCGCATCTAGTTACGCGACAAATATTCAGTTTGTATAGATATCAAGGAAGGCCTAATAACAAGATTCTTTGGAAGGTTTGAGAGTCAGATCATGAAGCAATCATGTCCGCTATTCAGAGTAGATCTGATCCTAATGGTTCATTGGAATGAATTTACAATGCTCATGTCTGGTATATATAATTTCTTTGGTATATATAAATTTGTTAGATAAATTTAAGTTCATATTAAATTTGTGTATTTTGTATATATCTAGTATGGTTTTGATTTGAAACTTAAATTTCTTTGACTAACACTTTTATATGCAGGTTAGTGGTGCTAGAAAAGCTTCCACCTTCACGTGGTTGGCACTGTTAGTAGAGAATTATAAATTATCGAAGCTAAGAGAAGCTTTCATTGTTTTACAAGAAAAGAGAAGCAATTAACAATTATTTATGTACCTATGGAGGGGGTTCTTGGCTCCGGAGGAGGTAGCCCAGAAGGACCTGGAGCTTAGAGAACTGAAACAACACCTCCCTAAGTGTTTACAAGACCATCCCTATGCATGTGCATAGTTGGTTTGGTGCCACAACCCATTGTTTGCAAAATATATTGTTTGACAGTCTTACACTGTCTCAAACTACACTATTAGGTACGTTTGCAAACAATAGGGCAACGAGAGAACCGATTGGAGAAGGAAAAAATTGAGATAGGATATTGTAGAGGGTCCCTACACCAAGGTGTAGGATCAGACAAGATGTCTCTAGGTGCCACAGAGTTTGCGTAGCCACCTATCAAAGTTGAACAATTTTTGGTCTCATGGCTCTTAAGGGACTACGCCCGAATGAGGTAGCCGGAAGAAACGACGTTGTCGCGCACCAAAATGAAACCTCATTTAGTGTTCACCTAGCCACCCAGATATTTTTGTGTAGTTGGTTTGGTGCCATGACCCACCGTTTGCAAAATATACTGTTTGACAGCCTTACACCGCTCAAACTACACTATTCGGCGCATTTACAAACAATAGGACAGCGAGAGCACTGATTGGAGAAGGAAAAAACTGAGACAGGATATTATAGAGGGTCCCTATGCCAAGGTGTAGGATCAGACAAGACGTCTCTAGGTGCCACGGAGTGCGCGTAGTCACCCGTTGAAGTTGAATGATTTTTTGGTCTCAGGGCTCTTGAGGGACTCTGCCCAAACGAGGTAGCCCGGAAGCAACAACATTGTTGCACACCAAAACAACATCTCCTCTAGCATTCAACTAGCCACCTAAACATGTTCACAGTCGGTTCGGTGCCACGACCCACCGTTTACAAAATATATTATTTGACAACCTTACACTGTCTCAAACTACACTATTCGACACGTTTGCAAACAATAGGGTAGCGAGAGCACCGATTGGAGAAAGAAAAACCGAGACAAGATATTGTATATGGTCCCTACGCCAAGGTGTAGGATTAGACGAGACATCTCTAGGTGTCATGGAGTGCGCATAGTCACCCGTCGAAGTTGAACATTTTTTTGGTCTCAGGGCTCTTGAGGGACTTCACCCGAACGAGGTAGCCCGGAAGCAACAACGTTGTTGCGCACCAAAATGACACCTCCTATATCATTCACCTGGCCACTCAAACATGTCCACGTAATTATTTTGGTGCCATGACCCGCCGTTTACAAAATATATCGTTTGACAACCTTACATTGTCTCAAACTACACTATTTAGCGTGTTTGCAAACAATAGGGCGGAGAGAGTACCGATTAGAGAAGGAAAAAATTGAGATAGGATATTGTAGAGGGTCCCTACACCAAGGTGTAGGATTAGATGAGATGTCTTTAGGTGCCACGGAGTGCTCGCATAGCCACCGTCGAAGTTGAATGATTTTTTGGTCTCGGGGCTCTTAAGGGACTACACCTAAACGAGGTAGCCCGGAAGAAATGACGTTGTCACGCACCAAAATGATGCCTCCTCTAGTGTTCAGTTGGCCACCTAGACATGTCCGCGTAGTCAGTTTGGTGCCACGACCCACCGTTTGCAAAATATACCGTTTGACAGCCTTACACCGCTCAAACTACACTATTCATGCGTTTGCAAACAATAGGGTAGCGAGAGCATCGATTGGAGAAGGAAAACTCGAGACAGGCTATTGTAGAGGGTCCCTACGCCAAGGTGTAGGATTAGACGAGATGTCTCTATGTGCCACAAAGTGTGTGTAGTCACCCGTGGAAGTTGAATGATTTTTAGTCTCAGAGCTCTTAAGGGACTCCGCCCGAACGAGGTAGCCCGGAAGCAACGACGTTGTTGCGCACTAAAATGACACCTCCTTTAGTGTTCACCTATCCACCCGGATGTGTCCACATAGTTGGTTCGGTGCCATGACCCACCGTTTACTAAACATACCATTTGATGACCTTTTACATTGTCTCAAACTACACTATTCTATGCGTTTGCAAACAATAGGGCAACGAGCACCGATTGGAGAAGGAAAAAACCAAGACAAAATATTGTAGAGGGTCCCTACGCCGAGGTGTAGGATTAGATGAGACATCTCTAGGTGCCACGGAGTGCGCGTAGTCACCCATCGAAGTTGAATGATTTTTGGTCTCAGGGCTCTTAAGGGACTCCGCCTGAACGAGGTAGCCCGGAAGAAACGACATTGTTGCGCACCAAAATGACACCTCCTCTAGCATTCACCTAGCCACTTAGGACATTTCTGCGTAGTCATTTTGGTGCCATGACCCACCGTTTACAAAATATACCATTTGACAACCTTACACTGGCTCAAACTACACTATTCGGCACATTTGCAAACAATAGGGCAGCGAGAGCACCGATTGGGAAGGAAAAAACCAAGACAGACTATTCTAGAGGGTCCCTACGCCGAGATGTAGGATGAGATGAGACGTCTCTATGTGCCACAGAGTGCACGTAGTCACCCGTCAAATTAGAACAATTTTTTTCTCTCAGGGCTCTTAAGGGACTCCACCCGAACGATGTAGCCCAGAAGCAAAGAAATTGTCGTGCACCAAAACGACACCTCCTCTAGCATTCACGTGGCCACCTAGACATGTCCGCACACCAATTTGGTGCCATGACCCACTTTGTTTGTAAAATATACCGTTTGATAACCTTACACCGGCTCAAACTACACTATTCGCACGTTTACAAACAATAGGGTAGCGAGCACCGATTAGAGAAGGAAAAAACCGAGACATAGTATTGTAGAGGGTCCCTATGCCAAGGTGTAGGATTAAACAAGACATCTCTAGGTGCCACAGAGTGCGCGTAGTCACCCGTCGAAGTTGAACGATTTTTTGGTCTTAGGGCTCTTGAGGGACTCCGCCCAAATGAGGTAGCTCGGAAGCAACGATGTTGTCGCGCACTAAAAAGATGCCTCCTCTAGAGTTCACCTGGCCACCCAAACGTGTCTGCGTAGTCGTTTTGGTGCCACGACCCACTATTTTCAACTTTTTCAACAATTACAACTTTTTCAACAATTACTTTTTTCAACAATTACAACTTTTTCAACAATTACAACTTTTTTAACAATTACAACTTTTTCAACAATAGTTACTCTCTTATTCCAAGTATAGTTAGGATTCCTCATCCTACAAATAGACTAGGAAAACAACATTAGGATTTTCTTTACTAAAAATAGAGATCGGTTGAATTTGTCACCCCCTAGACCCTCATGACATGAGCGGGGAAACCCCCCCTCGCCCCCCCCCCCCCACCCCTTTGGAAAGTGAGATAAAAAAAAATTCGTAAAGGGATCTAAAATTTAACTTTGTTTTCACATATCTTATAATATCCACCTTGATAACCAATCCACTTTATATATTACACGACCAACTCATCGCATTTTCTACAAATGAATAGAAGATAAACACCATTTTTTCTTCTATAATAGTACTAGTTTTGTGAGAATATCAACAATTTTTTCTATGGTGTGTACCTTTTCAAGTGTTATTATCCCTTCATCAATAAAATGTATAACCAAATTATCCTTAACTAAATATTCTTTGTCTTATTGTGATAAGCTAGATTCTTGATAATTAAATAACACTTTGATTGTCACACAATACCTTCATCTTCTATTGATATCTTCAAAAATCATCCAATAAATTTTTTACCCAAATTACCCCCTGACAACTATGATAGGAAGCTACATATTCTACCTCGGTAGTTGAAAATATTGTAATATTTTGAAGCTTTAAATTCCAACTGATAGGTCCAGTTACAAGTGTAATAGCATAACTAGAAGTCGATCTTTATTTTTCCAAATCACTTACAAAATATGAATCAAAATATCCACAAATTGAATCACCAATATTGTCATAGGTGATGCAATAATTTATTTTTCCTCACAAGTAGTGAAACACTCACTTCACTACTAAACAATGTTCTCTACCTAGATTTTCCTAAAATCTACTAACAACTCCAACAACATGTGAAATTTCAGTCCTTGACATGTACATGTCATAACATACATAAAACTTATTATTGCACTAGAATATGGTACATGAGATATATGCTTATTTTCTTCTTATTGTTGCACCATAGTTTTTTAATTTTAAATCAAACATACATATAGAATTAATATACATATAATATACATACATAGAAGGATATCATGTGCAATGAATTCGAATCAAACATAGAAGTAATATCGTTATGAAAACCAACACATGGATATATAATGTATCAAACTAAGTGTGTTGAACGCACATCTCTGAAAATATAAGTTCATAACATGTGTACATCTCGAACCAAGTGTGTCATACATATAAGACCACATGCGGCCGCATAAGGCTATATACAATGTCCTATGAAGAATCATGAACTAGGACCAGCTGGCCCATATATATGTGTGTGTGTGTGTGTACATCCATGTCCTATGAATCTAATCATGAAACATCTTCCCTCTCTTCGCCCTGCTAGAAGTAGCATGTCCACGACTCGAGGATGTAGTGGAGGGAGATGCCACTACGGATTTCATCCATGTGGTCCTAGGCGTCTCTAAGCAGGCCTGTAACCTAACTTGCACATTCATAAACAACAAGTTTTTAACACCCATATTTTTAAAATACATTCAAAATTTAGAAACTTAGAATTTAGTTAAAATGCATGTGAAATCTTACCACAATGTCATGATCCCTATCAATTTGTCATTGACGCATGGCAGGGACAATAGTAGACTCATGAGAGGTAAGCTACATACAAATAATTAAATTTCAAATTAAATATTTCATGTACAAAATTTGATATTGTAGATTTAAGTAATAAGAAATAATTCCTAAATAAATTTAACAAATTTGAAAAATTGTACCTTAGTTAGTGGATCTGCAGATGCTATGGCAATATCTCAAGCACCTCCACAGTCTGCATATATGGAGGAGTCTCTCTGGCAGTCATAAGCTATACAAAAAAATGTACAAATCAATATCAATCTACATGACTACCACATAATAGAGCCAAAGCATAATCCACGTGAACTTCCACAATTAGAAACAAAGTGTAAAGAAAAACTAACCTGTGTAAAAGTCACGTGAGGTGTGCCAATAGCCTCAGTTCTTAAAGCAGATGATGACCCGCTAGGCTCCTACAAGTATAAAAGACAAACATATATTAATATGTACATGTACAGATGAAACATTATAATAATAAAAGTGCACAATCAAATGAAATTTAAAATTTAAGTACAACTTGAAACTTACATTTGTAACATGCCTAGCTACAAAGAGCTAGCATGTCGATGCTTAGATGTTTCCTTCACCGGCTTTTCTTGCTTTAAAATAAAATAAAAAATTAGTTTTTACATGTATGTACATAATGTACAATGAAATATATATATATATATATGTAAATCTCAAACATGAATTAAATTGTTGTATATATATATATAAATATTTATTTGACATTTACCCGTGAAAGCCCAAGATCCATTGCACTTCCTAAAACATCCGCCATCATCTCATCTAGAGAAAAAAATCATGTGATCTAGCAAATAATGTCTCACCCACAGTGCATACGACACCACATGATCCATAGTCGTGTGGTGTGCTAGAATTGACGCCTCCACCAACATCACCAGATATAATCTGCTCACTATGTTGGGTCAAAGTGTCAATGAACTCCTTAATGCATATAGTGTGTCAATCTCCATAACCTCCTTCACTATAGGAGGGATAACTGAAAGCAATGGCGGTTTTGGGGTATGGAGGATCCTTGGTTGACCTACGCGTGCACTAGGTCTACTCTATGCAGAGCCACCACCTCGCCCATAAAAATCAAATAAGTCAAAATAATTTGGGACCTCATTAAGCACGAACTCACAAAATAATTTCTTCAAAAAATAAAGGGGAACCTCATTGTTGTTGCATGGTAGATAATCAAAAATCATCCACCATCGGTCCCAAAAATTGTTCTTGATTCAGTCATTGTGGCACCAATGGATTGGGAAACGTTTGCAAGTAACTACGGGGGGCATTGGTTCTTAGGTCAATAAATAATGCACAAATGCGGTCTTTTCCAAAAAAATTGTCTTTTACAGCCGCATGGGATAATTTATTTGCATACCACTGCCTAAAATCACCTCTAAAGGTATTCCATCTATCTATTTGGTTGGTTGTGGAGTCAACTTCGCCAATCAATGTTTTCAATGTGTTGGCTAAAGTCATGCAGGACAAATTTATGGCATGATTTTGTCTTATATTCTGAATAAGGTTCTCAATGGCAATTTTATTTTGTCGATTTTTCCAATGATATCAACTTGTGTTCCTGTTGGTTCCGTGGGGACAGAAGGAGCCATAGGAGGCGAGATCTATGTTTGGAGGAGGGTTTTCTAGAATGTTTGGAGGGTTTTGAGGATTGTTTGCAGGGTTTTGAGGAATATTTTGATGGTTTGCAAGATTACGAGCTTGCCGAGCAACTGACAAAAAAAAAAAATTGTATACATAAACAAAAAATTGAAAAACCCATGAAAATCACAAAAAAAACCTAAAATGTAAACAAATTGATCAAAATCGAGGGCTTACCTCTTTGTCTTGGCGGCATGGTTGAAACTATCGCGATCCACAAGTCCGAAGAGTAATTTTTAGGGGGTATTCAAAGTGCGAGTGCCAAAGGTCTAGGAGAAATCGCGGTTGGAAAGGAAAAATGAGGGAAAATGAGGAGTCCCGGGTATGTATTTTTGTCTCAAAGGATCGCGAGCACGGTTTTAGGTTCAGAAATCACCGAGCCTATAAAAATAGTTGCATGAGTGTGGTTTATAAACCATGCTCGCAGTACCTAAATTTCAGGTTTTTATGTCCACTTAATTGTCCACCATCTTGGTGCACTTACTCGGAATGTAACATTAAGATAAAAGCTAAAAATAATGCTTAACTAGTATGAAAACAATGCAAAATCTAACTAAACATGCCTACTAAAATGCTTGAATTACCTAACATGGGCCTAAATAGACCTAAGAGGGAAATCAAATTGGTATGGTTGCTAATCCAAACAAGGTGACATTGTCTCTCCAAATGACTACTTGGTCATTTTAGATATCCATCTACTAACCCCATTGAAGGCTTTAGGTAAGAATTGAGCTTGGCTATAAATCATATTTATTATATGAGATGCGAATCAAAGCATGGTGTAGAATATAAAGGAATGAGGTGAGTTGCTTTTATACTTTTCACTTTAGGGAAAACTTGTATTTTGGTGCATGTGGGAATAAAAACCCCAAATTAGATTAGAATTACTAATCATGATTAACCTTTGTTAATCACAATTAGTGAATTAACAAGTGATTAAGATGTGGGAGCCTTAGTTAACCACTTAAGGTCAATCAAGAGGATGGGATAAACTTTTGAAGCTTGTTGAGACATTGTGGAGGTGAATGGGGTGATTTTGAGTGGTTGGAAGAGGGGTTTAAGCCAATAGTAGGGTATATTGACCAAAACAAGGGCAAAATAGGCTTAATTAGCTAATAATATCTAATTATCTTTTTTTGAAGAGGATTTTGACTTACAATTCACCGTAAAGTGGGATCCTGAATGCAAAAGGGGTTACGTAATCAACAAAGCATTGTTAATTGGCTAAAGTGATAAGAAACGTTAGTTAATTAGCGAAAATCACTAATTATAACATAATTGGCAAGAATGAGAGTGATTTGTGTGTGTTTGGCAATAAGATTGCAAAAGTGTAATTTAGGTGTCTATATTTTCCCCTGTTTGAGGTGAAGTAAGTGACTTCTCTTCAAATATAGTAGATAAGCATAAACACGTAAATTTTTTAAGAAAAATTAGAGGGATGAAGGATGCCCCCTCGAGTGTTGATGGGGTGATATAAGAAGTAAATCAGCGATCAAAATATGATTGAAATGGATAAAAAAACAAGTTAGAACGGGTGTGAAACCCTTAGGTAATGAGAAGGAATAAGGACAGGGATAAACATGGTTGTTTATTGCCCCAGGTGATTTGGAAGAAAAATTAGTAGTGATAATAAATGATAATGGAGAAGAAATGATTAACGAAGAATATAGGACAAGCTCAATCTTTGCATCCAACCTTTCAATAAGCAACATGTTTATATCATTTTTCCCCGGTCTACATCATTGGCCTTTATTGAAATGAACAAAGATGTAAGATAACTTCAAAAGCTAAATTACTAACATTTGTCCATTACAACTTAACTCCATGCAACATATATTATGCAATGCAATACGAGAAATTAAACTAGGTAACCTAACAGAAAAACCATTACAATCACACACACTTAAATAAACAATGTTCTGCATAAACAGCACCAATGTTTTTGTTATCAAGCTACGCTTCTCAAATGTTCGTATTGTAATGACAAGGGTAAAAAATGATGCCCCAAGAAAGGATATATGTGAGGGGAATAACGAAGGACACAAGTAGTCACATGAAAAAGCTTTCATGTGCTACGAAAAAGTCTCTGACAACTCATTGTTACACGAGAGTACCGACATAACATGCAGTTGAACTTTTGTTAATGGAGGTAGATCACAATGATCCACAATTTGTTTGAGACCATAACAAGCAAGAACCATAGAAATATGCTTTTGTAATACATGTTTCGATGTTCGTGACGATGTAATTGACATCGGCTTTAAATTTGCATATATGTTGTTTACTAGTTTTTACAAAAATAATAATTTTTACAATTTTTTGGATTTTTAATGATTTTATCAATTTTTTTAAAAAATTATTGTTTTTTTTTAATTTTTACTGAAGAAAATATTATAGAGGAAATAAAAAGTCGGAGACAACGTTGAAAGTGATCGCAAGGCAAAAATATGCCCTGTAGTAGAAAAGGCCGTCGGGAAGCAAAAACATGCCCCAACGTACCAAAACGAGCGCAAAAATAATTATTTATTAAAAATAATCATCGTGACAAGTGTTAGAATACTTTTAGAAGAAATACGATGGTTTCGGTGGAACTTCGTGGGTGAGAAACACACCTGCGAAAGGAAAATAAGCTCACGCAGAGAAAATACACGTTTTTAGGCTAAATTAGGGGAAAACCTGGGGGCACGTTTTGTTAGAGTAGGTATTTACCTTCGCGATGTTCACCTAGGTACATTATTTATCTTTATTGTATTTATCCTCACCCACTTATGTGTGTGGATATTTCCTTTTATTTATTTAGATATTAGGAGATATTATCTAGTTGTTAGGTATAGTTCTTTCATAAGTCTATGGACTTGACTAGTTTTTTCCATGATTTATGGCTTGATCTACGACCTTGACTGATTCTTAGATTGTTATTCCTTGCCTATATAAGCAAGGCCCATTCTCATTGTATTTAATTGAGTTCCATAATAATATATAATATTGTTACTCATTTATTTGCAAAGGTTTATGTAAAGTTATTCTGGTGAATTGCTTTCATTTTATTGATCGTGGTGTTTGATTAGCATCTGTGTTCTTGGCTTGGTACGATCTAGTTTGGATCCAGAAGGTGGGAAAACCCTAAGATCGATCAAACTCGCCTGATCAAAATCCTTAGCCCCTGGTCATATGGTATGGTCATATGAGGGCTTAAAGCTTATGATTCATACTAGTAGGTGCTTAACTCTAGCCCCCTTTCATTTTATTTGTGTGGTGAAGGTAAGAGCATTTTATTTTGTTTTAGTGGCAACTAAAATAAATATCAGAGCATAATATTGAAAAACTTGTAACTTTTGATCGGTAACTCGGTTTTGAGTACCGTTTTTATGCAAACGTTCTTGTTTTCCGTGCTCTTTCCATTGAAATATTTATTTTTAGAATTACACTATAATTATAAAGTGTCATATTGTAACACGCACTCATTATAAAGTGCCAAAATCTGGGGGCTCTTGTTGCATTGCTTGGTTCTTGCATTTCTTTTGGTGATTTTTCTTAGGATGGCATCTATATCTACTTCTGCATTAGATCATGTTGAGCTATTAACAACACATAATTACCACACATGGAAACCAAAAATGAAAACAATAATTAAGCGAAAAGGATTATGGGCTTTAACTTCTTTAGAACAACCAATGTTCACTAGAAAATATGAGAAATTTCAGTACCAATGCAAATTTGATGAGTGTATAGGTTTGATAGGAACTTATGTAAGTGACAGTCTTTTGTTTCATTTGGAAAAGTGTGACTCTCCTTTCAAAATATGGGAGAAATTGGAGTGTTTATTTGGTAACGTGGATCATATGAGAGC
The DNA here is from genome assembly GCA_018340775.1 of Taxus wallichiana var. yunnanensis. Classification (NCBI taxonomy): domain Eukaryota; kingdom Viridiplantae; phylum Streptophyta; class Pinopsida; order Cupressales; family Taxaceae; genus Taxus; species Taxus wallichiana. The sequence goes on from CM031234.1 coordinate 10,957,468, forward strand.
CATGCAACTTGAAATTGAGATCACCTCTCTTAATCCTGAAGATTTTCCAACAATTATAACTATCTTACCAAGTTCAAGCATTTGTTGACACAATTGAAGGGGAGTGGAAGAGATAAGAAAGATGAAGAGTGTGTTTACTTGATTCTATCCAAGTTGAGAGGACCATTCCAAATTTTTTCTTCTACCTTTTTCTCTAGCATGGATGCCTTAGGTGACACCTTCAAAATGCCTAACTTAGAAACATTTTGTGAAAGACTTACTATGGAAGAATCTAAATTATCTCACCTTGAGTCTTCCACCTCTCAAAAGGCATTAATTGCATCTAATCCTAAGGGCAAGGGAAAACCAAACAAAAAACCAAATCCACACCTTCTCCATCTCAAAATACTCATAAACCCAAAGAAAACAACTCAAAACTCAAGGAGTCTTCTAAATCCAAGAATAAGTCTAGCTGCTCATGCTCTTTTTGTGGGGGTAGTAATCATGAAGAACATAGGTGTTATAAGCGAATGCAAGCCTTAGAGGATGCAATCAAGAAATAAAAAAATTCTATCTCCACGCCACCTCCTTCTAATCAACATGGCAAAGCACTTAATGTTGTTGGGAGATCTCGACCACCACTGCAGACAGGTTTGGTTATTGATTCCGGTGCTTCTCATCACATGACTTCTTCCAAGGAGACTTTTGTTTCTTTAGGTTTGAGTTCTACTTCCAAAATTGAGGTTGAAGATTCTTCCTTCCTTTCTATTGAGGGAAAAGGTGATATACAACTTGATGGTGACAATATCCAAGATGCACTATATGTTCCTAACATCACTACAAATTTGCTTTATGTATATCAAATTTGTCATTCTGGTCAAGGAAAAATAGTGACTTTTACACCACATGGAGCAGAAGTACAAACTTTGTTGGAGCCTCATTCACTAGTTGCTCAGGGTATTGTTGATCATAGTTCTAAACTATATCACTTTGAGGGTTTTGATGACACTTCTTCTATAGGGAAAAGATTGGTTTCTCATGTAGATTCAGAGAGTAAGCTTTGGCATGAAAGATTTGGACATCTAAATTATAGATATTTGAAGGAGTTGAGCACTCATGGTATGGTAGATGGTCTTCCTAGAGTTTCTTGTCTTGAGGGAGTTTGCTCTTGTGTGCATTAGGAAAACAACACCAAGATCTATTTCCTAAGATTTTTCTAAGAGAGCTTCTTCGCCACTTGAGCTTGTGCATAGTGACTTGATGGTGTTTCCAACCCCTCTTTCAATGGAGCTAAGTATGTACTTACATTTATTGATAATTTCTTGGGGCGTACTTGGGTTTATTTTCTCAAGTACAAAAGTGATGTTTTTTCACACTTCAAAGTCCTCAAGGCTTTGGTCGAGAAACAATCTTCTAGTAGTATAAAGAACCTTCGCACCGATAATGGGGGAGTACTTCAAAGCAATTAGTTTTTGACTTTTTTGGCAACTCAAGGTATTATTCACCAAAGATTTTTTTCCTCATACTCCACAAATGTAAATGGCTTAGCAGAAAGGAAGAATAGAACTTTGAAGGAAATGGCTAATCGCATGATGCATTCTAGAGATATACCTCCTATCTATTGGGCGAAGTGTATGCTTAATTGTGCTAACTACATTCAAAATCGCACACCACACGGAGCACTTGAGCATTTGACTCCGTGAGGAAGCTTGGTCCAACACTAAGCCATATGTCTCATTTTTTCAAGTCTTTGGGAGCCATGCTTGGGCCTTTGTGCAAAGAAAAAAGGAAAGCTTTGGATAAGAAGAGTCAACCCTTGATCTTTGTAGGGTATTGTGAGGGACATGAGAGCTTATCGCCTTTTAGATCCCGATACACATGATTTATTTTTTCGAACACATGTTCGGTTTGATGAGTGCTTCACTCCTCATGATTCTTCATCTCATCTTGAAGATCCTTTCTTTGAGGAGATTGATGAGGAGGTTATAGATGTCGTTAAGGATCTAATTCCCACTAATGTTCTCACTATGCCTAAGTGGGCTCATACTACGCTTCTACGAGGCAACACCTTTCATAGAGGATCTTCTACCCACTAGGCATCATTACGCATATTCTACATGTGTTTGGAATTTTATGTTAGCCGGATTTCGAGGATCCACAGCCTTTTCAAAGGCTCATGAGATAAAGGAGTGGGATGATGCGATGGAAGCTGAGTATTCTTCTTTGATGAAGAATCATACTTGGGATTTGTATCTCTTCCTAAAGGAAGAAAGATGGTAAGGTGTAAGTGGGTATACCGAACCAAATACACAACATGGGTCCATTGACAAGTATAAGGCTCGTCTTGTTGCAAAGGGTTTTTCACAAGTTGAAGGTATTGATTACTCTGAGACTTTTGCACCCATTGCCAAGATGGATTATGTACGCCTTGTACTTGCTCTTCACTGCATCATAGGGGTGGCCTGTATACCGATGGATGTGAAGAGTGTCTTCTTACATGGAGATCTACAAGAAGAAATATACATGGAGCAACTAGTTGGATTTGTTTAGGATTCTTCTCTTGTTTGTAGGCTTCGAAAGTCTCTTTACGGTCTCAAACAAGCCCCTTGGGCTTGGTATGAGAAGATGAATTCTTTTCTTCTATCTACTAGTTTTGTTCGTTTCCACTCGGATCATACAAAGGTATCTTCTTGATGTGTTGGTGAGGATATTGTGATACTTATCTTGTATGTTGATCATCTGTTACTTACCGGTAGCTCTTCTTCCCACATTCGAGTATTCGAGGGCTCTTTCTACATAATTTAACATAACAGATCTTGGGCTATTACATAATTTCCTTGGTTTGCATATTTCTCGATGTATTCGGATTCATTTGAGTCAACAAAAGTACACCCATGATCTTCTTAGGTGCTTTGATATGGCTGATTGCAAGCCAAGTCCATCTCCTTTTTAGTCTGGAGTTACTCTTACATCCACATGTACCACACCACTTTGTGATCCTACATTGTATAGGCAATTGGTTAGGAGTCTCATGTACTTGACCCATACTCACCCTGATATTTCATTTGTAGTAGGGCTTGTATCTCGGTTTGCACATTCTCCTCATAGTAGTCAGTCACCGATGTGCTACTAAAAGGATTTTGCTTATTTGTACATGGCACTTCCCACTTTGGCCTACACTACACTAGGGGCTCTACTCGGTTGGTTGGGTATACGTGATTCGATTGGGTAGGTTTTATTGATGACAGTGTTCCACTTCTGGCTATCTTTTTGTCTTGGTTCTTCTCTAGTTGCTTGGCGTGCAAAAAACAACAAGCTATTGCACTTTCATCTTCAAAGGCAAAGTACAGGGCAGTAGTTACAGACGAGTCAACAGATTCTTTGGCTTCGCCAATTATTGACAGAGTTGGATTCCCACAGGATTCACCGACTGTACTTTGGTGTGACAACCAAAGTGCAATTCACATTTCTCGCAACCCATTTGAGCACCAAAGACCAAGCATATTGAGATACACATCCACTTCATTCGTCAGCACATTCAAGATGGAGTTCTTTGTTTGGAGTACATTCCGACTCGATGCAGGTTGTAGACATCTTTACAAAGCCTTTTGCATCACCTCACTACCTTGAGTTGCGTGGAATGCTTGGGGTTTCGGAAGTTGTTCTTGGGGGTGTTCGTGAGAACATCTTCCTTCTTCTTCTTATTTCTTTCCTTCTAGCAGGATTCTTTCATTCTTTTGGTTTGAGATTTCTTCATGGATATATTATACATGAGTACCTCATCAGGCCTAGTTGTCGAGACTCATACTATGGACATGCCACTTCTATTTTGGCCACTAGCTTCACTTGAGGGGGTGTTAGACTAGGTATTTACCTTAGCTCATGTTCACCTAGGTACATTATTTACCTTTATTGTATTTATCCTTACCCACTTAGGTGTGTGGATATTTCCTTTTATTTATTTAGATATTAGGAGATATTATCTAGTTGTTAGGCATAGTTCTTTCCTATATCTATGGTATTGACTAGTTCTTTCCATGATTTATGGCTTGATCTACGACCTTGACTGATTCTTAGATTGTTATTCCTTGCCTATATAAGCAAGGCCCATTCTCATCAGTATTTCATTGAGTTCCATAATAATATATGATATCGCTGCTCATTTATTTGCAAAGCTTTATGTAAAGTTATTATGGCGAATTGCTTTCATCTTATCGATCATGGTGTTTGATTAGCATCTGTGTTCTTGACTTGGTATGATCAAAGTTATCGCTCCTTTTACCTATGATGGTGCACCGTGGGCGCCTCGGTCACCTATGCATTCGTGCATTTTTTATTTTTTTTGTAGCATGGGTGCTTTGGCACCTATGTTGGTAGGCATTTTTGCATTTTTTATTTTGTTTGCAGTATAGGCACTTATGCACCTATATCGGCAGGTGCCTATGCAAAGAGAAATTGTGATTTTGCACAAAGCAAGCAAGGGCGCTCAAGCACTGTGCAACATTGAGTGCATAACATATCTTCCAGAGGCCATAACTTTTTCTCCCGACCTCGAAACAACTCCATTTTTTTGTGTTGGAAAGGTATTAAAGTGAACTACGTAATGGTAAGATAAACTTGGGTTTTTTTAATTTTTCTTACCAATTTGTTTAGGTTTTTTTATGTTTATTTAGATGTTTTGACTTTTTCGACTAACATATTTGAATGTTTTGGGAGTTGTGAAACATATTTGAATGTTTTTTATTTTTGAAACATATTTGAATGTTTTTTATTTTCTAGAAGTTTTCTGAAGTTATGTATAAGAAATAAAGAAACGTGGATGACTCGGTGATGTATGGGATGTACAAGGGTAGAACACCACATGTATGCGCAAGAAAGTGAAGATGTGAAAATTCCCCTAGCGTTAGTTGGGAATATACAAAAGAAAACTCTTCATGTGCATAAGATGGATCAAGGCCAATATGGATAGGCTCAATCATGATGACAAACATAACCCCATGACGTGCTAGGAAGGAGTAAGGATGCCCCCAACGTAAGTTGGCCAAGAAGCACATGATAAAATGAAGTGGAAGATTAGTTTTGTGAAGGGGGGAAAAGTTTCCAACAACATGGCAAAAAGGAAATCTTATACACATGGAAGTTCTCAACGAAGTAGAAGAACGATGTGAATGTAGCTTAAGCCTTTCGCCAAAGAAATGATTAGCCAAATGCACGAATCGTGAGACAAGATATGGACTATAGTAAGAGTGTGAACAAGGTCCAAAAATAGACACTTGGTAACATACTAATCCTATTTTCTCATAGAGATCTAGTATGTGCACATGGAAATTCATTATCTCTTGGAGGGAAAATTTGATAGACAACAAATGAAGACACCCTAGCCAATGTGTAGGAATGATTTATTTTTCAAAGTTGATTTTTTTCATGAATGGATTGTGGAAGGAGAGTCGTACATTTCTCTGCTACCAACCAAGCGTCCATAGCCCCGACGGTGATGCATTTGATTCTAATCCCAACATTGCTCTCTTTCACAACAAGCGTCCATAGCCCCAAAGAGAGATTATTAGAAATACCCCTAGAGAGAGTTATATATCAATTTGATTTTTCTTTTAGCTTTGTTCCTTTTGATGTGATTGATTCTTTTGCTTTCAAAACTTATTTAAGCTCTTTTGTTTGATAAGGGGTTAAGAACCACCGATGCATGATGAAAGGAGGCGGAAGTGATTGTGATGATGACATTGGCTAGTGTCAACAAATACATCTAAAAGTTCTTCGTAACAAGTTTATTATATGTATATTGTGATAGGATCTCTACGAGGTCAGTCGTTCTTTAATTTACCAAGGTGATAAAAGACCAAGGTCAAACGGATACCATAGAGATAAATGTTACAAAATGCATGCGAATTGGCTAACCAAAATATCATCGAAGGAATGAAAATGGTAGGAAGACTTGCAGAAGCATAACAAGAGAGGGAAGAAAGAACATCCATGTGTATGCAATAATTGATTGCAATGTTTGATCTTTGTACCTTTGATATATTTTTTTGAAATTTTTTCTCATTTTTTGTAGTCTTTTTTTTGAAAGGTGGGATCGATGAGTCACTTGGCGTGATAAGATCCAATAACAATGTGAGCAATTTCCTTGATAAGAAAGACTAAGCATGTTTTATTATCAAGAATCATATTATCCCCGATCTCAATTATCATGGTGAGCTCATACTCAATAGATGACCGTGTTTTATCATGAAATGTGGATTTTGTGTGTGGGATCTTGAGGTCCCTATCTAGAGGTTTATGCACTTTACGCCATACTTGATGGGTATGTTGATGTGCATTTTTGAAGCGTGTTTGATTATGAACTTTAAGATTGTTTAAATTATTGTGAGCTTTAGAGCTCTTGGAATAATTGATCCGAGATTTTGATATTTTTTGGTTTCCTATAAGTTACTACGTGACTTGTCTAATCTCGAGAAGTGGGAGAAGAAAGTGGATGAATATAATTGATGTGAGAAATGACGGTGGGTTTTCCAAAATCATTGATAGAAGAACAATATGATGGACGTGAAGGATACAGGTTCAAGAATTAAAGAGGATGGGCTACCAGGAGGTGTCCCATAGACTGAAGATAAAGGACTACTAGGATGTGGCCCTAAGATCGAAGATGAAGGACTACTTGGTGGTTTCCCATATATAGAAGATGATGGGATACTAGGACGTGGCCCAAGAATAGATGAAGATGGGCTACCAGGAGGTGAGCCACATATAGATGATGTGGGGCTACTTGGAGGTGGCCCACATATAGAAGAAGATGATGGGCTACTAGGTGGTGACCCAAGGTAAGATTGGGATGGAGAAATCCTGATGGTTAGACCTATGCATTTCATCACCCAATGACGAATGTGAAGATGGAAGAATAAGAGGAGGATCATGTTCGATGATCTTAGGGTCTTCTTATGTTTTCTGAAAAAAGGAATCAATCTCCTCGTCCCAATATGCGAACGTGATCTTAATGTCTTCCTTTGTCTTCTGAAAAAAGGCATCAATCTCTTCCCCCCAATATGCAAACATATCGAGGTTTAAAGAGGTTTCTTGGTTGCAAAATTCTAGAGGAATGCCTTCATTTACCCTCATAAATTCTCTAATTGCTTCTTCATTCTGAAATGAATCAATCGGTGTGGGTAGTTGTTCTACCACAAGAGGTTGATTGGATGAATGTGACATGGAGTTGACTTGGATGATTGATTAGAAGGACTTTGAGTCGGAGAGCTCTTTGACGGAAGAAGGGGTCGTTGAGGTGACTGAGAAATGGGGTCCTGTGAAGATAGGGAGGACCGTGACTTAGGAGTCGTATTAGAGGAATAATTCAGATTGGAATCTTTAGAAGAATCAGAAGACTTAGAATCATTGGGATTGGAATCTTCGAAGAATCATAATCATACCACTTACCATGAGTTGAAGATGGGGGAAGAGGTAAGTGAACAGGTTCTTTAACACGAAGAATCAAACGAGGTCTAGTTGTGATAGGCATCCTTTGATGGGAATGTTGAAACCTAGGTTCCTTATTATCATAAGTATGCGGAACTGCATGATAATTAGTCTTTGTCGGCACATGCCTAGACATAGATAGTCCAGGGGATATCACAGGGGTTATTGTGTTGACATGTTCAACATGTGTATCTACACAACCAATGAGAGTATTGAGCTTGACTATAAATCATATTTATTAACCCCATTGAAGGCTTTAAGCAAGAATTGAGCTTGGTTATAAATCATATTTATTATATGAGATGCAAATCAAAGCATGGTGTAAAATATAAAGGAATGAGGTGAGTTGCTTTTATAGTTTTCACTTTGGGGAAAACTTGTATTTTAGGTGCATGTGGGACTAAAAACCCCAAACTCGATTAGAATTACTAATCATGATTAATCTTTACTAATCACAATTAGTGAATTAACAAGTGATTAAGAGGTGGGGGCCTTAGTTAATCGCTTAGGGTCAATCAGAGGTCGGATAAGCTTTTGAAGCTTGTTGAGACGTTGTGGAGGTGAATGAGGTGATTTTGAGTGGCCGGACGAGGGGTTTAAGCCGGTAGTAGGGTATATTGATCAAAACAAGGGCAAAATAGGCTTAATTAGCTAATAATTGCCAATTGTCTGCTTTTGAAGAGGATTTTGGCTTATGATTTGCCATAAAGTGGCATCCTAAATGCAAAAGGGTTACACAATCAACAAAGCGTTATTAATTGGCTAAAGTGGTAAGAAACATTAGTTAATTAGCGAAAATCACTAATTATAACGGAATTGACAAGAATGAGAGTGATTTGTGTGCATTTAGCAATAAGATTGCAAAAGTGGAATTTAGGTGTCTATAAAATCAAGAAGAAAGGAATTATAAGGAATATTTGATAATCAAAATTTGCATATGGAATAATGAATTGTAAATACTTAAATAATATATATGAGGTGAATTTGGCAAATTTTAATTTTGCACTAAAGGTGATTTGAATGAAAACAATACTATTGTTGTAAACTTTTGGTGTAAATGCACCCCTAAAATTAACTTGTACCCAAAAAAATTTGGTGACCCGGTCCTAATTCCTACCCTAAAAATTTGCCAATTTCAAATTTTAAAAATTGGAATATTTGTGAATTAACGAATATTCGCGCCGATAAAATTTTCCCGATTTTGAAAAAGTCTAAGATTAAGTGGTTGTTACACATTTTATGCAACATATTATTACTATGTTTATTTTCTTTGGTTATCATTATGATATGTTTTGGGGATAACAAAGTTATTATCATTTATTGATTAATAGTAGATAATGATTTGATTTATATTACAACTATTTATATATACATATTGCTTACAACTTATTTCAAATGTTTTGATTCTATTAAATGTATAATACACCGGTACTTTTATCTACTTATGTGTAGGTGTTCTCCAAAGCAATAAATAGTATCATCGGGAGATGTGGAAATATGCATAAAATGAGCACGGAAAGAGAGAATTATCATGTGTAATTCAATGCTTGAGAAACAATGTCAAAGCGTGAGTTGAGGTAATAGGCTATGTGATTTAGATTTTTTTATGTGTCACTTTTGTGATGGGTTGATATTTGCATTGTGGAAAATGATATATGTTTTGTGTTCTCGCTATAATGCGAGAACACAACATCACATTATAATTCAACTAAGCAATGTGTTTTTACTTTATGAAATGGATCATTAGTGTTATGTCATCATTTAAAGGATTACAATAATGTTGTTCTTGTTGATTAAAAGAGAAAAATATAATGATATTAATGATAAAAGAATTAAAATAATGCCTTTTGGAATAAAAGGGTATTTTTTTGCAAGGGGTCATGTAGCTTATGGGTCCTAGTTGTCCATGTCCTTCGAAGTTTCATTTTAATCCTCCAAGCCCTATGTTCCATTTATCTCTTCACTCAAGAAAAGCCATCGAGATGCCAAATGCTCTTACCACCTCCCAAGTCGGGCCATCCTTGGGTGGTCATGGGTGTAGACATGACTCTACCACATTATGGAAGTGCTTTTACATATATATACTAAGACTACTACCAACATGATGCATGTGGGATTATTTTCCCATTAGTTCAAAATGGAGGATTGAGCTTCCTAATGAGATTAAGAAGCAAACCCAATGCTATAGATTTACTCAATCAAACTCGTTTCACATTATTTCACATTTAATCGAGTCCACAATTGATTTCACGATATTCAAATTGAACTAAGCTTACATCATTTCATATTGAATTGAGATTGCATATAAGTTGAGATGCATTTCATTACATTACAACCCACTTAGCAAACCAAATCATTACCAATCCATGTCTATGATGCATACATTGCTCACATCTTGCATATGCATTGCATCAGAAAGGAGTGAGCTCAAATGAGCTCCACGAATAGTATGTGCACCATGGTGCAAAACATAAGAAGGAATAAGTAAACACTATCATGTAGAGATATAAATATATCTCCAATTCCCAAAAATGTAACATATGGGGTATAAGAAAGGGCGTAAGAAATGTGCGAATCTCACCAAGATCACCTAGTGGGAAGCTCCTGCTCCACGAGACCACTTTGCCACCTTAAAGCTTTTCAACACCTTTTTCTCGTCACCTATGTGGCATGTGAATATGAACAAATGAAACAACTATAAAAGGATAAATTTAGCCACATAAGAGGAAATAAACCTAAGTGGAGGATAAATAAAAAGCAATTCATGGAATTTAAAAAATAAGAGTTTGAATCCATATTGAATGCCAAGATTAGAAAATCAAGAAGAATTACTAGAAACGCATGAGAAAAAGTAAGCCAAAAGTAGCTCAAGGAAAATTTATAAAATAAGGAGGGGTCATGATAATTAATAAACGTGGATTTTGTACATTGATTTCATAAGAGATAACATACATGTTTCACAAATATCACATACATATACATGTTTCATAGTTTTTATAGAGATTTCAAAGAGATCACACGCACATGTTTCAAAAAGATCGCACATGGATTCATAATGCTTTAGAGAATAGGAAAATTGATTAAAAGAACTTACTCACATAGAAGAGAATGGTCTAAAAGAAGATTTACGCAAATTTCTAGGCACAAAGAGATAAAAAGAGAAGCTTACCATGTTTCATTCTATACTCACTCGATATAGTTTATATATTTGTATAATTCATCTCATACTTAATACTTTATTAGTAAACCCTACAACTATAAGGTCATAGTACATATAAGGTTATATTGGCATGGATGAATGGCCAAGTCAATTTGGTGAGAAGCGAGGGGTCATGGGTTCAGTACCCGGTCCTAAAGTATTTCTAAATGTTAAATGGGTCACAATAAAAATTTAACCACCACAAAAATGATCCCATTATTATTTTCCTCTACAACTTTGTCCAAATTGTTTAATTTGGTATCAAATACGATGGAATCTTGAAGATTAATAGGAGCAATGATTTATTATTTTTCCCCTATAAATGAGATATCTATTTTGTGTAGAGCTTGTACGTTCAATGACTCCAACTATGAATCCATACAACTTAGCATCAACTCTTCACATTATGTGTTCCTTTCCTAAGTTTTTATTACATTGGTGGTTTAATCCGATACATTGCATTGAAATATAATTTTGGCATTCTCGTTAAGTTTTCTACTTGATCTTTTCTCCACGACTCCACATCTATGCTAGCTTCCATTTTGAGATCTTACCAACTCTACTCTTGTTTGTGCATCATCTCTTGAACTAGAGTTTGTGCTAAATTACATATAACATTGAATGAGGAATTATTTTATTTGTTGAAAGATTAACACTTGGTTCAATAATCTTAGTCTTTTGCCACCTCATTGTAATATATATTCGGTTCTACATGTGGATAAAATTGTGATGGATCCAAAAATAGTGTAGTGAAGACCATGTGGAGCGATCTGAAGATTCTATCTTGTAGTTTTAAGTAGATTCATCGAGATACACTTTCAAATTATGTGCATTAACATCATCACCATATCTAGATAAGTGAGCGCTCAATATATGTAATCTTGTACACATAAATATATGCATTGGAAGTGTTATCATTATCTTTGATTGGTTCTCGTCTTGCTATTTTTCCATATTTGTCTCTTTCAACATCGGTCCTATACTGAGATCTCCAAGCTACAATTGTGTTGCATTTCACCTCAAAAATTGATAATTGTTACTGAGATCTAAGGCTTTTTGCATTGAGGTCTTTGGCATCAACACGGGCTCATCTCAAACCTTACACTCTTTTCTTCCTATTTTTCTTAGAATTCGAGCCCACCCCCGAGACAACACTACAAAACCACTCTTTTCTTCCTATGTTTGATTAAGTCTTATCACCTCCATTCAATATTGTAAAATGTTTTAGGAGAACTAATTAATATCATAGACAGGTTGGATCTTGTAGATGCAATTTGAGGAAAACAAAATAAAAGGCTTGGGGGAAATGTTATCTCAGATCAGCAGGAAGAGGAGCAGCCTTTTAAAAGAATTCAGGAAGCACACTATGGTCTAAGGCGGTTTGGTACAATTATGTGGTCCCATAGACCTGCCGGTCTCGTGAACGAAATTAAAATCTTTCAATTTCAATTAAAAACATTTCATTTTATCACCTGTATTTACTAAGATGAAATACCCCTAAAACAATGCTCGTGGAGCATAAGACTTATGGAAGATATATTTGAGCTTGTAATGGGAAGTGACCAGTGCTTATATCACCAGTACCACCACATGAAAGGAGGCTAAAGTCGAAGTCCTTAAAGTAACACTTACAGTTTTGATTGGACTTCATTGTTGGTGGCAAGGGAAACATAGTTAAGCTGATGAGCGAACCATTCAAAATTTAATTGCACCCATCCGCATTGTTTTGGAGGTTTAGTTTTTAATCATTCCATACTTTGGTGGAGTACCCCTTTGTCAGGCGATCAGATAAGTAGCAATGTTCAGATTCCTCCTTCCTCGGAATCGGAAAGAAGCTTTATTTTTACCGACAAATAGTGGAGAAACACAGCTTTCCAACTAGGTAGGTTGTGTTAAAAGAAATCGCGAGTTTTATGGACAAATACAAAAAGAAGAACACGTTCCACGAGTGACAACACGCCATACTTAATTGCTAATGACACATTTCTTTTTCGGACAATAATTGCGGAATAACCATTTATTCCTCACGGCTAAGTAACGGACGTTTCTTTCCCTTTGTTTTTGTCAACTGACAGATAAACAAAGGAGAAAAGGCCGTCGCCCTCGACCTCGCACGCACGCACGCACACGTTTCGGAACGAAAAGGCCTTCGAAGTTCGGACACACAACAAAAACAAGAACAAAAAATCATTTGTACTTACTTGGGATCGTCCAATTACAATACAAATCCCGGGGACCTGGAGATATGAGATGAGATTAACAGTGTGAGTGGGAATCGACGGCAACTTTAACAACTCCGCTAACTATGCAATCAATCTTCTTCTGCCTAATTAGCAGCAGCAGCAGCAGTCCAGTCGAGGGTTTTGTGAGCGATGAAGGACGAGGAATGGTTCGCCAAATGGGAGGAGGAGCTCCCTCCAGAGGAGCTCATGCCGTTGACCCAGAATCTCATCACTCCCGATCTCGCCGCCGCCTTTAAAATCCACTCGCCTACCGAATCCCTCTCCGTGTTTCCTCAACATCACCTCCAGCAGCAGCAGCAGCAGCAGCAACAGAGGGTGGAGGTCTCAAAGAGGACGGGAGAAGCGGCGGCGGCGGAGGAGGAGGAGTCGTCTGTGGGAGGAGGAGGAGGAGGAGGAGGCGGCGGCGGCGGCGGAGGCGGAGGAGGAGGGGAAGAGCCAGCGCGGACGCTGAAAAGGCCACGATTGGTGTGGACGCCGCAGCTGCACAAGCGGTTCGTGGACGCGGTGGCGCATCTGGGCATAAAGAACGCTGTGCCCAAGACTATAATGCAGCTGATGAACGTGGAGGGCCTCACACGCGAAAACGTTGCCAGCCACCTACAGAAGTACCGCTTGTATTTGAAGCGAATGCAGGGTCTCTCCTCGGAGGGGCCATCCTCATGTGACCACCTGTTCGCCTCGACGCCCGTGCCACCCAGCCATTTCCTCCACCGAGACGACATGATGTTGCCGCTGGTGTCAATGGCGCATATGCTGCCGGCCTCCCCGGCCTCCGCCCCGCACTACGCCGGTTTCGATCCCAGGTTTCTGAGCGGCCTCCCGAGGCCGCCGCCTCCTCCTCCGCCGCCGCCTCCTCAGAGAATGGGCGGCTCCATTCCCAACGCCTCTGCTATTGGTCGAGGTGAGTATGTTATGGTGGACGATATCACCTCCGCCGCTCCTCCTCACGCTCGCCAGGTGCTCACTCTCTTCCCCACCGGCGACAATTGACAAATATGGATCTCGCTTCATCCTCTCACTGCAGTTTTGATTGATGTAAAATATGAATCTGCATCTTCCTTCTCAATGTCAATGACAATGCCCATTTTACTACCACTTCTCTAATTCTTTTCACGCATCACCCATTTTTGTATGAATTTGTTTCTTTTAAATGTCCCCTCTGATTTTACAAATTTTTAATCCATAAACAAAAAACGCAGGGAGGCTCTCTTTCATTACAACAAGACAATCAGCTAGTCAAAAGAAGAAAACAGAAATCTAGTTTCACACAATACCTATAAATAGCTCTTTTTCCAAATTTCTCAGCTTCTTCTTTACTACACTATAACAATTTCAAGTTCCTTATACAATTGAAGAAATTAGTTGAGGATATTTCTTGTTTAGCTCATCGAACCCTTTAAATAGCTCATTTTCCTAGATAGCAATCCTTGAAACTGTGCTGTCGATGTTCTTTTTAAAATCGAAACCAGTTGATTTACATAAATATCGGCATCTCTGCCCTGTGTTGGGTTATTACAAGTACAATCCATGAGTTTCCTAACCTGTTTCTTGTCTTGTATATCAAATCTTAGTTTCCTATCACGCATTTCCATTACTTTTCCAACAGGGTGTGAATGTAGATTGAATCTAGGAGTCCCATTTTCCATATTTAACAAACACGGTCACAATTTAGATCTCTTTTCATTGATAATTCAGAATGTAAAATGTGCTTTGTACTATAAATAATGGTCATTCGCATGTATGTGATTTTACAGCACAGCAATTTTTATCTGGGAAGGGAATGTTTACTACTGATGGCAACTGCAAAATATGACAAACCAAAATGTTTTAAGTATTATAACACAAGTAAAATCCCCATTCCATCTATGTGGTATGGTAAGACAGGCAAAAGAGGCTAGTCAGATTTGTTAAAACTCCAACAAATATGTTTGAAGTTTGGTGCATTGGGCATCTTACATTTAAATTATTTGCCATGATAGTTGCATAAGCTGTAGGCTGCCAGAGAGAGCAGAGCCTCCCTTCTCCAGAATAGAATGTGCTTATTCTTTTGGTTATCGTTTACGGCCAATATCTAACTTCAACATGGCCAAGCCAATATATACAGGCTTAATATTCGGTACAACTTAGAAGCAAGTTTTGGATAAGCTTGTAAGTGTAAACATTTGCCCCCATCTAAACTAGCCCTTGCCCTGGAAGTTGGAACATATGCATTGTAACATGCTTTGTTGGGTCCCCAATAGGCAATAACTCTGGCACCTATCCAGTTCATAGCTTCAGGCAAAAGTGTTTTACCAACCAGCCTCAATAACTCTGGCACCTATCTGTCAAAGCTTCGGCCAAAAGCGTTTTACCAACCAGCCTCCCCCCTCCCTCCAAAAAAAAACATCTTTTGTTGTGGTCTTCTTTCAAATGGATGGATAGAATTAATTTTGAATATAAGACGTTTCTGTTGATGCTTATTTATAGATTGTAGAACCATGACCCGCCTATTCTCAGTTTGGCAGATTTTTTTGGTCTGCTGCAACTTTTTGTTATTGGACTTATCTAATCACCCTTGCTGTTTACTGAATTTGAACTCCCTATCAGCTCTGTGCTCATCTGAAAGATACCAATTTTGCCCAAGGTCATGAAGAGGAGGACCACATAAACTACTCAAGAATCTGTTTTGTTCTATTTTCATGGGTATGTTTGTTCCTCTGCAGCTCTTGTATCATATTGATGGTCACTGAAAGCATGATTTGAACCTTAATTAACACCATTTAAGTTTCTTGTATTTTTCCTTTGTGACTCAATGAAAAGCATCATGCCCGTAGAGTGCTTCAAATTGGGTATATCTTCATGATGAACCTCTGTATAATATATTTGTTAGACTGCAAATCATGTGGACAATGATATCTGCTTTGAGCCTTAAACGATTATTCTTCATTTCCAACTGTATGTGATAGCGGGTATCTTTAATCCTTGATTCTCATCTTGGAATGTAACGAGCAAATTTTATTTTGGATTTTGTATTGGTGCATACAAATGAGCACATTGGATCTAGATATGTTAGATACTCAGGATTTGGCTCGAATAGAGATTAAATCTTTGAAAAATTATGAAAACCGGGAAATTGGAGGAGGTTTGTAAGTTGGAATTACCACTGTGCAGAATTATCAAGTAGAAGGTTATCTAGTATGGTCAGTGCAACAAATCATGGAAAGGCTTAGTGAACGCTGGAACATCTTGTCAGCTGATAATCTGATGACTGGTGTATATGAAATACACAAAATCCTTGTCATGAGGTTAGAAGTTCAGCACGGTTGAAAGATTCCTTTTCAAATTCCCATCAGAATAAGTTCGAAACACTTATACTCCTATGACTAAAGCATCGAGTTGCAGGTGAAGATCTCTATACATTCTCATTTTCACAACTAGTTGGAATAGTAGAAGTTTCCTCAATCCTGTGAAAATTACATAATCATAAAGCAAAAACTTTATGTGATGGGCTAAATTTGTCTCAAGGCTAACATATGCTTACCCCATACCATAAGAAAGGTGAGGAAAATTTCATATATATGCTTCTGAAAAGTGAGGGCTATAATTCTGTTGCATTTGTTTTCGAGTTATAATCATGGCTTCATACAAATATTTGTTTGATGTTATGCTTGAAGTGCGTGCAATTATTTCTATGTGAACTACTGAGCTCTATGATACATCTTGGCTTTCTCATCGAGGCTTTAAATTTGTTGGCCTCCTGTGCCTCCCAAACAATTTTTTAATGATGGAGCATAACACTATTACTATTACCATACCATGGGGGATTCATAATGTAAATTTATGGCCTACCACGTGCGATCGTATTAAACAATACTCCTATTTTTAAATTTACTCATCAATTTTTACTTTAAAAATACATATTGCTTTTTTAAAAACTATGTTACTTTGAAAAAACAAAATGAAAATTATATGAGTTTAAGGCTTCTTTGTATACTTTGGTTCTACTCTTTTCTCGTCCCCAGCGCTGCAAATACACTACACTTACTATATTTTTAAAAACCTTCATAATTTAACCCGTTATACCCCTTAATATGGGGTTATATATTAGGTCCATTTCCACTAATATTTAAAACCTCAATATGAACTCACGTGATAGATAATGCTTTGATTTGTGAATCCCTTGTGTACCATACAAACAAGAAAAAGATAACCTTCCTTTTTAATGTATGTTTATATATTTTAACATAACTTGTATATAAATCTATTTGAAATATGTATGTTTGAAGAGATGGTAATATAAAAAATTTGGAAGTATTTTACATCTATAAACACAAGAAATGGGTAATGACCATCAAATTCGAACCTTGCTTTTCATTGTAGACAATTTTGTACCAAACTAGTTAATTGTTATATTATCATTAGTCCAAGTCGATTAGTGTCGATGGTGTGTGGTACTTGTGTTGTTTGACTTTTGACTTATTCTCTTTGTGTCTTGTGTGACGTTCGACAACTTTGACCTTGTATTCGTTCTTTGTGACATTTTCTCTTAACAAGTCTCTAGTCTTTTTGTTTTCTATTATTCTTTCGTCTGTCTAGACTATTTTGCTAGACCCATATACTTGCATGATATTGGCCCCTCCCTTCGTTGGCCCTTCTCGCCCCTTGTTTGTGAATTCCCCAAGGTTTGTGCTTTTTGTTGTCTTTTAGTGTGTAGTGCCTCGTTACGTTATCCCAGTTCCCAGTTCTTGCCTCGGTGACCTTGTCACAGTGAAGGATTAACATTCTTCTTATCTGTTTTGCCTCCCCGTGCCATTATCGATCTTTGGTTATTATTTTGTAGTCGAGCTTGACAGGTGATCATTATTAACATGGATAATAATTTTTGGGAGCAGTAAAAATAATATAAAATAATAGTAACGATATTATCATTATTATTATTTTATTTTTCGATCTACGATTTATTATTATTATTTGATTGTCGAATGTTATCGTCATTAATATTAATTATCTTAATGTTCTTTTATTGCATTTTTTTATCGTCCCCGAAGAGCGATCCTCGATTCGCTTAAAAGAGGAGCTTGTTTTCTTGGTGGCTCCATTGTTCAGGAAGTAATGTTCATGTTTCTTTTTATCTTATTGGAAAAACTCCAGCCACCAACTCCCACCTTGACCGTCTGATCCCACACGCACGCCTCGTTGCAATTCTTAATTCCGGGGTGCACTTATTGTTGCGTCCATTGCCTTTCCTCCCACGTTGGATTATGGATGTGACAGGCTAGACATGAGGAGATGTGGACTACATTGTTGTCCTTGGATTCTTTATTTCCTTATTTTCTAGCAAGAGGGGTGCGTGGTAGAGTGTATGGCCACCTGCCACTTCATTAACTCCTTTTACTAGACGTGTGGGACTCTTTCTTGCTGGTGGCCGCACTTCATTTATTAATTCTGATTTGCAAATCTTCTTTGTGTCTTGTTGACTCCCTGCAATATCCTTCACTGACCGCATGAGATTTTCCTTTGATGGACTGCGTGTGGAGTGGTTGAGAGGCCATCAAAATCTTTTCTGTCAAGGCGTTTTTCTTCATGGTTCCTCCTGGCGCGTCTTTTATTTGCCTTCCCTGGCCGCAATGAAACCTCCTCACGCCTTATGCTGGTGTGCAGATCTTGGACGCCTTCCTTCTTCCTGCCCTGGCCGCGTGGGGGAAAAAGGAGTGCTGTTTTCTTTTGCTGGTCGCGCATAGCTACCAACTAGTGAAGTAGGCGTGTTTCCTCCACTTTCATTGGGTGCTTTGCGATGTGTGTTCTTGTCGGGATCCTCAACAACAACTGCAGCAATGTTTTAGCCAGCGAAAGGCATGTTGCAGTATGGTAGAAGCCCTTTTGAGCGCTTCCAACAAGCAGGATGTCCAACTATGTTGTTATCTGTTCAGTATCGAATGCATCCTCAAATTCGGATTCTCCTTCAAGATATTTTATCAAAATCGACTATGTGACAGTGAGAGTGTTACCAGGGGACCTGATGAAATTTATTACAAAGATTCTCTATTGAGATCTTACTTGTTTTACGATGTAACTCATGGAAGAGAATCTCATAGAGGTGGATCTGTTTCATATCAGAATATTCATGAAGTACAGATTGCCTTGCTGAACCTTTAGCTAGTACAGTTGCAACTCACATGGTGGCCAAACGGTTTACTCTACTTTGTGCGACATTAATAGAGACTTCTCCTTCCTGCATGCCAGCAACAGAGATCACTTTGCAAGAGAACTTATTAGGGGAAGTTTTGAATTGCATGGGCCATTCTGCTGCCCAGGTACGAGAGTCTATTGGCACTCTTCTTAGCATTTTGTGCTCAAACCTTCGTTTCAATTCAGCATTTGGGGATCAGTCGTCCAAACTGATTGAGAGACTTAATTGGAGTACATTTCTTGTGGAAAGAGCCAGTCTATATGTGAATAAGATTCACAGTGCCAGTAAATCGAGTGTCCTTGATGGACAGCTGGTCTCTTCTGGTGAAAAGAATGATAAAGGTGATACTGAGGAACAAGAATATATAAAATGGATGGAAACAACATTCTATTTTCTTATATCAGCATTAAAGTCTGGACGAGCTGCAGTTTTGACAGACATAATTGTTGGTCTTCTCTATCCTGTTATTTCCTTACAGGAGACTACGCATAAGGAGTTATCCACTTTAGCAAGAAAAATGGCATGGAACTATTAAAATGGCATGTAATTCCCGGACATATGTTTCATCACCGTTAATCTGCTATATCTCGCAACTAACGACACTAGTTGGCATACTAGAATAGCAACATTAATGTTTCAGCAGTCCTTCATGTATAGGCATATGTTCCTTTTGTCAAGCTTTGGCCGAGCATGTGTGGGATCAAGCTGCAAGAGCTTCTCACAGACAATCAAGTGGAGGTGGATGTTGCCTTGTAGTTTTTTGACCTGCTCTTTCCATGGTCACTGGTTGTCCTTGTTGTTGGGTTAGAGGCCCCTTGCAGAGATTGAGCACCTTGTGGGGAAAGCAACAGGTGCTGATGATGGAGAAATTGCAGGCTGGGTGAATCTGATGAATGCATTTCAGGCATGATAAGCCCTAACCCTCTCTCTTAATGATTTATTTCCTTTAGCATTTAGATAAATCAATATCTGCAATTTTGTTTGAATGCTGTAGATGTGGGTTTCTTTTGGAATGTTGATGTGTTTTTATTTTACTAAGTAAATAGCGTTTGGACTCTGGATATTATATAACATGCATTTACATATATTGACTCTTTCTTGAAAGAGATGCCCAGAAAGAGATGGGTATCAAATGACTTTTAATCATAATTGCATGAACTGATCTCTCCCCTCCTTTACAGTTTATCTTATTTACTATTTGAAGTAGAAGAAATCTCTACATCGATTCTTGCCTACTGATCTTATAATGTTGGTTGATCTTTTTGCCTTGATTCTTCCTTTGAATGATGGTTTCTGTAGAAAATATTATGGAGCGTGAATGAGGTTTATAATTTTTCTTGTATTGTTTATATTATGTAGAACATGGCTTGAAAAAGGGAATTTCCGATATGACTGTATTTGGATTTTACTGTGGATTTATAATAATATAAACTCCCATTAGGATTGGGGGCTTCTATTTGGGAAGAGTCATACTAGTTTAATTGGTCTTTCTAGATAGCTCCATCTGAGTCATTCGATTATCATTTACCTTGGGGATTATTGAAAACCCCTCACCAGGCCCTCTGCTATTATTATTACTATGAGCTTATTATTAGATTGGAACCCTCCTGAAGCATGCGTTAATGGGTTTTCTATGACCTTTACGAATATGTTATGCACGCAAGTCATTATCCTGTGTGGATAATTCTATGGCTTAATTTTTGAGGCACTACTTGGATCTTTGAATCGGTTAAAGTAATATTGGATACATCGAACTCTCATGAATGTCAACATTCTTCAAGTTTGATTGATATGTGATGTCCTCATGCATATGAATTCAGGCAATGCTTGAAATATGAAATTATAAATATATCTTATACTTTGACCTTGAAGCTTGTCGAAAGACTTTTGGTAGGAAAACAGATGAATAGGGAAGTTAAGATAACTACCCTAAAATGGAGTCATGCATAGCCTTAAGTAAAGGTGACAACTACCATAATGGGACTGTGCATACCATGTATGACAGTAAGGATATAAGTCCACCAAATTATTTAATTTCATTTTATAGAACAATAATTAATACCCATAAATTGGGGTATGCAAGTGGAGGTTGAATTATATAACAGGGTATATTATGTTATCGTGTAACCAAGATAAGATAAATATGTTATTTCAATACTTGGTTAACGAGTGGAATATTTTTGGCATTTACGATGATTATTATGTTAGCTAAAAATTGATACTTGCATCTCAATTGGGAGTTGAGATAATGTTGATACTTGTATTTATAGTGGCTTGGACCGTGCTTACATATCTTAGTTAGTCAAATGTATCTTTGACATATTAGCAAAATATGACAATATTGTTGATCGTAACTCATTCCAATGAGTTGGACCCTTATACTAATAGAAACATATAAAGACATGGAATAAGCAACCAAAAGGATACCTAAATAATATATGAACTTGTGGATTGGTGGAATCTTGGTTAACATAAGTATATTCTTAAAATTGTGAGATAAAATCCAAATTATAGTTACATATCACCGATTATCTATGAAGGTTTGATACTTGGGTAATATCGATAAATAATATAAGATTGATACTTGTATTTATTATATAAACTTAATGTCGTTGGTGCTTTTATTTAATTGAAAGATAATATTGTTGGATACTTATATATGTGAAGTAGGTCGAGGGTATTAGGTGAGCATTATTATTATTACTGTAATTTAAGTATGATTGATTGTATGGTTAAGGTTGTATATCTAGTCACTTGGAATTGTGTTCTTATGTAAGCGAGATCTTAAGGAAGTGAACATTAATGAGTATGAAATGTATTATCATGAGATGTGTAGTTAAGTTTTAAATGTATGTTAGAAATTTATTTGATGAGGAGTATTGCAAACTTTCATTTATTTAAATGCTAGATGGCATAAATTATTAGGTGAGGTTTATATCTTATCATGCTCGGTTCTAGTGAACTGACTCTAGTAAATATTTGTGTAGATGGATTATGCGAGTAGATTAAAGGAAAAGAGTGTAAAAGTTTCATCAGTTCAAATTATGAAGTTCTTTGTAGAAAGTTCAATGCGTTGTAAATTTTGTATCTTTGCTTGCAAGGAGTTTAGAAGATCTCTTGTCTTGGTATGTTCGGAAAAACTACGTGGTGAAGTGTTCTTTCCCTTTTGTTGTTAGACTAGTAACTTACCTTGGTAAGAAATGATATTCAATCATTACATTGGCATAAGTATTGTAAAACCTTGATTTTGAGAATAAAGTGTTAAGTCAAAACTCTCGACACCTTGTAATGATGTGATTTAAGTAAAATTAAATGGAGTGGTTAACCCTTATAGAAGTTAACTAAATATATATATTCGATAAATTAATGTAGAGATGACTTACTTGAGAATAAGAGATTCCCGAAATAATCAAAGGTGAAACTATTCTTGTAAAGTAAAATTTTAAAATTTGATATCCCTGGCTAAACTAGTGAACACTACCACTTTTGGGTGAACTCAAAACAAGCTTAAGGGAAAACAATGGTTAGTTTCGGAAGATAATAAGATTTAGCAAGTAGGAGAAGACTTTAAGTGAACTACTCTACAAAGTGTGTAAGAAAATAACTCGAGTTGGTAAGATGAATTTGTGCGAATCATTTATTGAATCTTTCAAAACATAAGTCATGAGTTAAAGGGTGTTTTATCAAAATAAATAACCTTCAATCATTTCTTACCGTGGCTTGTCCTAGCTGTTAGAGAGTGTCATGTGGTTGGACTTCTATGTTGTTACAGTAAAAAAAAAAAAGTGTATTATCCTTTTGGGTGTGAACGTTTCGCATGCGGACCTTGTGGTCATCCCCGTAACAAGTGGTTCCTAGAGTTGGTGGTAACTTTGTGACGACATGTTGTGTCGTGTCGTGTGTCAAAGCAAGTAAAAAAAAAAATCATGTCTTTTACTCGTTTGTTTGTGTGTGAATTTTTGGGTCGTTACACTTGGTATCAGAGCGTAGGTTCATGCTCTCGAACCTATGGGCCGGATTGGTGTTATATGATGATGTTACATGATGGTGATGGTGTTACATGATATTGTTTCATGGAGATGATGGTATTGCATGATGATGATTTATATTGGAAGAGTAATGTGGTATAAGCGTGATGTGATTGATGTCGTAATTGTGATATTATGAACGCACATGATGTGTATGTCACTTAGTGCGTGTTTGTCATCATGTTGATGTGCTGGGGATGGGAGTATTCTCTCTCCTTCTTGTGGATTCTATGAAGAGTTCACGTGTGAATTACTGTTTGTGGCGTGTGAAAAGAATTATAATGTGGATGACATAGCGTTGGAGCATTGTGACATATTGTGATATGTAGGTGTATCAATGTGTTGTATGACTAGATTGATGTTAAAAGAAATGAGTTGTATCATGATGTTTTTACCATGTTTTGAAGAAATGTGTGTACCACCTTGTTATGTAGCAATGGATGTTATGTTGTGATGTAATATGTTCATCGTATGTATGATTTGTGCAAATATGCAATGCTTCATGTTGTGATTTGGGGTCATACAGTGAGTGTATGAACCCTATCGTATGGGGATTGCACTTTGGGTGCAGAATGTGGTAAAGTGATGTGTTACACCCGGTGAATGTATGATTGTGATCTACCTTGTATATGTACCACCATTGTGTTAGTGATGTAGTTACATGTTATGTTGTGAACCTTACGCTAACCGACCCTGAGGGAAATCGGTAGAAGTGTATGTTGAGAGTGAGGAATGGTGTACCATGGGTCAATAACTCGAGCCAAAATTCGGTTTAGTAGATAACAACCTATGATTCTTTCCTCTCTCCCTATGTGGTTGTATGTATGCAACCTAAGTGCAACTATGACTATGTTTAGCCTTGTCAAGTGGTGGCGGGATGATTTAGATAGAGGTGATGATAGTTGTATTATTGATATGTATTTTACGAGTTGAGGCTCGATGTTCCGAAGTGCTAAGCTTGACTCGTTGAGTACCCCTTTGGTGGCTAGATAAGGCCACACAGCTTATCGTAATGTGACATTATTATAAGTTGATTTGATTCATAAAGTGAGCTTTTACTTTATTTTGTAAGGACTAACAGCTTTTCTTGATTGCCATGCTTTACAATTTTGGGCATTTCCTTGGTTTATGGCACTAACATGTGGATTTTGACACTAACTATGGCTATTTGGCCATTTATTTTTCTCTTGGTTTGGACCTTATTTTTTAAAATTTTAAATTTTTACCGCCTTGCCCAAGGCTTGTACTTTGCCACTTGGCACTTAGATTGGATTGTTGTGCTGGTTCTATTGTCGTGATGTGTGGAATAGGGTCATGGGATGCACCATGGAATGGTTGGACCTATGGACCCGCTTCGTTGTATGGGGGTACGCCCCAAGGAGTTACAGATAACTAGCGGGTTGTTGAACCACACGTTATTATGTCACTTGGGTTAGGAGTGTTCGAACTCTATGTGTCTTAGGCCATAGGGTCAACCGGCCTCCTTGAGGGAGGCATAAGAGACTTGAGGGAGGCATAAGAGTTTGAGGGAGGCATATGATATTTGTGTGTATGGTTGATGTTTCGGGATATATGTTGAGTTATTGTGATGTTTGGTAGTGGTCTTTTGATGTATGTGTTACTCATGTCAGATGGATATGTGTTGTGATGTTGTGGATATGTCATTGATTCCCTTGTGGACACTATGTACCTGTAGCATGGTTTGGTGTTATGTGAATTTTTTCATCGATGCAAATTGAGGAAATGTCTGGATTGTAGTACTCTTTTGTTCGAGTATTTAATATGTCAGTCATAGATGTGTGACGTGTACTATGTTATGTGGACTGTGCCTAATCCATTCCGTATTTGAGTAACCTTTTGTGGTGTAATACAATCATGAAGAATATACTTGTGTGCTTGTGAATCCGTAGTGTCCTTTTGAACCTGATAGGGTGTTGTGTTAGCAGTTCATGTTGGGCACCCACAATAAGGAATAAACCAAAACTCTTCAATGATGAAATTTTAAAAGAAATTAAACTAAGAATAATGTTAATGGAAAGGAACTAATGAAATAATAAATAAGAGGGAACTGCCAATCTTCACAGAACCTTGAAAGTTAAAATTTCTACCAAATGTTCCTAAGGCTACCCTGTGGCCGTGCTTTAATCGACTAGAATTTTAAACCATAGAGTGTACCTTCACCCTCATATGTTCCTCTTTGCTTACAACTTGCTTTCCCTCTGGGTTATGTCGCATCGAGGACGATGCTTTGTTAAGGGGAGGAGAATGTAGTGCCTCGTTACGTTATCCCAGTTCCCAGTTCTTGCCTCGGTGACCTTGTCACAGTGAAGGATTAACATTCTTCTTATCTGTTTTGCCTCCCCGTGCCATTATCGATCTTTGGTTATTATTTTGTAGTCGAGCTTGACAGGTGATCATTATTAACATGGATAATAATTTTTGGGAGCAGTAAAAATAATATAAAATAATAGTAACGATATTATCATTATTATTATTTTATTTTTCGATCTACGATTTATTATTATTATTTGATTGTCGAATGTTATCGTCATTAATATTAATTATCTTAATGTTCTTTTATTGCATCTTTTTTTTATCGTCCCCGAAGAGCGATCCTCGATTCGCTTAAAAGAGGAGCTTGTTTTCTTGGTGGCTCCATTGTTCAGGAAGTAATGTTCATGTTTCTTTTTATCTTATTGGAAAAACTCCACCACCAACTCCCACCTTGACCGTCCGATCCCACACGCACGCCCGTTGCAATTCTTAATTCCGAGCACTTATTGTTGTCCATTACCTTTCCTCCCATGTTGGATTATGGATGTGACAGGCTAGACATGAGGAGATGTGGACTACATTGTTGTCCTTGGATTCTTTATTTCCTTATTTTCTAGCAAGAGGGGTGCGTGGTAGAGTGTATGGCCACCTGCCACTTCATTAACTCCTTTTACTAGACGTGTGGGACTCTTTCTTGCTGGTGGCCGCACTTCATTTATTAATTCTGATTTGCAAATCTTCTTTGTTTCTTGTTGACTGCCTGCAATATCCTTCTCTGACCGCGTGAGATTTTCCTTTGATGGACTGCGTGTGGAGTGGTTGAGAGGCCATCGAAATCTTTTCTGTCAAGGTGTTTTTCTTCATGGTTCCTCCTGGGCGCGTCTTTTTTTTGTCTTCCCTGGCCGCAATGAAACCTCCTCACGCCTTATGCTGGTGCGCAGATCCTGGACGCCTTCCTTCTTCCCCGCCCGCCGCATGGGGAAAAAGGAGCGTTTTCTTTTCTTTGGCCGCGCATGAGCTACCAGCTAGTGAGTGAAGTAGGCGTGTTTCCTCCACTTTCATTGGGTGCTGCGAGGTGTGTTCTTGTCGGGATCCTCAAAGCATGCACTGATAGTGCTTTAGCCGAAGCGAGGCATGTTGCGACGCAGTAGAAGCCCTTTTGAGCGCTTCCACAAGCGGATGTCCAACTATGTTGTTATCATTGCTCAAAGCATCAAATGCATCCTAAAATTCGGATTCTCCTTCAAGATATTTTATCAAAATCGACTATGTGACAGTGAGAGTGTTACCAGGGGACTTGATGAAATTTATTACAAAGATTCTCTATTGAGATCTTACTTGTTTTACGATGTAACTCATGGAAGAGAATCTCATAGAGGTGGATCTGTTTCATATCAGAATATTCATGAAGTACAGATTGCCTTGCTGAACCTTTAGCTAGTACAGTTGCAACTCACATGGTGGCCAAACGGTTTACTCTACTTTGTGCGACATTAATAGAGACTTCTCCTTCCTGCATGCCAGCAACAGAGATCACTTTACAAGAGAACTTATTAGGGGAAGTTTTGAATTGCATGGGCCATTCTGCTGCCCAGGTATGAGAGTCTATTGGCACTCTTAGCATTTTGTGCTCAAACCTTCGTTTCAATTCAGCGTTTGCGGATCAGTCGTCCAAACTGATTGAGAGACTTAATTGGAGTTAATTTCTTGTGGAAAGAGCCATTCTATATGTGAATAAGATTCACATTGCCAGTAAATTGAGTGTCCTTGATGGACAACTGGTCTCTTCTGGTGAAAAGAATGATAAAGGTGATACTGAGGAACAAGAATATATAAAATGGATGGAAACAACATTCTATTTTCTTATATCAGCATTAAAGTCTGGACGAGCTGCAGTTTTGACAGACATAATTGTTGGTCTTCTCTATCCTGTTATTTCCTTACAGGAGACTACGCATAAGGAGTTATCCACTTTAGCAAGAACAACTATGGAACTATTAAAATGGCATGTAATTCCCCAGCCATATGTTTCATCAGCTGTGTCTGTGCTTATATCTGCAACTAACGACACTAGTTGGCATACTAGAATAGCAACATTAATGTTTCTGCAGTCCTTCATGTATAGGCATATGTTCCTTTTGTCAAGCTCTGAAACTGAGCATGTGTGGGATCAACTGCAAGAGCTTCTCACAGACAATCAAGTGGAGGTGGATGTTGCCTTGCAGTTTTTTGACCTGCTCTTTCCATGGTCACTGGTTGTCCTTGTTGTTGGGTTAGAGGCCCCTTGCAGAGATTGAGCACCTTGTGGGGAAAGCAACAGGTGCTGATGATGGAGAAATTGCAGGCTGGGCGAATCTGATGAATGCATTTCAGGCATGATAAGCCCTAACCCTCTCTCTTAATGATTTATTTCCTTTAGCATTTAGATAAATCAATATCTGTAATTTTGTTTGAATGTCTGTAGATGTGGGTTTCTTTTGGAATGTTGATGTGTTTTTATTTTACTAAGTAAATAGCTTTTGGACTCGGATATTATATAACATGCATTTACATATATTGACGCTTTCTTGAAAGAGATGCCCGAGAAAGAGATGGGTATCAAATGACTTTTAATTATAATTGCATGAACTGATCTCTCCCCTCCTTTACGCTTTATCTTATTTACTATTTGAAGTAGAAAAAATCTCTACTTCGATTCTTGCCTACTGATCTTATAATGTTGGTTGATTTTTTTGCCTTGATTCTTCCTTTGAATGATGGTTTCTATACAAAATATTGAGCGTGAATGAGGTTTATAATTTTTCTTGTATTGTTTATATTATGTAGAACATCGCTTGAAAAAGGGAATTTCCGATATGACTGTATTTGGATTTTACTGTGGATTTATAATAATATAAACTCCCATTAGGATTGGGGGCTTCTATTTGGGAAGAGTCATACTAGTTTAATTGGTCTTTCTAGATAGCTCCATCTGAGTCATTCGATTATCATTTACCTTGGGGATTATTGAAAACCCCTCACCAAGCCCTCTGCTATTATTATTACTATGAGCTTATTATTAGATTGGAACCCCCGACGAGCATGCGTTAATGGGTTTTCGATGACCTTTACGAATATGTTATGCACGCAAGTCATTATCCTGTGTGGATAATTCTATGGCTTAATTTTTGAGGCACTACTTGGATCTTTGAATCGGTTAAAGTAATATTGGATACATCGAACTCTCATGAATGTCAACATTCTTCAAGTTTGATTGATATGTGATGTCCTCATGCATATGAATGCAGGCAATGCTTGAAATATGAAATTATAAATATATCTTATACTTTGACCTTGAAGCTTGTCGAAAGACTTTTTGGTAGGAAAACAAATGAATAGGGAAGTTAAGATAACTACCCTAAAATGGAGTCATGCATAGCCTTAAGTAAAGGTGACAGCTACCATAATGGGACTGTGCATACCATGTATGTATGACAGAAGGATATATAAGTCCACCTGAAATTATTTAATTTCATTTTATAGAACAATAATTAATACCCATAAATTGGGGTATGCAAGTGGAGGTTGAATTATATAACAGGGTATATTATGTTATCAGGTAACCAGTAAGGATAAATATGTTATTTCAATACTTGGTTAACGAGTGGAATATTTTCTGGCATTTACGATGATTATTATGTTAGCTAAAAATTGATACTTGCATCTCAATTGGGAGTTGAGATAATGTTGATACTTGTATTTATAGTGGCTTGGACCACTCTTACATATCCTAGTTAGTCAAATGTATCTTTGACATATTAGCAAAATATGACAATATTGTTGATCGTAACTCATTCCAATGAGTTGGACCCTTATACTAATAGAAACATATAAAGACATGGAATAAGCAACCAAAAGGATACCTAAATAATATATGAACTTGTGGATTGGTGGAATCTTTGTTAACATAAGTATATTCTTAAAATTGTGAGATAAAAATCCAAATTATAGTTACATATCACTGATTATCTATGAAGGTTTGATACTTGGGTAATATCGATGAATAATATAAGATTGATACTTGTATTTATTATATAAACTTAATGTCGTTGGTGCTTTTATTTAATTGAAAGATAATATTGTTGGATACTTATATATGTGAAGTAGGTTGAGGGTATTAGGTGAGCGTTATTATTATTATTACTGTAATTTAAGTATGATTGATTGCATGGTTAAAGTTGTATATCTAGTCACTTGGAATTATGTTCTTATGTAAGTAAGCAGATCTTAAGGAAGTGAACATTGATGAGTATGAAATGTATTATCATGAGTCATGTGCATTAAGTTTTAAATGTATGTTAGAAATTTATTTGATAAGGAGTATTGCAAACTTTCATTTATTTAAATGCTAGATGGCATAAATTATTAGGTGAGGTTTATATCTTATCATGCTCAGTTCTAGCGAACTGACTCTAGTAAATATTTGTGTAGATGGATTATGCGAGTAGATTAAAGGAAAAGAGTGTAAAAGTTTCATCGACTCAAATTATGAAGTTCTTTGTAGAAATTTCAATGCGTCAAATTTTGTAACTTTGCTTGCAAGGAGTTTAGAAGATCTCTTGTCTTGGTATGTTCGGAAAAACTACGTGGTGAAGTGTTCTTTCCCTTTTGTTGTTAGACTAGTAACTTACCTTGGTGAGAAATGATATTCAATCATTACATTGGCATAAGTATTGTAAAACCTTGATTTTGAGAATAAAGTGTTAAGTCAAAACTCTCTGACACCTTGTAATGATGTGATATAAGTAAAATTAAATGGAGTGGTTAACCCTTATAGAAGTTAACTAAATATATATATTCAAATAAATGAATGTAGAGATGACTTACTTGAGAACAAGAGATTCCTGAAATAATCAAAGGTGAAACTATCCTTGTAAAGTAAAATTTTAAAATTTGATATCCCTAGCTAAACTAGTGAACACTACCCCTTTTGGGTGAACTCTGAAACAAGCTTAAGGGAAAACAATGGTTAGTTTCTGGAAGATAATAAGATTTAGCAAGTAGGAGAAGACTTTAAGTGAACTACTCTACAGTGTGTAAGAAAATAACTCAGTTGGTAAGATGAATTTGTGCGAATCATTTATTGAATATTTCTGAAAACATAAGTCATGAGTTAAAGGGTGTTTTATCAAAATAAATAACCTTCAATCATTTCTTACTGTGGCTTGCCCTATCTGTGAGAGTGTCATGTGGTTGGACTTCTATGTTGTTCTGTAAAAAAAAGAAAAGTGTATTATCCTTTTGGGTGTGAACGTTTCCGTGCAGATCTTGTGGTCATCCCCATAACAAGTGGTTCCCAGAGTTGGTGGTAACTTTGTGACGACATGTTGTGTCGTGTTGTGTGTCGAAACAAGTCAAAAAAAAATATCCTGTCTTTTAATGTGTTGTTCGTGTGTGAATTTTTGGGTCGTTACATAGTGCCCATTGTTTGTTGGTTTGCACACCAATTGCCCTGTCTACAAGAACATTGTGCATGTAAAAACACACACACAAGACATAAAAGTTACATGTCACAAACTTATAACACCTTTTATAACCTCTTAAATGATAGTCTTAAGGAACCTTTCATAATCTTACCATAATGTCTGAAAGGTATGAGTAGATTTATAGCTTTTACATAATAAGTTAGTGATTTGTACAAATTTTGGATGGTTTGTAAAAGAATTGAAAAATAATAATTAGAGAGTCATCTTTTTACATGTTGACATAATCACAGACTCCAAAATCCATTTAAAGTGTTTTTACATCATTTAAAGAGATCGAAGAGGTTTACAAATTTAATATTTTATAATTTTGATGATTCCTAATGGATTTTAAAAATAATAGAGAATACATTTTTGACATGTGTGAAGATTTTTCAAGATTCCTCTTTCGTTTAAAAGTCAACATTGAATCGTTAAAAGTGTATAACATAAAAGTTGCAAGTATTTAAAATATTTTTCCAACATTGTAAGGGATGCTAAAGTGAAAACTAGGTCAAAAGTAATTTCAAATCATAAACATATTCATTTTTCTTTTACAAGATTTTATTTTGTGTTATAAAAACCATTTCAAATATGTGCGGAAATTGCCAAAAATTATAATATGAAAGTTGTAGATCTCTATAATATATTTGCAATGGTATGAAGAGCACTCAAGATACTAGTTGGGATAAGACGTTATGGTAAAATGACTCCAATTAAGAGAGATTTAGGGGCGAAATAACCTTACGTGAATATAATTGAATGTTACCAAAGTTCTAAGACCATTATATATTGTTTCTAAGAGCATTCCCAAGATAAAAAATTAACTCAAGTTTATAAAGAGCATTATAATATCTACCGCTTTTATATTATCTATTTATAGATAAGGGTTGGGACACTTACACACACCGAATTGCTTGTTGACATGTTTCAAGTGTTGGTTGCCAAATTGTTCAAGACATGAGAGCCTTGATAATAATGGAGGTATACCAAAACCTCCATTAACACCGTCGAGTTTGTAATGGATCTTGGAAATTAATTGTTAGAGCTCAAAATCGCACCCTAGATATGATCATGGCGATTATAATTTTGGACTAACATGGGACTGTCTCCTAAGTGTGGGATTTACATCTTGAAACAGAATTCCAGAAGGCTAGTTCATCTACCTACCTATCATAATGCTAACACTACTCCTAAGCTATCCTACTCTAACACATCCAAGGGACCAGGGAGAGAGAGATACAAAATGAAGACCTAAGCTAACAGGGGTGGTGATAGCACCATAAAAGAAGGGGTGATCACTCTCCACAAGGGGAAGAATGTAAGAGAATTTAGGAGGGAAGGACAAATTGAGGTGCCAAAGACCCAAAAAACGCACAATACTAACCCCTCCCACACACTAACAACACACAAAGATGTAGAACCCGTGAATTTAATCCATACACAACATAAAACACATGAAAAGAGAGGCAAGGCGACAACAATGCAAAGAGAAGGGTAGGAACGAGTCACAATCTTCATTAAATCGTTGTTATGAATATGCACAAACTATTACAAATGCTCGAAGACATTGAACACACCACATATGCTCAAATCTGAGGTCCGAACTCGTGGGAAGTTAGCCGCCATTTTGGCATGGTGCCATTACAACAAAGAGGGATCACTTTTTAAGAGTGAGCCTCATACTTATAGACTAGCAAAAGCATCCATATGTGCTTGAGAAAGGTCAATAGACATGATTAATATAATTTTTATGTTTTTTAAAATGTTTTTTCTTATAGATTGATGTGAGGAAACCATTATTAGTGGATTTAACAGACATGAAACCTATATAACACATGTATAAAACCCAATTTCAATTTCATGGTGTTCATTTTTTTAGATAGGCCATAGAGTAGGGGGCCAGGCTATACTAATTAACAACTATCAAAGAGAAAAAGAGGGAAATTAGAGAGATGTGCCACAAGATCACGCCAAACACCAATCAATTCCTATCAATGCACAAATCTTTGACAAGGCCACTTACCACGTCATTTGATCTAGTAGGCAAAGCATGGACATCATTCATCATTAAATTTGGTGGTTGAAGGCGGTTGCACGTTTTAAACAAGTAAAATTTCCCCTACTCCCTTTGAATATGTGTTTGCACTTTTGACCCCAAAACTCAATCAATTTCTACGTTTCTTGATACCAAAATGAATCCCTTGAGGAGACCTTTCCAAGGCCACCAATTTTGTGCAACTTTGAGCACAACATCGAAAGTTATGGTAAAAAAACCATTTTTCTCTTTGTTCCATGACTTCCCCGAACTTGTCCTTTGTTTCACGACTTTTCTCCTTGTTATGCGGGTTTGAATGTTATTATTTTGTCCCACGGATTTTCTTTGTTCTGAAGTCCGCGAAGGCCTATTTGCTTGTTACGTTGCTTCTCCACATCACGCTTTATGAAGGCCTATTCGCTTGTTACGTTGCTTCTCCACATCACGCTTTCGCGAAGGCCTATTCGCTTGTTACGTTGCTTCTCCACATCACGCTTTCGCGAAGGTCTAAACCTTTGTTTAGTAGGTTAGGAGAACCTGCAGAACATTGAAATTTGGAAACTCGCGGAACACTAGGATTGTGTTATATGGCTTTTAGATTAGGTTGCTCATAACCTTCTCTCATTTTCTCGGTGACACCTCGTGTATCACGGCCTTCGTCAGACAAAAGTCATACTTTCCTTTTTTCTGTGAAGCACTATCCGTTTTCACTAATGCCACGAAGACTATCTCCTTTGTTTCATGAATTTTAGATGTAAAATCTGCGGAACACTATCGTTACCATCACTCCTCTACGAATTTCTACCTTAGCCAATTTTTTTCCTAAGACCCAAGCTCATTCTCCTTTGTTTTGTAAATTTCAGATGTAAAATCCACAGAACACTATCTTTACCATCAGTCCTCCGCAACTTTCTGCCTTAGCTAATTTTCTGCCTAAGACCTGAGCTCATTCTCCTTTGTTTTTAAGACTTGGAGAGTCCATAGAACACTACCTACTCTCCTTTGTTCCATGAGTTAAGAGAACCCGCGAAACACTAAGTTCCTTAATTCCGTGGAATACTCAAAAAAATGTTCCACAAATTTTTGCAAAAAAATTCTCTAAGTCTAAAATTGGATTTTGTAGCTATCAAAATACCCCGAGGGGTTATTTTGAACAATAATTCTGGCGACCTCTAGGGGATGTGTTATTCTAGATAGAAGATCAATGACCTTTTGAAGCATCAATTGGGCATGGAGTCAAGCTTGAAAACTTTGAAAAAATAATCTTTTAAACTTTGAAAATCGTACTCCTTAATCTGTATGGACTTAGAATTGATATGGAATTGCTTGGAGTGTTCTTAACCGACATCGGTTACTTGTGTATGGAATTTTTAATTAACTCTCGGGAATTATATCTATTTTTAGCTTTAAAGCAGATATATTGATTGTAATTACATGGCTAAGTGCCCTAAGTTTATATACGTCTATATAAGCATGAAAGCTAGGGTTTAGAAGTAAGAAGTAAGAACTTGCAAAAGTTGGCAAGAGAGAATTCTTGGAGAAGAAGCAAAAGTTTGAGTAAAAGAAAATACTTGAACATCTGAGAGGTGTGGAAGATTGTAAATCTTCAATTGTATATCTTGTCAAAGCTTTGGATAATAGATTGACTTGTTTCTTGGTGGACGTAGCCTATACTGGGTGAAGCACGTTAAATCTGCTGTTGATTTATGTCTCTTATTTTGTGTATTTATTCTGGTATAATATCCTTTTTTATTTGCATGTATGCTTAGATATGATATATTATCTGTACAACTAGTGTGCTAATCCCAACAACTGGTATTAGAGCTTTGTTTGAGGGTTTTGTGTGTTGACAAATTTACTCACAAAGGGTTTTCTGATTGAGTGAGAGCTACAACAATGAAAGAAGAAAACAAATACAAAGTAGAAAAGTTTGACGACCAAAATTATCAATTATGGAAGATGAAGATTGATGATTATTTGTATCAAAGAGATTTGTATTTACCGTTAGATGAGAAGTTTAGACCTACGAAGATGACTAATGAAGAATGAAATATTCTTGATAGAAAGACTTTGGGATCTATAAGATTGAGTCTGACAAAGATACGTGGCTTCCAATATTACAGAAGCGAATTCTACGGCGGGGTTAATGAAATTTCTTGCTGATTTATATGAAAAACCTAGTGTTTCAAATAAAGTTTATTTGATGAAGAAACTATTTAGTTCTAAGATGCATGAAGGCGGATCTCGCATCTAGTCATTTGAATGATTTCGATCTATTGTAAATCAATTAAAATTGGTTGATATACCGTTTGATGAGGAAGTGAAAGCACTTTTATTCTTTTGTTCTTTGCACGATAGTTGAGATAACTTAATAATGACTTTTAGTAATACAACATCTACTAATAATATTTTGAAGTTTGATGATGTGGTTAGTATAATCTAAAATGAATAAATTCGTAGGAAGAGTACAAAGGAATCATTATCCGGAAATGCTTTGAATGTATAAAGTAGGGGTAGAAAGAAGGAGCGATCCAAAAGTAAGAGTAATAAGAAATCAAATTCAAGGGATAACAAATCTAAATTCGAGGTAAGGACATTACCCATTGTTGAAATGTGGAAAGAAATGACATGTAAAGAAATATTGTTGGTCAAAGAATAAAGAGAACCAATAATAAGACAAAGGTAAAGAAGAAAATTTTGCTGCAATAAAGGTAATGCAAGATGCTTTTATTTTTTCTTTAGATAATAGAATTGAATCGTGGGTTTTAGATTTAGGAGCTTCTTTCCATGCAACTCCTAATAAGGGCTATTTCGAAATTATGTCTAGGGTAATTTTGGGCATGTTTATTTGGGTAATGATGAACCTTGCAATATTATTCTGTAAAGAGAAAGTTCATCTAAAATTACAGAATGGAAATACATGAGTATTGAAAGATGTGAGGCATGTGCCAAGTCTCAGGAGGAATCTTATTTTTGTAGGGCAACTAGGTGAAGTTGGTTGCATGGTTGCATGGTTACTTTTACAGATACTCTTGGAAAGCCACCAAGGGTGCTTTTGTTATGGCAAGAGGTAAGAAGGTAGGAACGTTATATTTATCTACTTGTGTTACTGATTCTTTTTCTGCATTATCTACTTCAGATTTAGATGCATGCATGTGGCATAATTGGTTAGGCATATGAGTAAAAATGAATGCAGATCTTAAAGGCTAAGGGTAAGTTATCAGATTTGAAAGATTTAGATCTTGATTTCTATGAGCATTATATCTTTGGAAAGAAAAAGAGAGTGAGATTTCTCAAAGTTCGGGCAACTAAGGAGCAAAAATTGGAGCTTGTACACTTAGATGTGTGGGGACCACTCATATATCTTTTCATAGAGGATCCTAGTATTATGTTACTTTTATTGATGATACTACAAGAAATGTACATGTTTATTATATTAAACATAAATATGATGTTTTTGAGACTTTTAAAAGATGGAAAGCCCTTGTTGAGAATGAATCAAATTCTAAGTTAAAGTGCCTTAGATCTGACAATGGTGGTGAATATTGTAGCAAAAATTTCAATGATTATTGTTCAGTGAATGAGATACGTAGAGAAAGAATCGGTTCCAAGAACACCACATGAGAATGGTGTTGCAGAAAGAATGAACATGACAATCATGGAATGTGCTAGAAGTATGAGGATACATTCTGGATTGCCCTTGCAATTTTGGGCAAAAGCAGTTGATACAATGGTTTATTTGATTAATCATGGGCCTTTAAGTTCACTACATGGAGGAATACCAGATAAAGCTTGGACCGGAAAAGAGGTAGATATTTATTTTCTTAAATTTTTTTGGTTCAAAAGTTTTTATGCATGTTGATAAGGAAAATAAGAAAAATTTGGATGCAAAATTTAAGAGATGCACTTTCATTGGTTATGGATCCGGTGATTTTAGAATCTATTTTTGGGATTTAGATAATTCTAAAATTATGAGTCGTGATGTTGAATGGAATGAAAATAGAATCTACATGGATCAAATTTTGATACCCAAGGATGAACTAATTGAGAAGTTTATGAATGAAAATGAAATCTTAGATTTAGAATTAATACCAAAAGAGTTACACATGAACGGTGTTGATTGACCCCTGACCGACATCGGTCAACATAATCGGCATCGGTTACAAAAGATCTATGCTAACATCGGTTAGCGGAGGCCCGGCGTCGATTCGGTGTGACCGCGTTGGTCACATGACGATTTGGATAGAAATGTCCAGGAGATCCAAAACGAGCCTCCGATACCCCAAACTCCTATGAGAAGGTCACAAAGGGTAAGTAAACCTCTAGAAAGATTTACACCTTCTCTATTTTATCTATTATTGACTGATAATGGTGAACTAGAAAGTTTTTAAGAAGCAATGCAGGATAAGACCCACGTCCAGTGGGAGCATGACATGGATGAGGAGATGAAATCCTTGGAACAAAACCAAACTTGGGATTTGGTTAAGTTGCCAACAAGTAAGAGGACATTGCAGAACAAGTGGGTTTACAAGATCAAGGAAGAAGAGGGTGGACAAAAAAGGTACAAGGAAAGGCTTGTAGTAAAGGGATTTGCACAGAAAATGTATTGACTTTGGTGAAATATTTTCTCTTGTTGTTAAGATGACTTTTATTCGTACTATATTGAGTTTAGTTGTAGTAGAGGATTTACATTTAGAGCAACTAGATGTGAAGACAACTTTCCTTCATGGTGATTTAGATGAAGAGATTTATATACAACAGTCGCTTGGGTATGAAGTCAAGGATAAGGAAAAATTAGTGTGTAGGTTGAAAAAGAGCCTATATGGGCTCAAACAAGCTCCAAGGAGATGGTGCATGAGGTTTGATAGTTTTATTCATGAGCATGGTTACTTAAGATGTGAATCTGACCATTGTGTTTATTTCAAGAAGTTTGAAAATGAGAGCTATATTATTTTGTTACTGTATGTGGATGATAGCTTATTACAGGGATATAGTACGCGGGACATTCGTGAGCTTAAGGGAAAATTAGCTCACACTTTTGCTATGAAGGATTTAGGAGATGCAAAAAGAATCCTTGGCATGCAAATACACAAAAAAAAGAAAAAAGAAATGGTATTTGTTTCAGGAGGTTTATATTTACAGGTTGTTAGAAAGGTTCAAGATGCAGAATACAAAACATGTTAGTACACCTATGGCTATAAACTTCAAATTGAGCAAAGATTAGTGTCCTTCATCACAAGAGGAGGTCAAATACATGACACAAGTGCTATATGCTTCAAAGCATTGGGAGTCTCCCGTATGCTATTATTTGTACTGCACCAAACATTGCATAGCGGTGGGAGTTGTGAGTAGATATATGACTAATACGGGTAAAGAGCATTAGAAAACGATTCAATAGATACTCAAGTATTTGAAAGGGACATCTAACATGCGGTTATGCTATGGAGGTTTAGTTGTTTCATTATGTGGCTATATTGATTCGGATATGACTAGAGATCTGGATGGTAGGAGGAACAATACTAGATATATTTTCACAGTAGGTGGATGACAGTTAATTTGGATTTCAAGATTATAGAAGGTTGTGGCTTTGTCTACTACGGAGGTAGAGTATGTTGTAACTACGAGAGGCTAGCAAGAGGAGATGATATGGATGAGTTCATAGAAGAGTTGGGAAAAGAGTAAGATGATTGCAAATTTTTAAGTGACAATCAGTATAATTCATTTGGCAAAGAACTCGGTGTTTCATTCAAGAAACGAAACACATCCGGTTGAGGTATCACTTCATCGACGGTATTGAAGGATGAACAATTGAATCTGGAAAAGATTCATACAAGCAAGAACCTCTGCGAATATGCTAACAAATCTGTTAGCAAAGGAGAAGTTGGAGCTACACTCCACTTCTGTTGGTCTTCGATTTTGAGACTTGAAGAGGAAGAAACAAAGCTAAGGAAGGATCCAAGAATGACAATGTACATGTATGGTGCAGTAATTAATCTCTAAGTGGGAGATTGTTGAGTTGTGGAGCTCAATTACTTTAGATTAACATGCAATGTAAAAATTACTGGAAAACATAGTAATCATCATCGGTAAGGAGGGACCGGTATCGGTCACCTATGACCGACATCGGTAAGGCAAGGAGGAACCGACATCGGTTAGGGTGAACCGACATCGATTACATGTGCATGAACATTTTAATTAACTCTCTGAAATTAGATCTATTTTTAGCATTAAAGTAGATATATTGATTGTAATTATATGGCTAAGTGCCCTAAGTTTATATACGCCTATATAAGCATGAAAGATAAGGTTTAGAAGTAACAATTAAGAAGAACTTGCAAAATTTGGTGAGAGAGAGAATTCTTGGAGAAGAAGCAAAAAATTGAGTGAAAGAAAGTATTGAACATTTGAGAGGTGTGAAAGATTGTAAATCTTCAATTGTATATATTATCAAAGCTTTGGATAATAGATTGACTTGTTTCTTAGTAGACGTAGCCCACATTGGGTGAACCACGTTAAATCTAGTGTTGATTTATGTCTCTTGTTTTGTGTATTTCTTCTAGTAGAATATCCACTTTTATTTGCATGTATTCTTAGATCGATATATTATCATCTATACAACAGTGAGCTAACCCCAACAAAAGCTGATTTCTTGGGTTTTTTTATAAAACTTACAAATTGTCCCCAAACTTCTAATTTTTTCCAAGGAAGGAGCATGAAGAACTCGACTACATATAATTTTGGGGTTGAATGAATAACCTTGAAGACTTCCCCAAAACACCTTGTTTCCACCATAAAACACTCGCTTAGAATCGGAATGGAGTGTGCAACAACAAAAAGGCCCACAAAACTATGTACAAACATGGAAAATCATACATGTTCTAAGAGGAAACATGCAAAGTGTGCACAAACACTTATTTTCCAATAAACAACCTAATCTAACCTACTCTAACCAAAGGTAAAGGAAGATAAACAAAACTAGCAATTGGTTAGGAGAAATAGTTTCCCTTCCTTATAAAATTGGACCATGTGATTAATTTTGTAACTAAATCACATGGTGGAAGTGAGAGCATGACCCACACTTCATTGTTGCTCAGAGTATCAGCTGAAATAGAATGAATACCTCCTTTAGTTGCTCTACATTTGGGTTTGGGAGGTATTGGAGCTGACCTTTAATGCTTTGATGATCCTCCTCATGCTTTGAAGTGAGCATGACTGTGGCAACTCAAAATTTGACTCTAAACCAACCAAGTATCTGATTGGGAAGATGTTATTTATAACGATTCGATGATTTGTATGATTTTTCCATCCTCTTTGCATTCAAATCCATAAATGGAGCTACTAGAGACACTTTCCTCTTCATTGTAAATGTTTGCGAGTTGATTTGGACTTGGTCTTTCTTTCTCTTGTGCAAACATTTTTGTTTCCACTTTAGGGTGTTGATTTCCTTCCTCTTCATCCTTTTCCCCAGTCTGATTTTTCACCATAAGTGAAACAAGTTTCAAATATGCTAAGTAATAAGGATCATTACATTCAATTGTAACATCTTTCTCACTTTGCATACATTATTCCTCAAGGCCTTGGATGTCATTAGTGTTTAAAAACACTTTCTCTTCCCCTCCAATTCCAATATGATTTTCCTTCACAAATGCCTAATTTTTCTTGACATTCAACTCCTCTTTTTGTATATTTTGAACCTACATGATGGTGCAAATTAACTCGCAACAATTAGTATGTTGTTTATTAATCCACATTCATTTAATTATCAGACCTAGGGACGTAAACTTTCAATATTGCTAGTGTTGTATGCATAGTTACAAATGTTGGGAGGTATAAGGGAAAATTGTTGTCACTACAATTAGGAAATACAATGCTGGAAATGAACTAGTTTATGACAGAAATGAATACTATGGCTATCATCAAAGCATGTAAAAGACAGATCATAAATAAAGAATAAGTTGTTGCAAATCTAATCTAATCATGTAAGAAACTATAACAACAAACAAAAGGAGAGGGTTAACAAACCAAAAGTGGGCCCTGCCTTTGGTACTAATCCCTCCTAAGGTCTATGTCTAAAACAATTTAACAGAACTTATATTTTATTCAATAACATGAAGATTACAAATGAAACGTACAACAAAATCTCTACCTATGGATTGATCCCTTTCCTACAACCTTAGCATTATTTTTATATTCTTCCCTTTAGAAGAGATGTGAAGAGGCTATCTCATTACTAATAGTTACAATTTGATTAAGTACAAGATCACAACCAAGCAATCCAAATATTCTCATGCATGCAACAAAACTGTTAAAAGGTATCCTCATACAATGACATAACTTAACAAACTGATTGATTTAAACAACCAATTATCAAATTAAATCAACTAGTTCCTTATTGGAGTTGCAGAGCATAATCAGATGATGGCATTGAATCTTCTTCGTGTTCTCATAATTGATCCTTTAGCAACACGTGAAAACTCGGGTGAATTTTCCACATTGCTCAAGCTTTCCATAATTACGGTCTTGTATATGCATGTGACCTCCTTTGGCTGCAAGTGATTTTCTGTGGACGAGTCCCAGTTGTTGCGGACAAGTCCCTTTACATTGTGAATGAGTTTCTTTGGCTGCATGTTAGTGGATACACATAACAACTCTTTGGCAATCAAGGATGACATTTATTCAAAGCACTATTTAATCATCACATTGCATTCAGAAGAATAAATGCATCCATAATCCACAAAATAAAGTAAACTTAGTAATAATTATATTAACTAATATAAGTGCCATAAGTTCAAGATATAACAGATATGTTCAACAAGTATATGGAAAACACAAGTTTAGGGGGTACACATGGATAAACAAAATACAACAGATGAGAAATTTTAAACAGTAAATAAAAGGGCTCATCACACCCCTAGACTAAGCTTCTTGAATGTCCTCATTCAAGAATTCTTGCATTCTTCCTCTCCTTTCTTGGGGTCAGCCTAAATAATGCTTTGCATAATCTCCTGAAGTCCATTGGTGCTGAGATACCTTCTAGTTCATTGAAGAAGTAACCTACATTCCTTCATACCTTTCCATTATCCTATCCTATAATTCCTCATTCAACTCTGTGTTTCTATACCAGTGGGGGATAGGATAGTGGAAAATTGGTGGATAATAACCAATAGGAAACCAAGTTTTCCACATCCCTTAGAGACTTCAATATATGCATTTATCCTCCTGAAAGTTGGGATGATATTAGGATAAGAATGCATTTCCTTCCTCTGCATCTCTTGTGACATTTCTTCCCATCTTATCCTGCAGCCTATACTATTTCCATGCCATTAAAATTAATGTAGTTTCTTGCTTCATCATAGGATTCTGTCTCATTCGATAAACCCGTTGTTTAATCTAATAAATTACAATAAACTTCTCATATTATTCAATCATTGATTTAGTGTTTCCTACCTCTACCCTTATCATCAAAGGTTGTACCTTGCACAAGTGTCTGTAATCCACCATCTGCTTCTCCTATATAGTTCATTGTTAAAGTAGGAACACAGTGCCCTAATTTTCACATCCCCAATGTAGAGTGTAGGTATCCAATCTCTGTCATACTCCAGAGCATAGTTATACATATATAATTCACATAACAACAATTGAATTTCATGTGGCATCTTTAAATACAATATGAAGAAGTTGTGAGTTGCACTAATGTCAAACTGAAAATCTGAGTTGATGCAAGTAAGTTTTAGTTGCAACATTTGTTCCTTCAAGAAGACAACATATACATTTGAAGGTGGCCTACATAAGAGTATTTCATTGGTTACCTTAATAGTGTCTTCTTGCTTCTTCTTCAATCTAGCAATCTCATTATCCTTAGCCCTGAGCTGCCTATCCTTCTCTTCAATATCTAGTTGATGTTGGAAGAGAAATTCTTCCTTCTCTCTCTGTCCCACTTTCTCTGCAACTTGTTAACATAATTCTCAAATTGTTGTACCCAATAATCCAGCA
This sequence comes from Taxus wallichiana var. yunnanensis, assembly GCA_018340775.1. Taxonomy (NCBI): domain Eukaryota; kingdom Viridiplantae; phylum Streptophyta; class Pinopsida; order Cupressales; family Taxaceae; genus Taxus; species Taxus wallichiana. Next base: position 11,000,377 of record CM031234.1, read on the forward strand.
AGGTGGTTTGAGTTGTCATATCCCTACAAGTTGGTTCTGGGAGGTTCTTTGAAAATTTCCTTGATCACAACCTATGGCTGCAGGTTGAGTGGTGGCAATGGTGGATGCACAGGCTCAAAGACTTCATGAAATTCATCTTGGGAAGTTGTAGGACTGTCCACTTGTGTTATCTCAATAGGTTCATGAACAGGTTTTGGCTCAAGGTCTTGGACAATATTCTCAATTGTGTCCTCAATATCTTGTGGAAAATCATCCACAATGTCCATTACATCAATCTATGGTTCAGGTATTGAGTGTTCTAGTGCTTCCCGATCTATTCTTCATTATCTATGTGGTCACATTGGCTACATTTTCAATTTCCTTTGTTGATACTTCTCCTTCATGTTGTATGTGGGTTTCCCCAGCATGAACAACCTCTGTTTGAACTCTAATTGGTTCATTAGGGCTCTCATGAGCAAGTTTCTCATCTAACTCCTCCTCTTTTTCTCTTCCACTTCCTTAGTTGTATCTTCCATGCCTATGTATTCATATGTGTCTACATGATCTCCACTCAACATCCATTGGAATAGGTTCCTCAATCTTTTCTAGCTCCTCTTCATCACTATCTAGAAAGATTTGAATGTTTCTCCTAGGCTTTGAGGTTTTGGTCTTTTTAGTACGGAGCCTATGGGATCTCCTTGATGTTTTAGGGGATTTTCTTGAGGACTTCCATTTTCCTTTTGATGAGGAGGACTCAGGGGTGGATATCTCTAACAGAGTTTCAACAATAAGAATTCTATCAGGGGAGATTGGCCTAGGGTCCTTCTCAGGAGATGGAGGTTAGGAACAAAATTTTCTGTAGGTACAAAATTTTTGTAGGGAGAGAGGTTTCTGTAGGGATGGAGGTAACAAATATGGTTTTAGGTGTAGACATAGAAGAAATAGCTGAGCTTCTCCTCTTTTCTTCCCTTTTGCAAAAAATAATCAATATGTTTTGCCCTAGAAAACTCTCTCCCATATTATTGTAGGATGTTCCATTGCCAATGCATGTTTCAAAACTAAGGTGACAAGACAATGGTGAGATAATGCAGACCTACCCCTTTGAGATTCCTTACTCATTTTCTTTAGGATTTCATGTAGGAAGTTAGGGACATTTCCATGTTTTCTAGGGATTTTTTTAGTGGCGAATATTCGTAATATGGTGAATATTCCATTTTGTAAAAAAGTGAAAAGGTGATTTTTTTGGCATGGGTCAATGACATGTTCACCTAAAAATTAAAGTTTAATTTTTTTAGGGGTCGGCTTCACCTACCTCTTTATAATATCCCCTATATAATCCTATATTATTCGCTAGGTAGAACACTAGTTGCTAACTCATTCCACGGTAGTATATAACTTGCGAAGCAAAAGATTCCAATACGGGCGACAAGAAGGCTGTGTGGATGGGTGATAAGGATCGGTGGACACAACAAGATCTGTGGACGGGTGACAAGAAGGATCTGTAGACGGGTGACAAGAAGGATCTGCAGACGGGCGACAAGAAGGATCTACGGACGGGTGACTAGCAGGATTTGTTGATGGGTGACAAACAAGATCTGCAATGGGCGATAAGAAGGGTATGTTGATGGGTGAAAATATGGATTTGTTGGTGGGTAACAAGAAAAACCTTTTGATGCGTGACAATAGACAATGTTGTTGACGTGCCACTAGATTTGTTTGAACTTTGTTGGCGCATGACAGGGAACAATGGCAGCTGCTAGTGATCACAATACCCAACAAGTTACAAAAAAACTCAAAAGTCTCTGTTAAAGTATTTTGGAAACTTTGTTGGTTCAAATACAACAACTGCCAGCACCCATAGAGCTCCCACTGAAATCAATCAGAGCACAAACTATGTGGAAGGTGTTATTGAAGTGGACATGCATTCTGCTCAATATCAGCCAAATGACACCTATAATGATACCATGCCAGGGCTTGAAGATATTCCAGTAGTGCAGGTAGAACTCGAAGATATTGTGCAACCAGGAGTGCCAAATGCAACTCAAAATTCAAATGCAACTAGTGGTTCACGAAAAGGAAACTTGATGATCGTGATAATCCTGAAAGCTCTGCATGTAAAAGTAAAACTGTGAATATGAAAAAGAATATGTGGACGCTTGGGAGGACATACAAGTTTGACTGGGCTGCAAAATTTCCATTTATTGAACCTATAGAACCAACTAATTCTGAAGAAATTTCATCGGAATGTACATGTACAATATGTACGTGGAAATTGGGAAGGCAACAAAAAATGCAACTGAAGTTGGACACAATTGAAAAACACAGTGGAAAACAATATTTCACTTTAACTAGGGAAGATGGCCAGAAAATAAAAACACACAGATGGAAAACTGAAAAAGAATGCATGCATGTGAAATATGTGGCAGAATATGAGGCTGATCAGAAAAGATGTAGACTTCTCATAGAAAATGGCGAGAACGATCACAACACAAATTGGTAAGATGAAAAATAAAATTTGCGTGTTAAACTCATACAATTTTCTACTTTATTCCACATCCTTAAGAAAGGAAGACTAATTTCAGATTTCATCAATTTCAAACCTTTGTATCAATATAATGGAATGCAGAATGTTCCCCAGTCTCACTGGTCAGACAACAGTGCATGGGAAATGGCTAAATGCCTTGCTATGATTGAGAAGGAAGATTTAAAAGAGTGTGTAAAAATGCAAAGTTCATCTCTTTGTCAATTGATGAAGTGACCACTTTGTTGACAACACCGCATGGGTATGTATCCATCTTTACACTTTAGAAAATCATATGAGGACTCCGCACTTTGTTGGGTGTTTAGAAAATGGTTGAAAATTGCAATGCAAAAAATCTATATAAACTAGTTATTTCTCTTTTGAAAGAAATTATTGGCATGACTGCGAATGAAATTGCTATGAAGTTGGTATGCATGGGAGTAGATGGGGCATCAGTCATGCAAGGTCATAGAACTGGGCTATGTGTTTGATTGCAAACATCAGTCGCTCCTTATATGCTAGCAATTCATTGTATGGCTCACAGAATGAATTTAGCATATAAAATCGTTAGCAAATATGAAAATGTTGCAAAAGTAGAAGACCTTATAAGCTCAAATGGTTGTCATAACGACTTACTATCTCAGATATTAATAGTTTTTCCCTTCTCTCCCATTGAATGAGCTCACTGATTTGAGGTGTGATAAATTCATTAATGTGGGATTGACAATCATAGCCAATCAAGTTTTCCAAAGGAAATGTTGGCAAGTCATCACTATCTGTATCAGAAGAGGATGATTTTGAAGGAGAAGTATGGTGGCTTTTAGTTCGATCAACGTCTGCTGCATCTTTTTCCTTATGGGTGCGCTTAATCCTAAAAGTAATAATAGAAATTCATATTAAAATTGAAATTGAAATGTTGAAAATTTAATTAAATTTAAAAGTAAATTGAGATGGAAATATACCTGCTTTGGCCCTAAATCATATCATGTGTGTTGAAAAACCAGATGGGTCACTGCTATCAATGCCCAAATAATCTTCATCTAAATTTATTTGATTCAAAACTGATTGCCCTATTGCAGTGGGACAACCAGTGAGAGAGAGCATCAGAATAGTGAATGAGGAGGGTATGTTTAGTGTCCCGCTAGGGGCTAGAATCAACGACATGCATTTACCAATGGTCTTTTGTCCTGAACCTCTTGTCAGCATTTTGAAATGAAGTTGTGGGGTTGATTGAGTAGGTGTGGTTTGCAGATTTTGAGTAGAAGACAAAGGATTTCTATCAACTTTGAACATCAAGAATCAAGTCATTAGTAATTACTATAAAATATGTAAAAGTATTAAAGAACTAAAAAAATGAAGTCATACCTTGTTGAACGGGATTTTGTTGCGGTACGAATTGATTGTGTAAACTGGGGGACTGTGACAGAGTTTGAATGGATTTGGTTGGAGCTGATGGTGGTAATTATCTGTTGAGATTTGATAATTACATGAGATTGTACCGAGTGAGTTGGAAATGCTTTCCTTGAAGCACACGTGTAGTCAAAAGTCCCTGCAAGCGCAACAACCACATGTCAATTCAAGATGGTAATTCAAAATGTATTCAACCCTACTTAGAATGTTAAGGGTATTACATCTCTGTCATTTTGTTAATGCAAAAACATGGCCATCAGCTGATGTGTGAACAAATCCATCTGATTGTGATTCTCTCGAGGCCTCAACATCTTCTCTGCATACCGAAAAGATTCAATCAGAAAAATATAAAAATGACTAATATTTAACGAACGATTAAAATTTAATATGAACGATTAAAATTTTACCTGATGTTCCTCAATAGGAATTGACAAATTCTTCATTGTCTCATTTGTACAAGTTGGAGTTGGTTCATTTTTCAAATTATAATAGGCCTCATAATAAAGAGCTAGGAGATAGTTGGTTGAATGAATAACTGGTTTTTCTGAAATTGTTGCATTATTAATGTCTGCCTTTATCTTGTTTGATAAAAATGTGCACCAGTCAAATTTTTGGTTTCCAATTGTTGCAAGAATATATGCAACAACCCAATTTGGAATGTCAGATTGTCGACCCTGCATAATAATTCTAGCTTGAAACAGAGAAATTAAGGTAGCAAGAAAGTGGTGTGCAACATCTTGTGTATCCACTCCTCGTCTTGATTTGCTGACATGGGCTGTAAGTCATTGGAATCAAAATCAATATGAATTAATATAAAACAAACATTCAAATGAGAGCAAAGTAGACTTACAATCAACATTGAAACCATAACTAGATTCGAGGAAAATCTTGTCATTGTCAGTGAGGGTTGCTTTGGTTGTTACTATTGGCACATTTTTAAATGGGAGGCTTATCAATCGATGGATATCAATAGGTTCAACACCAAAGGAGAATGTACGCCGATCTTCCAATGTAATATTAAAAGTACTATTTTATGTATTGTAGGATGAAAGTAGATAGTTAAGAGTTTGGTGGTCAACCTCAAACTGTGGCATGCTAACAAGCCCTTTAAATTCGGAGGCTACTATGGAATTCCTGTATTCTTCATTCATTTCTAAAACTCCATGTATGTGGGGGCACATGGTGCTTTTGTATTGAATCTTTCCCTTAGAGGCTCTGGGTGCTGGATCCTGGGGTTCATCTTGGGCACCAGAGGTAGAAGCCATGACTTTGAATGTGGTTTAAAACACATCTATGAACATACGATACCTGCAGACAAAAGTGCTCGGAGAAGGAAAAATGTTTGTTATACGGGAAATAATCATGAAAATGAGGGGCCGGGTTGGTATTTATAGGGAAAATTAGGGTTAAGGGGAGGCTGACGGGCGACAGCAGTGTGATTCTTTCGATAGCGCCAACAAGTATTTGACAACGCATGACGAAGCTATCTCGACACTCGCCAAAGAATACAATATTTTCACGTAACAAGAATGATACCATCGCATGATAACAACCTCTTTTTGTCTCATGACAAAGTGTGATGGTGCTAACGGGCGTCGAGGGTCACTTCTTGTCGTGCGTGCGACAGAAAGTGTTTATGACACTGACAGCAAGGTGATTCTGACACCCGTGCGACAACAAGAATCATACTATCGCATGACAACAAGGAGATTTTGATGTGTGACAACAACCTCTTTTGTCGTGCGACAATGTGATGTTGCTGACGGTTATGCGAGGCCACTTCTTTCCGCCGCACGACGTGAGTGTGATTATGATGCCCGTCAACAACACTATGTTGTTGAGCGACAACATATTTTGTATGGATTTTGCACTTTTTCATGAGCTTTCCGGTGAATTTTTCCTATAGAAACCTACAATAATTCACCTTTTTTGCGAATGGGGCTAAACGAATATTCGCCAGGGATTTTCCACCTCCTATTTTCAAGAGGCTTCTTAAAGGGAACCCTGATGTTTTCCATTTTTCAAATGATTGAGCAATTTAAAATGCATAGTGTTTAACCTTGAGTACCTACCCTCATAGGTGAATTAATTTATAACATAGTTTGCAACATCAACCCAAAAGGGTTTTAAAGAAGTGCATAAGGTACCTTTTCTGTCATTGATGAAGTTGTCATCTAGGTCTCTAAATTCTTTGCGAGCTTCATTCAGATTTACCTTTGTAGGATAAAAATCTCCTTATGCCGGGAGTCCGGTTACTTCAGCCATAATTCCTTCATCCACCTTAACTATCAAACCCTTAATTGTGGCCTTTCCATCCTTGAAGGTGGAATTTTTTTGCTACCATTGAATCATTAAATCCTTGAAATTTATTAATATACTCCATCCAACCACTGTCATGGAAATACTATAGAATATGTGGTTGATTACAGAGCTGTGAATGATCTGTAGGTTTGTTCCTAATTAGGTTGCCACCCATTTTAAAAATTCACAACTATGATAGACAAAAAATCTTTACAGAGTTTGAATTTAGTTTGCAAAAAAATTGAATGAGTGTAAAGATCTCGAGTACTTGGTGTTTTCAAAGTTTGTAACCAAATCACACGTAACTTGAAAGGGAATGTATTAATTGGACTTAAAAGATGCAAGAATGTGAGGTGCGTGGGAGACAACTCACATTATGGAAGGCAATGGTAAATTATGGAAAATAAAGTTATTGATGACATGGCACAAATATTAATCACTTATAATTATTCTATCACTACTTTAATAAAGTGGATTAAGTGCACTTATCTCAAGAAGTACGTTTGATGATTGTGACATGTGCCTTGTCGAATTTGTGCCTTTGGTTGCATGCAAAGTCATCACAATGATACAAGTTCATATGATACGTTGCTGCAAGCCCTATATATAGAGTGTTGTAAGTGCATGTTAGAGGTCCCTTAGTAGAATCAATTGATTCCCAGAGAGGGAAGACTGAATCTTTTTGGTGCCAATATTCTTCATAAGTTCTTACAGGCGTAATTTGATCCTTATTTCTTCATGCAATCACAAGCTATGCCAACGGTAAAACAAAGCAAGGCTTTCTTTGCATGCTGCTGCAAGTGGAAATTTTAGTCTTTGCATCATCTCCTTCATCGTGACTATGCACTCCTTGGAACAAATACACCAAAACCTACAAAACAAAAATTCTAAAAAATAAAACATGTTAGTTGAGTGGTGATGATCACCAAGAGGGATGATCACATCACTTTTATTCATCCTTGGAGTATCCAACAAGCTGAATATACCAAGGCCACTGAACATCTCATTCCTCAACAATTTCAGAAGATGAACCAACAAGTTTAAATGTTCTCATCTCCATCCTGCTTTGACCTCCTCTAAATTGTTGCATGAAAGTGCTCCTATCAGTTGGATTTTTGTACAACTTCAATCTATGACCATTCACCAGTAGTTTGAATCTCACAGGATCTATGGTAGTGAGTTTCACAGCCCCATTGGGAAAGATTTTCTCAATCTCATATGAGCCTAGCCACCTTGTCCCAATTTTTCCTTTGTGGTCTTCATACTTGGATTCAAATAAGAGAGCCCAATCTCCTTCCTGAAATTGTCTTGTTTTGATGAACCTATCATGCCATTTGATCATTTTATTTTGTACCACCTTTGTATTATGAACAAATTGCCTCCTCATTTCATCCAACTCATTGAGTTGGAGAATCCTTTTCCTTTGAGCTTCAGACAAATATATGCCTAGTTCAAGTGCATTCCTTAGTGTCTTATGCTCAAATTCAATAGGGAGAACAATAGTATTACTGTACGAAGCTTGAATGGTGTGAAGCCTATTTTTTCTTCCAAGTTGTGTTGAATTCCCAAATTGCCTCTAGAAGTCTATCTTGCCCAATCTATCCCATGGAGTGCAATGGTTTTGGTCAAGATGGATTCTATTTCCCTATTTGTTACCTCAACTTGGCCATTGGATTGGGGGTGATAAGGTGTAGATTTCCTATGCCTGATTTCATATTCCTTAGCTAAATCAGAGATGACTTCAACAGTGAAGTGTGTACCTTGATCTGTAACAATTTCTCTTGGCACACCATATCTTGTGAAGATGTGGTCATATAGGAATTTAAAAACTTTCTCACTCTTCTGATTTGGTAATGCTTTCACTTCTATCCATTTAGTGAGGTAATCTGTGCACACCAAAATATATTCTTTCTGCTAAGACTTAGGATTTATGGGACCAATAAAGTCTAATCCCCATTTGTCAAATGGTTGCAATACCAGTGGGGTTGCAAAGTAATCTCATCTATCTTGGTAGGTGACCCATTCTTCTACATTTATCACACCTTCTGGCATACAATGTTGCATCCTTGTGTAATGTAGGCCAGTAATACCCTGTTTTCAACACTTTTTGTGTTGTTATTTTTGCAGAAAAGTGTCCTCCACATGGCTCACTATGGTAGGATTTGAGGATGTCATATATTTCTTCATCATCTATGCATCTCCTCATAACATTATCCTTCCCTATGTGGAATAGGAAACCAACTATCCAAGAAAAATTCACACTTTTCTCAACAATATATTTCTTTTTAGAGTATAGATAGTGTGGAGGTGTCTTACCTGAGACCAAATAATTAGCTATATATACTAAGGTGTTCTAGTGGAAATGGAAAACAAGTGTTCATCCAGGAAAGAGTCATCCACTACTTTCTCTTCAGTATTATTCTCCATTCTTGAGAGAAAGTCAACAACAACATTGTCTTTACCAGGCTTATCCACAATTGTAACATCAAATTCTTGTAGGAGCAACAACCATCTGATTATTTTGTTGCTTACAACTAGTTTGTTGATTAGATATTTAATGGCAACATGGTCAATGTGGATAAATACTAGATAACCTGTGATATAGTGCCTAAACTTGTTAATGGTGTATACAACCACCAAAAACTCCTTCTCCGTGACTGTATAGTTGAGCTCATCATGTTACAAGTTCTTACTGACATAGTATATTGCATAATTTAGAATCTCATCTTTTTTTCCTAGAAAAACTCCAATGGCATGATATGAGGCATCAATGTGTATGTGAAATGGAAAACTCCAATATGGTCCTCTTAACATAGGTGCAAAAGTTAACATTTGTTTCAAGGTTTGGAATGTAACTTCACATTTCTTAGTCCACATAAAGGCAACATATTTTCCAAGCAGGACAAATAATGGTGCTGTAATTTTACTGAAATCTTGGACAAATCTCCTATAATACCCATCATGACCTAAGAAAATCCTCACATCCTTTTACTTCTTGGGTGTTGGCAGATTTACAATCAAAAATATTTTTATGGGTCTACTTGAATTCCAACAAATGATAGGTAATGTCCTAACACTATCCCCTTAGACATAATCATTTAGCATTTTTCATTGCTCGAGACAAATTATGTTCCTTGCATCTCTTGAGAAATTTGTCTAAATTCTTCATTGCTTCATCAAAAGTATTGCCATGGACTGTAAAATCATCCATATATACCTCCATGCAATCATTGGTTAGATCTGAGAAGATGTTAAGAATTGCTCTCTGAAATGTGGCAGGTGCATTGCACAAACCAAAGGGAAGAACAAAGTATGCAAATATTCCCCATGGGCATGTGAATGTGGTCTTGTCTTGGTCCTCTAGTGCAATTTGAATTTGGTTGTAGCCATTGTAACCATCAAGAAAAGAAAAATATTTCTTACCAGTAAGAGTGTCAAGTACCTGATCAATAAAGGGAAGTGGAAAATGATCTTTCTTAGTTGTTGCATTTAGTTCCCTATAGTCCACGCAGATTCTCCATTTTCCATTCTTTTAGGTACAATGACAAGGGGTGACACCCATTGACTATCTAGAAATTAGATATATGAATCCAACATCCAATAATTTCTTTAATTCTTCCTTCACTATATCCCTTACTGTTGGGTTCATTCTCCTTTGTGGTTATCTTATTGGCTTGCAACTGTCTTTGATATATATCTTATGAGTACATAGTTTAGGATGGATCCCATGCATGTCTCCATAGTCCCATGCAAATGATGTCCTGTGTTTCTTGAGAAGATAAATTAACAATCTCTTGCTGCATGCTCAATATTTTGTTCACATTGAGTGGCTTGCCCGGTGTAATCTCCACTTGCTTAGAAAGATCAGTCATAGAGCATAGGCTGGTATTTACAAAATTCAATATAAAATCATGTGGAAGAAGCTGGTGTAGGATGCAATTGTTACTTGGAACATTCATATTACTCTACTGTGGTAAGATTTGACTCCTGGATAACTTATGCATCGTAATTTTCCATCTTCTTCTTCATTCTTGTAATAGTTATTTTGCAGGAAGTTAGAAAAATTAACATCCTCTTCTTGTCCCTCAATTGTACATGACTTCTCCAGCATCATGAGTTATTGAACTAAGCTATGATATTATTCTGGTTCTTCCACCCAAATGGTTTGGTCTTCTTCATTGAATGGTTGTGCAAGGGTAAAACATAAGATTTTGGTGTCACTTCCATTAGAGATGATCATATTACTATTATACATCCTATGAATGCATCAACAGTTGCTAACCATGGTCTTCCTAGGATGATAGGATATCATCCCAAACTTTCTTTTGGCTGAAGAACAATAAAATCAGCAGGGTATTCCCAAGATTCCACCACTACTACTTCTCTCTACAAGACTCCTTCAGTTTAACTATTTATCTATTTGAAATTTTCAAGACCATGGCTATTGGTCTTAGCCCCTCTAATTTCAATTCATCCATGATTTATTTTTTCATTACATTTATTGTTGTCCCCAAGTGAATCATATTTTTTAATCACTATGTCATTGATTGTAACATTTAATAATGGGATTCCTAGATCTATGTATTTTGGCGTAATCCGAGTCCCAAGCATAATATTAGCTAATTATCTAATGACCTGTATAGTGGATGGATCTATCCTCTTCCTTCCTAGTTTCTTTATGCATAGGTCCTTTGCCAGTTTATTGTAGATAGGCTCGTCCTTAATAGCTTGAGTAAATGGAATTTTGACACAAATATCTTTTAACTGGTTGACAAAATCAAAATCAAATTATGATATAAGGTTATTCTTATTTTCTTGTAACATTTTAGGAAATGGTGGCTCATTATTATGTATTTTACCTTTTCTTGAAATTTATGCATGTTGTTGTGGATTAGCTTGCAATCTCTTCTAGATTTGTTGTGGGTCATCATGTAACAAATTTGGTTCATCTGTAATTTTAGTAATGGTGGGTCCAATCAGGCGGAGAAGTGCCCTTCCTAAGCAAAGATGGATATTGTTGATATCAACAAAATATTTAGAGTGTTGAGTTGGTTCAGTGGAATAGGTTGATTGAGCAACATTGTTGTTAGAATTAGGAATTGGTTGAGAAGGTAGTTATGTAGCTTTTGGTTGGGAGCTTTCTTGGGGTTTGACATCAAAGTTTACTATTGCTACTCGATAAGGAGGTTGTGGATAAGCTTGTTGGTAATTAGGATGTGGGTTATTCCAATGTTGTCCTCATCTCCGGGTCAAGTTTCCATGATTGAGAAAGTTGTTTCCATTGTTTTTGTGATTGGCATTGGAATTAAGGTTGCCACTGTTGTTGATATTGATTGGGCTATGGGGCCTATCCTTGAGGGTTAGCCCAAGGTGGGGTTGTATATATGGATTAGTAGATCAATTTTGAAATAATGCATAGGGTTTTGAGTCATACCTCCTTGCCTTGGTGGTCATGGTTTCCTTTGAGAAACGTAGAAAATTTTCCCATCATCTATCTCCAACATCTTGAACTTGGGTGAAACCTCCCTTTCTTGAGAAATGCTGGCCAATTCTCTGCATCTACAGTCTAATTTATTTCTTCTACATGCATAGTAGTACTCTGTGAGTGTTACTTTTGCATCTTCTTTTTCTTTTTGGTATGTAGAGCATCCACTTGATTGGACATATCATTAACAATATCTTGCTTCATGTTTTTAAACATGTTGACAATCTAAGTCTCAGATATGTCCCCAATTGTTTTAGTAGCTAATCCATTTCTTGCTCTTACACTTCTTACCCTCTTCATAGTAACTCTTGAATAGTTTTTGCAGGATTCACAAATTTCTATAAAAGTAACTTTGGAGATGTCCCTTACTCCCATAAGATCTAGAGCATCCATGTCCACCTCATTGAGCCCCTTTAAAAGAGTATTTTTAGATATTTAGGTGGTATCTTGAGTGCCTCAAATTCGAACGCAGCTTGAGCAGGGAACCTTTCCAAGTAGTCTTCTAATGGCTCATCCTCGTTTCTATGCCATTTTGTAGATTTCATCACCTCCTTTGCTATTTGGTCTGTAATAGTCTTGGTACTTATTGAGGAATGTCTCCTTCATTTATGCCCATGTGGTAACAACATTCCTTCCTAATCCCATGAACCACCTTGAGGCTACATCCTTGAGTGTTGTAGGAAATAATTTCAACTTATGTGCATCAATAGTATAATCATAGCTCCTGCATAGAACATATAACTCAAAGAGAAAGGTATCTGGATCCTTTAACATGGTTATATGGAAATTTATCAAGGTTAATGGAGAAATATTCTTCATAGCAACATTGCATATATTTTAGTGATGGGGAATTAAAAGGTGGTTGCCCGTTTTGAGCATTCGATGTACTTATTTTTCCATCTCCCTCCGTTCGAGCAACTTGAACTATCACTTGGAGGATTGTCTTTGAGCATAAAACTTGATACGAAGGTTTCTTTGTAAAAATATTCAAAGGTAAATGAAGAGATATGTGCTACTTTTGGATTAGGTAAAAATCTACCCTGGGCATCCCTTTAATGGTGCATGCATCAACTACTCAACTCATTCAATGGAAAATTAGTAAGGGGGTTTAGTTTGAGGTGAATTCCTAAAACCTAGATTGCTTCTAAGAAATGAAAAACCCTCTTCAACAAACTCATAACTTGGCAGTATCCTGCAGAAACGACACCAAAAATGGTGGTGTAAATTAACTCATGAGAAATTAGTATGTTGTTTATTAATCCACAATCATTTAATTATCAGACCTAGGGACGTAAAATTTCAATATTTCCAGTGTTGTATGCACAGTTACAGATGTTGGGAGGTATAAGGGAAAATTGTTGTCACTACAATTAGGAAATATAATGTTGGAAATGAACTAGTTTATGATTAGAAATGAATACTATGGCTATCATCAAAGCATGTAAAAGACAAATCATAAATAAAGAATAAGATGTTACAAATCTAATCTAATCATGCAAGAAACTATAACAACAAACAAAAGGAGAGGGTTAGCAGACCACAAGTGGGCCCTGCCTTGGGTGTTAATCCCTCCTAAGGCTTGTGTCTAAAAAAATTTAACAGAACTCATATTTTATTCAATAGCATGAAGATTACAAATGGAATGTATAATAAAATATCTACCTATGGATCAATCCCTTTCCTACAACCTTAACATTATTTTTATATTCTTCCCTTTAGAAGAGACGTGAAGAGACGCCTCATTACTAACAATTACAATTTGATTAAGTATAAGATCATAACCAAGAAATTTGGATATTCTCATGCATGTAAAAGAATTGTTAAAAGGTATCCTCATACAATGACATAACTTAAAAAACTGATCAATTTAAACAATAGTTATCAAATTAAATCAACTAGTTCCTTGTTGGAGTTGCAGAGCATAATCAAGTGATGACATTGAATATTCTTCATGTTCTCATAACTGCTCCTTTAGCAACACGTGAAAACTCAGGTGAAGTGTCCATATTGCTCAAGCTTTCTAGAATTACGGTCTTGTATGTGTGTGACCTCCCTTGGCTACAGGTGCTTTATTGAGGATGAGTCCCAATTGCTACATGTCAGTTGTTGTGGACGAGTCCCTTTACATTGTGAATGAGTTTCTTTGGTTGCATGTTAGTGGATACACATAACAACTCTTTGGAAATCAAGGCTGAAATTTATTCAAAGCACTATTTAATCATCACATTGCATTCAGAAGAATAAATGCATCCATAATCCACAAAATAAAGTAAACTTAGTAATAATTATATTAACTAATATAAGTGCCATAAGTTCAAGATATAACAAATATGTTCAACAGTATATGGGAATTTTTTTTTCAGAGGGTACACATGGATAAACAAAATACAACAGATGAGGCATTTTAAACAAGTAAATAAAAGGGCTCATCACTACATATCCTCCCAATCGAATCACACCAATATTTAACAAATATGTAATTTTTATCCTTGGTAGAATTGCTTTGAGATAAGATAAAAGCAAGGGGTTATTGATTAAAACCTTTAGGCAGGGATCATTTGGGCTCAACATTTTTGATCTAATCATTTGGAGAAGTTAAATGATCCTCCAAAACATGATACAATCTCTATAGTTTTTCCTCTCCATGGAAATACTAAACATCATGATCTACCCACCTTGTAGGATAACTTGGTTCAATGTGGGTTGGGTAGAGTATTTTAGAAATATCTGGAATACTGCGGCTTCTCCAAACATCATGACAAGGTTTTAGAGGGTCGAGTAATGTCTTGGGTGTAGTTGGGAGGAATTTTACAGATCATAGGGAATGTTTTGGGCATGAAAAACTTGTAGAAAACTATAGATGCAAAATCACGCACTTGCGTACATTTCTAGGTCCATAAACATGTACTTTTATTCATATGATTCCTAAGTGAGAAAAATAGTAATTAAATGTTGTCTTTAGCCTCTTTTTTGTCTTTCTTGCTTTATCTTTGGTCTTGCACACCCTAGAGCCTAGTCTCGAGCTTTGTTTATTTATCTTTCACAAATTTAGACACCAACGCCTTGACAAGGTGTCAATGCCTAGAACCCTCGTCCTTTTAGACACCCTTGACCCTTTTCTATCTTACTCACTTCTTTTGGGTCTCTTTTATCTTTTGGGCATCTTATTTTCTTATGGGTTGGCCTTCCAGTTGTCAATTACAAAATTCAACCAAGGGAATCATATAAATACAAAGTTATGTGACCAAAATAAAGGACCAAGCTCTAAGCATCTATTATCATCACCTAAGGTTGCATCCAAAGGCATCTAAGAGCATCAAAGACATCCATCTAGCTTTCATTCAAGGGACAAGGGACTGCATTTTTCTGCATACACACATAGGAGGGGAAGTTCATTTTTCCATCCACACATCTATTTACATTGGTACATCTAGCTATCACTTGTTATCATGTGCGCTTGCACAAGGGCTTCCTAGGGCACAATTCTATCACACACACACAAAATCTATGGAGTCGAGATGTAGTACAATGCTTGGTCATAAGTTCACATAGTCGGTGACCTCTCGAAGTTAGTTCGATTCCCCATATTACATCTTTTCTTTTTGGGATTTGATATAGTTTGAGGGTTTTACAAGTTACATGTGACTTTTAGGATCAAGGTGCGACACATAGGTGACCAACAATGACTATCAACGACCACCTTGCGACACAAGAAAACACGGTTTCTTAGCTCGTGCATAGTCATAGGCACCCAAGTAGAGGTCTTTAGTGCCTAGGTGCCCTCGACCCAGTCCAAACACCCTAGTATTGACATATCCAATAGCTCCTAAATTTATTGTGCATAGTTGCGATGGTCCGCCATTCTTATTCATCATTTTTCCCGACCACATAGTCCCGAGATCAAGTGCAAATCAACTAAGTCATTCTTTCCCACTCTTGTACTTAAGGTTTCATACTTCTTTGGCTTATATATTGTGTCGTATATATTCCGAAGTTGCTTAGAATTTATTTATCATACATGACTCTGTAATTAGGGTTTACAAATTCCATTTTTGTTAAATCATTTGGTGAACCCATTGCTCGAACCCAACCTTGCTTCTAGGTATTTTGTCATCTTTTTATCATGGCTCAATATTATGAACCATTTATTAAAGCCCACCTTCAAGAGCTCAATGATCATCTTGCAGAACATCCACAAGATCTCAATCTACTCTTATTCACTACTCGTGAGGAGGCCACCAATCTAGCTAAGCTTAGTGTTCCTACTTCTACTACCACTTCCATTCATATTGCTACTCAACCTCATAATTCCACCCTTCCACCTACTTCTACTATTCCTATATTTGTTCCTACTCCCACCAACCACTTCACTCCACCTCTTATTTCTCACATGCGACAAGTCTCTTCCAACGAAACTTAAGACATAGCCTCTCTCTATCAATATCTCCAAGTTCAAATGTGATAACTTCAACATGTTACTTTTGTGCATCTCCATCTCTTGACTCCACTTTACTACTTCACACTCCTTTCACACCCACCATTTTAGCCTATCCACTTCCTCCAAATTTCATCGCCCTAATTTGCGTACCTTGAATGGCCATGATGACCCTCAAGAGCATCTCTGATAATTTCATGTGAAATTTATCGATTATGTGAATGATCATACTTTACTAGAAAATATCATTCCTCAAAGTTTCCAAGATTATGTTATGCATTAGTTTTACGATCTACCTGTTCATTTAGTAACATCATTCATGCATTTAGCTGATGCTTTTATCACTCATTTTTCAATTAATATTAGTTCTAAGATATCTTATGCTTAACTAGCACAAGTCAAACCAAGATTTAATGACTATCTAGCTACTTATGTTTTACGATATAAGAATAACCTAGCTAATATGACTAATGTGCTTGCTAAATCAAAAATTCAAGATCTATTTGTCTAAAGTCTCTTACCACCTCTACAAGAGAGTGTCATCTTTGAGACATCTCCTTCATTTGATCAACTATGTCATACTCTTAAATTACATGAAGGAAAACTTATCTCTATGGGAAAAATCAAGTACCATGATCAAACTTCATCATCTTCTAATCAGTTTCAAAGAAAATCAACTTTCAAGCCATATCCTAATCCCATTGAAGCAAAACCTACTTGTATTCATGTGTAAGTTGGTATAGCTATGGAATGAAGCCTAGAACACTCAAGAAAGCTTCAAAGCTTGCCAAACTTCAACAATGAACCATCAATTTAGAGCTAAACAAGAACTATCTCTTTACATGCATATATAAACTTGAAATAAACATTCAAACCCTAGCATATCTAGATATTTCTCTACTCCATGAAAGCTATGAAAGATGAACCTATTAAAGCTCCTAACAATCAGTTATTCTTATTTGAAAATCAAGGGTTTGAGAGTAAGATCTCACCATTAATGGCTTCAAGGCCAATGGTTTATCCCATTTACTCAAGCTTGATATTTAGAAATGTAAATGGTTAAAGAAAAGATAGCTCAAATGATAATGAAACTACTAAATCTAAAGATGGCAATAAGCTAGTATAAAAATGGAGGACTGTTCTTAGCAAAAAGGGGTAGGGGTATGCTTGTATTTATAGGTTTCTAATCCTAAGAAGAGGAAAGGGATGTTTTGGAATCATGTGGGAATAAAGTCAAAAAGGCCAAAATCAAGTGAAACTCAAATTAGAAAGGTGAAATTGACATTTGGAAAGATAAGTCTCTTTTAAAGTCAACAAAGGTTTACTTATCCTCAAATAGGCTAATTAATAGGATAATGACTTATAGAAGCCATTTAGAAGGGTGTTAACATGATTTAGGGGTTTAGAAGAGGTTAGAAAGGGTAATTAACTAGCATTGTGTAGTCAATTAGTGGGTATTGGGATAATTAGTGCAATTTTACTAATAAAGTTACATAGACCAAATTATAGGTGTCTACATTTTCCCCTCTTTGAGGTGGCGTAAGTAACATCACTTCAAAGAAAGTAGACAAGCAAAAATAACTAAAATTTTGAAGGGGTAGAAGAAAAATTAGTAGGTTGGATAGATGCCCCCTCAAGTGTTGATGGGGTGATGAAAGAACTCGATAGACACTTGAAAAGATGACAGAAGAAAGAACAGTGTGAAAAGAAGAAAGGGGATGGGAAAGGGATTGGATAAAGGAGAATAATGATAAAAGAAGTCGATGGACAATCGAAAAGATGACAGAAGAAAGAATAGTGTGAAGAGAAGAAAGGGGATGGGAAAGGGATTGGATAGAGGAGAATAATAATAAAAAAGAAGGTACTGAGCTATTAGTGAACCAATGCGTATAGTAAACAATAACATGTCATCATATTGCTAGAAATCTTCATCATTGGTCCTTATTAAAAATGTAAGCATACGACAAGGGTGTAAAATGACACAAAAATCCATAACACGAATGATGTCCATTGCTAAACCACCAAATCCATGCAACATACAAAATTTAATGCAATACGAGAAGAAAACAAGCTGACCTAACAGGGAAACAAGTACACACACACATACTCAAACCAACAATGTTTAAGAAAGTTGCAAAATGTTTCATTATTGAGCTTCAATTCCCAAATGTTCATGAAAAATGAAAAGGGTAAAAAGTGATGCCCCAAACAAGGATATATGTGAGGGAGTTTGATGAAAGACATAATGTCCAATGATAAACCATTGTGCACAACGAAATAGTACCGAGAAATTTGTATGTGCCAAAATAGTACAGATGAAGCAAGAAAGCTAGCTTTGTTGATGGGAGGTAGATCCAAATGATCCGTGAGTCATTTGTGATAGAAAAACAAGTGAAAACATCAACTAGATATGATAAGAATACCATGGATGAGACACAAATTTCAGCTGCGTATCAACATGTTACCAATTTTTTGTGATTTTTTTATTTTTTATGGATTTTTGTGAGAATTTTACAATTTTTAGGAAGATTATGATTTTTGCAATTGTTTAGATTTTTTTATTTTTAGGATTTTTGATCAGTCAGAAGAATTTAGAAAATGGAAGAGTACCTAAAAACACATGAAAATTCCCTAGGCGACAAAAACGGCGTCGGTAGTAAAAAGATGCCTCGACGGAAAGAAAAGGGTTCTAGGTGGAAAATAATACTCCAACATAGAGAAAAATGAGTTCAAAATAATTATTTACTAAAACTAATTAGCATGGCGGGTAGAGGAAAGTGTTAGAGTGACTATGACACCAAAACATGCCATGGGGCATCACAACGGGTTAAAACGACTTATTATACCCCTTTGGGGGGTGGTAAATCATCATGAAAAGTTCATTTGTTAATGGAGCTCTACTGATTTTTATTGCGAGTGATTTATAAGCTATGAGAGAGATGACACGGGTTTATAGGCATATGAGGTGGGATGACACCATTCGAGAGTATGCACGGGTTGAGGATGACCCTCCATTTTTGAATGCCTAAACCTTTCTTGTCAATTTTACATTTAATAGCTCTTATTAGCATTTATTACCATTATTAGGGTTTATTAGGGTGGTGAAATCATGTATGCGTGCCCTAGGGGCGTGCATGCTTTCAAAGGGGAATGTACACATCAAATTTATGTGTATGCACATGTGCATATATCAAAATATGCATACACGCGTGTGTAGGCATAAAAACTTACGTGTATGTGCTCTAGGCTGAAAAATGGGTGCGTGCTAGTGCACACACAAAACCTCACGCATATGCAGAAAGAAGGGAGCACATGCGTGAGTTAGATAAGTTAGTAGGGGTGTGCACACATATTTATATGGGTGCACATGCATCCAAAATAGTATTTATGTGTCTTGGGCATGCACACACTAGGAAGGGTGCACACTTTCCCAAAAGGGCACACATGTGCTTTGAAGAGATGAAATTTTACACTTAGAAGAATGTTAGTTAGATGACTAGGATAGTGTAGATGACTTGTGCCTTAGTTTTTAGAAGAGTAGAAGAAGATAGAAGAAAAATTAGTTCTAACATGTGTCATGTTATTTTGTAGAGGTGATTGTCGGTAGTGCGGCAGAAAGGGAGCGACATGGTTGTTTAGCGACCATAGAGGTAGGCTTCCATGGATGTCATAGACGGATGATGGATATATTAATGGAGGTGACTGGGTTGGCCCATGTAGCCAGGATGCCACTAATTACACTTGATCATGGGCTACTTACAACCTTAATAAAGAGATGGCATAGTGAGAGCTAGTACTTCTAGCTCTCGACAAGTGAGATGACTGTACCCTCGAGGATGTTTGGCGTATTCTATGTGTACCTATTAGAGGACAACTCATCGAGTATATTAGTGTTGAGGCCAAGATATTAGACTGCCTTATCAAGGTATTTGGATGTGTTGATATACCTTGCTGAGGTATGATAGTGTACTTACATCGATGCATTGTAGATCCTAGCTTTCATCGCATGCCGCTATATTTGATGGCTCTTATCAGTGGCTTTTTGCTCACTGACAAGATAGGTTCCTCATTTCCTCTTGGCTTGATTAGTGTGATACGAGGTATATTCTCGGTGAGTGATATTGTAGGGGCCAGTTCCTACTAGCACATCCATACTTGGTACCTATATCTTATCACATACCACGGTCGAAGAAGACCATGGGTCCTGCCGCATTATGTAGATATGTGCGTGGGACCACATAGCTATTGGTCTCCCTATAGGTGTTCTTTGAGTTTGGGATAAAGACAAGCCTTCGATCATGGGATGGGTCCCCATTGGAGATGATGTCAGAGGGCATATGGGTGATACTTATCATTATCATAGGCAATTGGATGACATTGTGCAACATATGATAGTGTGGAGGCCCTACCGACATTACAAGTGGCTTGAGGGTAGAGATGAGCTCAAAGCATAGCCCTGGTTGAGCATTTTTGATTGGCATTCAGGGATATATCATAGAGTTCTACAAGGTATATTGATGTCGAGAGATAGTTTGGCATAGTAAAATATGTACCCCTTCCTGATATGTGGTATGCATGTAGGGCTATTGAGAGATTTGATATGGGGCCACCTATTCACCCATATATGAATCGAGCCAATTTTGATGGGATGGTGCCACATGTATGGGTGGCTTAGAGATAGATCAAAGATCCCGGAGTTACTACTTGAGTATGGACCCTGGTATTTGTGACCTTACTTACGTGCCACCTTACCCTTCCACATGCTTTATGGGATGCCAAAGTAAGGCCACTGCTAGAGGAGATTGGCGATGAGGAGGGTGATGATGATGACAAGGATGATGGTGAAGATGGAAAGGATCGTGGTGATGGTAGTGGATAGGGTCAAGATGGTAGTGGTGGACGGGTCATGATGGCGGTGATGAACAGGGTCCTCTACCCTTACATCGGCAGGCATAGGGATAAAGACAGAGGTAGGTTCCTATCATCTACTAGATACAAATGCCTCAATTGGGTATAACAATTGATGTTCATGTTTCTTTACAGCAGATGTGAGCATAAATAACAACACCACGGGGTCCTCCTTCGGAGGAGTACTATAGCGAGGGCTAGTTCTATCCTACCACATAGTCCGATAAGTGGTGGAGCGGTGGAGATGGAGGTGGTGGTGATGATGGGGAGATGGTGGGAAAGTAGTTGCATTACGATGTATGATTGGCAACATGAAGTAGTTATGTAGTTCTAGGTGACGACCGAGAGAGATTAGGCCAGGGGAATAGTTATAGGTTGTGACCTTAGAGCAAGAGTAGGCCGAGCATAGGCTAGTCGGGGTGGTGGAGGAGATGGACTACCTAGTTTCAGGAGATCTAGCATATGGCGACCGGATGGCACATATTACGAGCTTATGGAAGTAGTCATAGGCCCATGTTTAGATAATTATTGTTGAGAGGGACCAATTGGTGGCCGGAGGAAAGTAGGTTAGGCCAAGCTAGCAAGATTATAGGTAGAGGTGGCTTCATTCCGATGGACTAATGGAGCCACCATGACACTTTGTGGACATACATAGACTTGGCTATGACCAATGGCGAGGATTCTTACTATAAGGCCATGTATTATGATGTTATTCTAGAGGGTCGAGATAGTACCTAACCTTAATGAGCAACGATGGGCATATCACGGAGGTCACGAGACCGAGAGACATCGGTAAGATCTGTGGCAGCCACAAGATCCCCAGATAGGGTGGCGATAGGAGAACAGTACACAAGTGATGCCCCCTCCGCCATATCGCACCTCCGATTCCCCACGAGGGATTGAGTCAAACATGACTCATTTTTGATTATACACATATGTATGTATTTCTGATGTATGCCTCTTATGAAGGCTCAATTTTGATCGATGATGTATGATGTATATATTTTGGATTATGCCTCCTGATGAAGGCTTATTTTGATCGATGCCCTTGATGGAAGATTTTGTATATATATTTTTGAGACAAACTTTATATATGTGATGGACATTCGATGTTTATACTTGTCATGTATTTATATGACTTATGATGATGATTATGACTATGGATGATGATTATATCATGATGTTGTTTGATTTACTTCTTATGTATGTATCATGATGGATTTTGATGATGTATCACATTATATGTTTTGATAGGATGTTCTATTGCCTTAATTTACCATTTTATCATGTATGAGATAGCAAGTAGATGATAACACTCTTTTTGATGAGATACTATGTGATTTAGACCATGTTTTTATTATGGATATTGGTGTGGGGGGATATATTTGTGATCATGCACAACCCCTCTTGCCCCATTGATGATACAATATATGATGATTAGCTTAGTATACATGCTTGATGTAAAACTTAGCATTTTTTTTATGTATATGATGTATAGATGATGTTGTTAGATGTGATGATAGATGATAGATGTTTATGATGATGATAACAAACAATGTGCATGGAACAAACAAACACAAGCAAAAGTTAACAAAACTAAACAAATATACACATACAAAATAATACAACTATATACAAATAAGAATGAAATCAAGCATGCTTAACAACAGATTAAATTGATACTCAATCAAAGCAAGTGAATGAATCCTAATAAACTGCAGATAACCAATGATGAAAAAACACCAATTATTTACAAGTATGAAAGTTTAAAACGAACTCAATGCAACATACAACATATCAAATAATATTTAATCTAAGTCAAGCAAATGAATCCATTTTAAATCATACAACCTAAAAATATACTTGTAATCAAAACTCTACAAACCAACAACTAAAAGTAATCAAACCACTACCTTGTTTTGCGGGAAATTTTTATTCATTTTCTAATGTTTTTGGAGTCATTCTAAAGAAAATTTTCAAGGGCACTGTTCAATTTTTTTTTGTGAATTTATCCCTAAAAGGATTTTTCAGATGTTTAGGTTTTTCTAACATTTAAATGCTTTTTTTTCGAAGTGATTTTCCAAAGCGAGGTAAAGAAGTGTGGATTCCCCCAACATGAGATGGGAATATACAAAGGAAAAATGCCATGCATTATATTCAGGAAAGAATATGTGAAGATGACCCTAGCGTTAGATGGAAATGTATAAAGGAAAACCTTCACAAAGTGATAAACATGAGTAGAACAAGCTAGATCAAGGCCATAAATGGATAGGCTTGAGGGGATTCCTAGACTTAAGAAAACTAGCCCTAGACAAAAAAGCAAGTATTTATCATCTAGTTATGAGAGTGATTTTAAACAATGAATCCTCATTAAGCACCGAGAGATTAGTTTTCACCCAAAGAAACGTCACAATGTTCCACAATTGCGTGGTTTTCACACTTGGACGACCTATTTTATTTTTAGTGTTTTCTTGATTTTTTGATTTTTTTGCTTGTTTTTCTTTCTTTTCTAAGGAACCTCTTATTTATGCATAGAAGCGTTTGTGATGCATTGCATTCATCAGTTCCTTTAATTCCTATCCATTTGAGTGATCCAGGTTTGTAATCTTCTCGATTTATATTTCTTAGTGACCATATAAGGTCCCAACTAGTTAGCCTCAATATTTCCATTCTTTTCTCTGTCTTTAACAATGTTTCTTTGGTTCTCTTTAAAAACTAGATCACCTACTTCAAATTGATGAGGTATGATCCATTTGTTGTACCCTCGTGAAACCCGATTTTGATAAAATTTTAAGTGATTGAGGGCTCTAATTATTTTCTCATCCAATAGCTCTAGTTATGTCAGGTGAGAAACTATGTAGTCTTCATCCATTTTTAGATAATCCCAAAGAGATATTCTCGGGAGGAAGCTCAATTTCCATGGGTATAATGGCCTCAGTACCATATACTAGTGAATACGGAGTAACACTATTAAGAGTGCAAATGGAGGTTCGATAGGCCCAGAGGGCGGGATGAATCTAGAGGTGCCAATTACGATCTGTTTTGCTAACCATTTTCTCCATGATTCAAACAAGGGTTTTATTTGTGGCCTCTTCTTGCCCATTACCTTGAGGGTAATAGGGAGTAAACCATTTGAGCTAGATTTGGAAGTGTTAGCAAAATGCTTTAACCCTCTTGTTCTTGAAGGACTTTCCATTGTTCGTGACAATGGTGAAAGGGATGTCGTAACATCAAATGAGATGATTCATGATAATTTTGAGATTTGCACACCAACTACATAGGTTAGAGGGATAATCTCTACCCATTTGGTGAAGTATTCAGTGGTGGTAATGATGTGGGTGTGGACATATGAGGAAGTTAGAGTGAGATTCCCTATGAGATCAAGTCCCCATTTGGAAAATGGCCAAGATGTTGTGATGGGCTACAAGGATTGTCTTTGGTGCATGTATCGAGCTGCCATATTTTTGATAGATGTCACATTTCTTGACATGATTACAAATATATATTTCCATGGTGGGCCAATAATAAACCACTCTCAATAACTTCTTTGCAAGGGCCATTCCACTAGTGTGTGCTCCACACATGCCTCCATGCACTTTCTTAAGCACTTGGATTGACTCGGTTGAATCTAGGAAACAAAGAAAATTCTTGTCGTAGCCACAATGATAGAGGGTGCCTCCTAGGAGGGTATATCGGGCTATACAGCGAATAAGGGTCTTTTTCTCAGTTTGGGTGATTTCAGGGGGAAAGGAGACATCCTGTAAATATTTATAAATGGGATCATACCAAGGGGAGAAAGGACCAACAACTTCACATGCCAAGCATGATTTTGACATGTCATACACAAGCATTTGTAGATGTTCGACAAAGAATGGCATCTCATTTTCCTCTGGTGGAATGCGTAGTAGAGATCCAATTGTAGCCATTACATCTGTAGATTTATTTTGAGATCTTGGTATTTGTTCAAAAGTTATTTGGACAAAATACTCTTTCAGAGTTTCAACCAATTTCTTATAGGGGATGAGCTTCACATATGTGACCTTGTATTAATCATTGACCTATTTGATAATTAGTTATGAATCACCAATGACTAATAACTGCTGATATTCCATCGATGGCCAAATTCAACCCTAAGATGAGTGCCTCATATTCCATAGTGTTATTTTTGTAGGGAATCCCATACGGAAGGCTAGTGGGATTATCTCTCCAATAGGGGTGATGAGTATCACCTCCACTCCTGAACCATGATAGGTGAATGATCCATCAAAGTGGATTTTCCACACAATATATTCTTCTATGTACATCATGGATGCATCTGGGAGATCCAGACACAATGGTTCCATTCCTAATAATGGAGATTTAGCTAGTTGATCTACAAGCATATGTCTTTTGAGGGATTTTTGATTGAAAAAATCAATATCAAATTCACTAAGGAGGATGATCCAATTATCCATCCATGTTGTCAGGGAAGGTTTGGATAAGAGGTATTTTAATGGGTCAACCTTGGATATTAGCTTGGTTTTATTGTTTAGGAGATAGTGGTGTAATTTATGAAAGGTGAACACCACATCTAGGAAAGATTTCTTGATGTGAGGATAATTTAACTCATAGGAAATGAGGGTACAACTTAAGTAATAAACCACTCATTCTTTATGGCTTAGGTCATATTGGGAAAACAATGCACCAATAGCAAATTGAGTGGCTGAAATATAGAGTAGTAAGGGTTCGTCTGGGGTAGGCGGCATTAGAACAAGTGGACTTGCTAGATATTTCTTGAGTAGTGCAAAGGATTTCTAGAAATCTTCTCCCCACGTAAAGGTAACATCTTTCTTCAATAGATGCGTAAAAGGATGAAATTTATCCATAAGATGTGATATGAATCGACGGATTGCCTAAATTTTCCCTTGTAGACTCCTTAGTTGTTTAAGATTCATGGGTGGAGGCATCTCTGTTATAGCTACCACTTTAGCGGGATCCACCTCTATTCCTCTTTGTGAGACAATGAAACCCAATAATTTTCCTGATTGTACGCCAAAGATGCACTTCTTGGGATTCAACTAAACCTTATAATCTCGGAGACATTGAAAAATACGCCTCAATACTTCAGGATGCTCTTCCCTAGTTTTTTGATTTTGCTAATATATCATCCACATAATCTTCCATGATATCATTCATCATATCATGGAAAATAACAGTCATGGCTCGCTGATATGTTGCCTTGACATTCTTGAGGCTGAAAGACATGACTTGATAACAAAACATCCCCCAAGAGGTAATAAAAGTAGTCTTGTGTTGATCTTCCTCTATGATATATTGATTTTGTTATAACCTAAGAAGCCATCCATTAAAGATAACATCTCATAACCAATAGTTGAATCGATAATCATGTCAATGTTAGGCAAGGGGAATTCATCCTTAGGACATGCTTTGTTGATGTCTGGAGTGGTGCATATTATGATACCAAATGGTTTCTTTTGAACTGGGACTACATTAGATATCCATTCGAATAGTCAATAGGTTTGATAAAACCTACTACTAATAGTCTTTCAAGTTCCTCTTTGACAAGTAATGTAATTTGTGGATGCATCTTTCTTAGTTTCTACTTGATAGGTTTGGCATTTAGGTGTACAACAAGGTTGTGTACGATCAATGTTGAGCCCAAACCTAACATATCCACATACAACTATGAAAATATATCCGCATACTCTCGTAATAGGGCTATGAGGGTCTTCTACTCTTGTAATGAGAGTGAAGCTCCCAACTTTATCATCTTAGGCTCTTCTTCCGTCTTGATGTTGACACTAACTTTGTTTCTTCAACCAAAATTTTTGATACATCCTCTATCCATGTATGATCAAGAGGAAGAGTAAAATCTACTTCCATAGGTGGCCATGAGAGATCATCATATTTGAGTCGGTAAACTACTCTTTCCATTGGTTTTGGTTTTTGATGAATAGATTCGTACAACGATTAAGTGAAGACAATTGATGTAGACAAGTTTTCCCATTATTGATCTTCGCCAATAACAATGGCTTTTGAATCTGAAGAGACCTCTGCCAATAGCTACAAACTATACCACATAATGAGGAAGTCAGAGGTGACCCATTGGTGCCATTGATAAGCTCTGCTTGTGAAAATGAGACCGAGAGCTCACAAGTTGAGGTCACTTCCGCTTTGGAGCTGTTGGTAGTTGAATTGCCACACTTTGTGCAAGTGTCATAGTGCTCCATGCAAGTGATGACCAATTCGAGACTCTGTAGGGACACTAGGAAGGCTTCGATGCATGAGAGACCACTTCAGAACAAGCACCGGAAAATTCGACTCGCCTTCGGTTGATATGTGATCGTGGAACCGACTTACGCCGACGTGTCCCAAGTTGGTATCGATGATGTTCTCATACTCTAAATGGAGCGCTAAGGTGGGTAGAATGATTTGGAACTCATACCGCAACATCATTTTGTTTGAAGATGACATGATTATGACAGAAGCGTGATTTCAGGCTATTACTTCCTTCTTACAAAATTACACAAATCACTTGTGAAACTACCCTGGAAAAAATAACAAATCTTGTTATGAGAAACTCTCATTGGATGAGGGAGTCTATTAAGGTACCAAAATTTTTGGATCAGATATTTTTTTCCCAAATCAAATTCTTCAATGAAATATTAAAGGTCAAAGTTGACTCTTCTGAAACTGCTAGGAAAATGCAAGTGTAAAACTGCGAAAATCCCGTTTGGTTTTAGCACGGAAATTAAAAATTAGAAAGGGAGAATATGAATGTGGGGAGAATCCAAAGAAACAATCATTTTCTCTTGATGATCATCCGAGTTCAAAATATCGACTCTCAAAGTTAGTCTCCTTAACAAGTGAAAAACTATGCTTGCAATGAAATCAAACAAATTGTGTTTTATTTGGCTCCGTGAAAAATATCAAATGAGGTGTTGTGCATTTGAAACTTGGAAAATAAGTACATGAAGGTGGGGATAATTCAACGAACCAAACTGTTCTTCTCGACAATCACTCAAGCCTGAAATATGAATTCTCAAAGTAGGCCTTTCGACAAGTTGAAACAGTGTGTGCGATGAAATTCAAATGAACTGCGTTTTATTTGTCTCCATGGAAAATATAAAATGAAGTGTTGTGCATTTGAAAATGAATATGTAAGCACCTTAACATGATTAAAATTGCGGGCAATGATTGGTTTTTCATGAAAATCATCCAGCTTTGAGATATCAAGCTCCAAAGTTGATTACTTTGACAGACACAAACCACGACAACCTTTGTTCCACATCTATTGTTTTCTTCATTAATTTCATTTTTTTGTGTTGATATATATCTTGTTTGATATTTTTCAAATGGTTCACGTGATTTCTCTTCACGCACAGTCCTCCTCTTCTTGCAATTGCGTGGCTTTCAAAACCAAATGCATGAATCTTTATTTTCTTTACCCATGTGTGAGCAATTGCATTCCCTTCATTCTTTGCATCGGCAATGCATTTGGCAATGAATGTGTGGTTTCTTAAACCGCACTGTTGAATGCATGATGATGAGATAAATGTAGTTCCTTTCCTTTTTTGGCCTATGTAGGATCTTGCTTGGATATATATATGAACAATGGTCTCGCCACATAAATGCTTGACCTTTGGCTTTGGATCTGCCTATGGCTTTTTACCCGTGAATGTGTCTACTCTCCTCTTATTTTTCTTGGAAAACTTTTTTCTTCCTCTTTGGCAATGTGTGGATCTTTTCTTTCAAAACAACCGTGCATTAATTTTTTTCACTCTCCTTTCTTTTTTTTTTTGCGTGAGCTTGTGTGGGCTATTTGAACAACTGTCTTTTCTTGACCGTGACCATGTTTTCTTTACTCGATATAGCTATTCTTCCTTCTCCCTTTGCATGGAGACAAATATTTTCCTATGTGGCTATTCGTCTTTCTTTGTGCATGGCCAATGCATGTGTTTTCTCTCCTTTGTATCATGCGTGGAAATGTGAATGATCTTGTTGCCTTTTTTTTTTTTGTAATAACAATGTCGTGAGCTATTTTGGACCACACGAATTCTCTTATTTTTCTTTTGCTACCTTGGAAACTACTATGTTTGGCTATTTTTGGCCTTTAGCGTGGGTTGTGATTGGTTTTGGGAAATTCCGATAGATGATGACTTTTCTTCACCTCTGCGTGGACTCTTCTACCTTTGGTTGTGTGGGAGATTTGATAGCTCCTTGGAATTCGTGGGAATGGATTTCTCTAAATAAGTGGTGTATTTCCTAGGCCAATGTGTGGAAAACTTCTTGTACATGTTGAATTTTTAGCATTTGAATGCATGTGCATGACATGTGTGGTTCTTGGATAGCCACGCATTGAATCTTCATTTTTATTTGCTTGATGAATGCGTTGAAAAAAGCTGCTAGCACTTTGGCTATGACCTAGGCTTCGAGTTGTATGTGAGGAATGTGCTATGAATATTTTGGAAAAATATTTCTCTGCAAACGTTCGGGGAAATAAGAATAAGTTGGAAATAAAAAAGTTAGAAATAAAGAGCATCAACTTCTTATACACGAATTCTTCCATAGAGTTTCATGGGGGATTTGTTGTGAGGATTAAAGAAGCTTCCCCATAACCGTTTCTTTTTTTCGTTGGAATAACCAATTTCCCTTTATCTGAGTAGTGGGAATTAATTGCCAAGGAAATATGGGAAAAAATCGATCGTTTTCCCATGGCAATGGCAAAGCAGGCTGACAATTCCCATATATTTCCCCATTTGGGAAATTGAGAGATATTTTGCTAGTTTTCCATCCGGTTGGGTTGGTACATCAGCAGGAGAAATTCCACAAGCGGGGAAAAAGAAGATTTTGCCAGAAAAGGAAATCCGGGTGCGAGAAAGCCAATCTGGCATTCCCAACAATTGGAGGTGGAATTTTTATTTCCCATGGTAATAACAAAAAAATTGTCGATTGATTTTTAATAAATATTAAATTAATATCTATTTAATTAAAAACCCCAAAATTTTATAAAATTAATTTTATTAAATAAACGGGTAAGATCCCAAAAGCGACGGTGCACAAAAACAAGATGACAAAAAAGAGGAAACCAAAAAATAAGGAAATGAAACAAACCAAAATCCTAATTACCTATATACATATAGGGGACAACTTGTTTTCAATTTTGATAGTGCTTGAGATATTACCCCTTGTAGGGAAAAGGAAAATGAGTTCCATGAGGATACACCAAGTAATAGGTGTTATCTCCACAAAAATGCCTGATTATGAAAGGGCCCAACCAAAATGAATCAAAATTCATGTGCTTTCCTTTCAGTTCACATCTCTTGTCCTAGAGAAGAACAAAGTCATTGCTATGAAATTGTCTCTCCTTATTTTTTCTGTCTAACAATTTATTTACCTTAGATTGGTGTTCCTCGATCCTATTTGCCACTTGACTCCTTTGCTATTTGAGATTTCTTAGGAACATGATCCTTTTATCCAACGCATTGGAGAAGCATTCATAATCAACTTCTTGAAGTAATTGTAATGTCAGTAACTCCAACGTCATGGGAATTTGAACATCGGTTCCATACAAGAGTTGGAATGGAGACATCCCAATTTCCCTTTTGGGAATTATGCGGTCAACCCACAATGCATCATATAACTTCTTGTGCCAAGTTCTTTGATTTTCTTCGACTAACTTGCACGATAGTAATGATGTTTTTATTCTTCGGATTATGCTTGACCATTTCCCTGAGGGTTGTTGTCATGGGTATGGGATATTTGATGAATGAGATAAAGATATACCATACCCATAACAATAACCTACCATCTATGTTAAAGAGAAATTAGAGGCATTTTCTGCATTACGATATTTTGTGGAATACCATAACGAACTGAGAATGTTCTCTTTGATGAATTCACATATTACCACAAAGAGATGTTTGTTTCACGGGTATGGCTTCTACCCACTTTGCAAAGTAGTCAATTGTAGTGACCACGTGAGTATGACCAACACAGGAATTTGGATGTAAGACCTTGATGAAATCCAACCCCCATTGTTGAAAGAGTTCTTCAATGACAACTGACTTTAAAGGAAAAGATGCGAATTTAGGTCTTCCAACGAATTGTTAACAAGCTTCACATTTGGTTACCCATTTTTCAGCATAAGAAAACATAGTGGGTTGGTAATAATGTGCTCACAAAATTTTATGAGTTGTCACTAGTCCAGAGAAATGACCACCACAAGCATGATTGTGAAAGGCTTCAAGAGAACTGGGTTGTTCTTTAACAACACATCTGAGGAACATGCCATAAATTCCGTTCTTGAATAAGGTGTTGTCCCAAATGATGTACCTGACAGATCTTAATTTGATAGCTCTTTTTTCCTTAGTTGTCAAATTCTCAGGACATTCACCATATGTGAGAAAGTAAGCTATATCAAAATACCATTCATATGTGGTACTGACAAAACTACCAGTGGTAAACTTTCTTCAATTGGTTCTTCCTTAGAGTCATCTCATGGCTCATTCTCCACGATGAGTTGACAAAGTCCTCTCCCTTGAACCAACTCAGGTAGGCTTGATAACTAAGTCATATTATTGGATCTTGGAGACCTAGTTACCTCTTTTAGATCCTGGTTCTTGTTGTGTCAACATTGATTTTAGTACGGTGTCGAACTAAGAATTTGGTGTGAGAATTTAATACATAGTATCTGAAATGTTTCAAGGCTCTAACATCCATGTATGCATGCCTCTCAAGGGGAGTATAATTCAGTTCATGTTCTTGAATCCAAAACTCTTGATTGTAATAGGAGATTCAATTCCCTCTTGATTGTGTTCACCAGGGATAGAAGGGATCGTGTGCGAGGAAGCATAACAATAGAATATGAAATCCTTTTTAAAATTGGGGCATACCAATGTAGGAGCTTGTGAAATAGCACCCTTGAATTTTTAAAATGCTTCTCTACCTTCCTTCGACCATTTGAAGTATTCTTTACCTTTCATCATATCAATGATTTCTTTGGTTAGCTCGAAAAATCTAGCACAAACCTTCTAAAAATTTCACCTTGCCAAAGAATGTGTGAACTCCGAGCTTCTTGGTGGGTAAGGAAATATTCTTGATAGCTTGAAAATGTTTAGGATCGATATTAGTTCCCTCTTTAGAAAAAATATGACCTAGGAGTTTCCCTTCCGTAACTCCGAACATAGACTTCTTTGGATTCAGGGAGATTCTATGAAGTCTACACCTTTGCAATATTTTCTCCAAATCTCTTAGGTGATCTTATCGCTTCTTTGAGAAAACTGTCAAGTCATCTAGGTATATTGATGATCTTGTCTTTATAATCTACAAATTCTATATCCATAACCCTTTGAAAAGTTACACCAACATTGATCAAACCAAAAGGAATTCTTCTATATGTGAACGTACCCCAAGGGGTGGTGAACGCGATCTTATGTTGGTCTTCTCTAGCCACTTCAATCTGATTATAACCAAAGAAACCATCTAGCATGGATATCATTTCCAATCCAATTATTGCCTGTAGAATATGGTCCATGACCGAAGTGGATAGTTATCCTTCAAGGAAGCTTGATTAAGATTGCGGAAATCCACACAAATCCTAATTTCTCCATTTTTCTTGTGAATTGGGACAATATTAGCTATCCAAGTTGAATGTTGAATAGGAAACACTATTCATGCATCTAACATATTTTAAACCTCATGGAATATTGTCCCTGATATCTTGGGATTATACTATATTTTCTTTTTCCTAAATGGAGTTGCACTAGGTTTCAAGGGTATGACATGCTCCATTTCCCTAGGTTGGAAATACTTCAAGTCTTCATATGAGTAAGCCAAGACATATGAATACTTTGTAAGGAGGCTTAAAAATTTCTTGTGCTCCTAAGGTGAAAAAAACTTACAAATGTTGACCAGGGAGATATTTGTCCTTGGTACCAATGTTCGGTAGAATTCACAAGTCCTGTTGGCTCTTTCTCTTTGATAAACATGTCATGTTTATCAAAAATTTCTTCAATTGAAACCAATACTTTTGGAATTTTATTTCCTTTGAGTTGAATGATGCCATCACCATGATCCTCATTCTCAAATCCTTCTTGAATGGGTGAGGTTGTCGATTCAAGAAACACATAATTACTTCCTTCAAAGTACAATTTTTTAGAATTATCTCTATTTTCCAAGAAGACAATAATTTTTGATCATCATTAAAGACTTGCCAATTTTCTGCATTGTCAAGAACACTTGGCTTAAAAACCATTTCAATGGTGTATTTTTCTTGATCAAACTCGAATGAGGATCATCAATAAAGATGAGATTGCTTTGTAATTATTTTCATGAGGGATGGATTCTATGGAAAAAACATCAAACACTTTATTTCTCAGTTTCAAAAATCATCATGTTTCAATTTTATTTCACTTTTCTCATTTCAAGAAACACATAATTACTTCCTTCAAAGTACAATTTTTTTTAGAATTATCTCTATTTTCCAAGAAGACAATAGTTGTCTCAAAAAACCATTTCAATGGTGTATTTTTCTTGATCAAACTCGAATGAGGATCTCAAAAAGATCATTCATAGCCAAAGTTTAAAGATGAGATTGCTTTGTAATTATTTTTTTCTTGATGAGGGATCATCATACAAGATAGATAAATGGATTCTATGGAAAAAACATCAAAGGTTTCTATCATGTCCCACACTTTATTTGTTTCACAATCATTCTTTACAAACTGATTTTTTATTTGTTTCACAATCAATTCCTCTCCAAAGAATTTAAATTTTTTTATTCCTTTCTCTTCGCAACTTGGAGGCCAAGGATTAATGCCTCATATTTTTCAGTGTTGTTAGTATTTAAAAATTGGATTTTGTAAGAAAAATGAAAAATTTTACCATTTGGAGATATAAGCACCACTCATGCGCGAGAACCTGTTGAGAAAAAATTCCATCAAACTCAAGAGTCCAGATCTCATTGGGATCCTGGAAATTGACTTCAGGTGCATGAACCTCTGTAGTCATCATATAATTACTCATTCTTGAGTTTTGAAACAGATCTCATGCGCAGGGATCATTGGTTTTCGTTACCATGAATTTTTCCTAAGTCTCGACATTAGTTTCTTCATTTCTCAATTGATAGGGATCATAGATTGAGACCAGTCCATTTGAATCTCGCTACCCAGATCTTTGCCAAATTTCTTTCTCAACAACATGCCATATGAAGCGGGAATGTCAGCAACTAGAATGGATACCTTGACTCGCTTTTGAAGAAATTGAGCTAAAACCATTTGAGCGCCTTTAATATTCCCAATTAGAGGAACTTGTTTTATCTCCATGGAGTAACAAGATCTAAACGTTCTCATACAAGTAAGCCCAAGAGCATGTGGCACTTATTTAGGCATCACATTATCTGGGGCTCCAGAATCTATAATGCAATTACTTAATTTATATCCATTGATCATAAAAGACACAAAGGTTCAATCTTTTCATTTGAAGGTTTAGTGGCCACCACAATGTTTTGAGTCTTCCCATATTTTGGAGTTTTTAGAATTAACTTAGAGGAATGAACAATAGAGTCACCTTTGATAAAGTGGACCAATTTCTTGAGTTGATCCTTATTGGAATTCAAGTACTTTGCCTATTTTTTTTGATATGCTCAATGATATCAAATTTGGGCAAAATGATCATATTTGATGTCTCGAGATATTAGTTTTTTCAAACTTGATGATGGCTCACTTTTGAACTTTGCTTCAGGGCTTGGTTGATATTGATGTGGAAGAAGAAAGTTTCTTCGTAGCTGATTTATCAATTGATTGACTTGACAAAGCTCCTCCTTTCGTTACGATAGTTTTAACCTTAGAAACCTCGGTCACCTTAGACTCTTTTGGAATCTTAGTTGTCTTGGATTGTTTGGAAGTTTCTTAGTCTTAGAATCTTTAGGAACTTCCTTGGAGATTTTTTTATCTTCCACCTTAGTGGTATTTTGCTCCTTTTCCTGAGAGCATGTGAAGACAACGAAGGATTGACTATTCATATATTCTACAACTTCTTCATATTTGTCTTCTTCTTCTGAATGATATTCAAATAAATTATTAGTAATTTCTCCTTCGGGATCTTTGAATTCGAGGTTTAGATGTCCCAGAGTCTGGTTTGTATTTTTCAACCTTAATGACCTCAACTTCATCATCACTTTCTTCAATGACATCACACTTTGAGTACTTGTTGGAGCCTCTTTAATAGAAAGCCTCATTAGAGCGCTTGTAATTCTAGATTTTTGGGAACATAGCCTTTTCTTGGGATGTCTTTGTAAGGAACAGGTTTACTACTTTGAGCAACTTTCTTTTTCAAAGCTAGCACATCATTAGCCAACTTAGTGAGTATGGTCTCAGAAGCATTGGGGGTTTCTTGACTCTTTCCCTTGAGGGAAGTTTTCTTGAATTTTCCTACCATGATTAAGTCATCCTTGATTTCTATTTCCAAGGATTGAGTAATTTCCAAAGTAACCACTCTAGCCCTTCTCAACTGATAGCACACTTCTAGTTGTTGTGTGTTAATAAAGAAACATTTTTGTCCATCAAGGTTCGGAGAATTCAGCAAGAATTTTTTTCACCATTTTTGAACTTAGCCATAAAATTCCTCATGGGTTATGTTGGTTCTTTCTTCACCTGAGATAGTTGGGAAAGAAGGGCATGTTCATCTTCTACCATTTTGAACATGTCTTCAAACTTAGTTTTCATATCATTCTAGTTTGTAATGCATCCATTCGGGAGATGATGAAACCAATCAGCGACAATGTCCTGTAACATTTTAATGAAGAGGAGAACAAAAACATCTTCATATTCTACTAACAAAATTGCACATGCAACAAAGAAGGCATAAATGTGGTCATCAAGTGAAGTCTTCCCATCTCCATTGAACTTGGGAAGGATCTTCATTGATCCTCATGGGAGGTCATGTTGAGTTGGTAAAGCCAATGGGCATATCACATTTCACTAAGGTATGTTAACTGTCATGTTGGGAAAGGTGGTATGCAAAAGTAAACTAATGTGAACAAGAACAAATGCTTGACTTGTAGTGATTCATCCCTTACTTTATCTTTTAGGACTTGATGTAAGGCTTACGGATTTACGGGGAGTGTTCCTCCTTGGAGGAGATAACTTGAAATAAAACTTTCCTAAAAATAATAAATGGGATCAGATCAAAATTTATCTTTTTATCCTCATGTAAACCTCATTCCTTCCATTTTGAAACCTTTACTGTGAAGGGATCACTGACATGTTCCGATCAGCTCTAGCCTTTTCTATTTTCTCTCTTTATTGATATCTTTGTGCTTGAATGACTCTTGCAACTCTCACATCTTGATTTTCTTTGTCATCCAACACCGATGCGGTGAGATGAAAAAGATATTTGTTTGTGTGCTTTTCCCAAATAACTTGCCTCAAATTTGATGATATGTCTTCTTAAGTATCTACAAAGATAATATTTGGCTGTAAGATAAGTGAGTTACTTGGAATAGTCATACAAATTATTTCCTTGGTGGAAAAGAGCCACTTCGATGAATAATGGTCAACACGTGTCCAGGAGGTCTTCTGGCCACAAGTGCGGGTGCTCTTCTTCTAAGATCTTCAATGTAGATTTCTTTGTCAATGGCTCTATTAATGTACCACAAATTGCTGTAAGCTTTCACATTTTCCGGCTTCTATCCATAGTTTGGAAAAAATGTCTCTTTAAAAATATTCGTTGGGCACAAGATTTGTTTGAAGATCTAGAGCTTGTGCAAAGGAGATAGTCATAAATATTTAACCAAAAACTGGTTAACGATTCTAGAATCCCAGTAGAGTCTCCAAAAACTATTAGCATATGGATTTGCACGCATGCAAATGACATGCAATAGTAAGGGAACAAAGTCCCTCCTCAATGAAGGTGAGGTTACCTTTATTGAAAACCAAAACAATATTTACATCTGTACATTCAAAATTGTATGTGGGGGTGTTTTGGAACATCAAATGGAAAGAAATGTGAATGAGGGAAATGGAATGGAATGAAGGAAAGAAATGGAAAGGAACATGCAATAGCTAGGTAAAATCAGAGCCTAATATTGCATGGAGGATAACAATGAATAAATAATTCAAATAAATAAGAGTCTGGATCAGCTAAACAAGAATAAGTAAAAGGGAACACACATGAGCAAGTAAATATCAAAGCTTGATCACTGTGAACAAGAACAATAGATTAATAACATCAAAAATAAGATCAAAGACAATATTTGTATATTAGATTTAAACACTAACATATAATGAACATAAGAACATAAAATGCTAAAAGAGATAATGAATGGGACACAAAGTTCATATTTCATTAAATCCAAAATGTCTTCACAAAAGAACACAAAGTTTCTTTCCTTGAAACAAATCTTACACACAAAATTATTTTCTTCTCCTCTCTCAAAGTCACCCTTAAAAATGAGCCCCTAACTTCCTTTTATAACCCAAAATTTGGTTACAAAGTAGTTAGGGTTTACATGAACATTAAATAGGGTATCTTAAGTGACTTTGACTTTTTCAACCAACTCCTAAAAAGTAACTTGAAAAATAGAAACCACTTAAGTTATCAAAAGTTTTCCAAAAGTGAGTTTAAAAATAACAACACTTTATAAATAAAAGAAATGGGTACATTTGGACCCCACTTAAATGATTTGGACACACACATGGACATCCTAGTCAGCAATGCACCTCCTAGATCAAGACACCTAGGATCAATACCTTATCCATTGGGAAAAGAGTTCACCTATCCCGGTCCTACGGGAATGAACTCATTGACTGTGCTCCGCAATCTTCCGGATGACGAGAGAACCAAGCTTGAAACTTGAGTAATAAACCCGCCTCTTTGTTTGAGCAATATCTTGGTGTGAGCAATTTTTTCTTTATTTGCTTTCACATTCACAATTACACATAATTCTCCACATGCTTTGAATAACTTCCATGATGAATTATTCATTTGTCGTGAGACCGTAGTCATTACGCCACCCTGGCTTGCGAGCTCAACTCCTAATCTTTCGCCATTGATAAGATCTTACAAGATTTGATATTACAATTCAGTCCACTGGAGTTATGTCTTTCGTCTTTGTTACCATCCCGAAGAGTATCCATTTTGATCCACTCACGATCTTCTAATTCGAGAATGCTCCAACTTTAAGACTTCCCGATGAAGTATCACGCCACTCCTAACTGAGAGAGTTGACAGGACACACTTGAATGATGTGGCCTTGCTTGATGATCCACATAACTGCAATTGTCATTGGTTTTGGTTTGTCATGAATAGATTCGTATAACGATTAAGTGAAGACAATTGATGTAGACAAGTTTCTCCCATTATTGATCTCTGCCGATAACAATGGCTTTTGACTCCGAAGAGACCTCTGCCAATAGCTACGACCTATACCACATAATGAGGAAGTCATAGGTGACCCATTGGTGCCATTGATAAGCTCTTGCGCTACTTTGAAATGAGACTGAGAGCTCACAAGTTGAGGTCACTTCCGCTTTGGAGTTGTTGGTAGTTGAATCACCACACTTTGTGCAAGTGTCATAGTGCTCCATGCGAGTGATGACCAATTTGGGAATTTGTAGGGACACTGGGAAGGCTTCCACGCATGAGAGACCGTTTCAGAATAAGCACCAGGAAAATTCTGACTCGCCTTCGGTTGATATGTGATTACGAGAACCGACTTACGTCGATGTGTCCCAAGTTGGTATCAATGATGTTCTCATAATATGAATGGAGCGTTGAGGTGGGTAGAATTCCCTGGAACTCATACCGCAACATCGTTTTGTTTGAAGATGACATGATTGTGACAGAAGTGTGATTTCAGGCTATTACTTCCTTTTACAAAATTGCACAAATCGTCTCTGAAACTGCCCTGGGAAAAATAACAAATCTTGTTATGAGAAACTCTTACTAGATGAGGGAGTCTATTAAGGTACCAAAAGTTTTTGGATCAGATATTTTTTCCCAAATCAAATTCTTCAATGAAATATTAAAGGTCAAAGTTGACTCTTAAAAATTGCTAGGAAAATGCAAGTATAAAATTACGAAAATCCTATTTGATTTTAGCCTAGGAAAATATTAAATGTCACCATGGGAATCTACACTTAGCGGGAGAATATGAATGTGGGGAGAATACAAATAAATAATCATTTTATCTTGATGATCATCCAAGTTCAAAATATCGACTCTCAAAGTTAGTCTCCTTGATAGGCTGAAAATTGCACGTGCAGTGAAATCAAATAAATTGTGTTTTATTTGGCTCATGAAAAATATAAAATGAGGTGTTATGAATTTGAAACTTGGAAAAGAAGTACATGAATGTGGGGAGAATTCAACGAACCAAACCATTCTTCTCGAAAATCACTCGGCCTAAAATACAAATTCTCAAAGTAGGCCTTCCGACAAGTGAAATAGTGCGCGCGACGAAATTCAAATGAACTACGTTTTATTTGGCTCTGTGAAAATATCAAATGAAGTGATGTGCATTTTAAAATGAATATGTAAACTCTTTAACATGATTAAAATTACAGGCAATGATTGGTTTTTCACGAAAATCATCCAGCTTTGAGATATGAAGCTCCAAAGTTTATTACTTCGACAGATACAACCCGCGGCAACCTTCGTTCCGCATCTATTGTTTTCTTCATTAATTTTATTTTTTGTGTTGATATATATCTTGTTTGATATTTTTTCAAATGGTTAACATGATTTCTCTTCACGCATAGTCCTCCTCTTCTTACAATTGCGTGGCTTTCAAAACCGAATGCACGAATCTTTATTTTCTTTACACATGCGTGAACAATAACATTCCCTTCATTCTTTGTATGGAAAATGCATTTGGCAATGAATGTGTGGTTTCTTAAACTACTTGTTGAATACTTGATGATGAGATAAATGCATTTCCTTTCCTTTTTGTCCCAATGCAAGCTCTTGCTTGGTTTTTTTTAATATATATTATGTGTGAACAATGTTGTCGCCACATAAATGCACGACCTTTGGCTTTAGATCTGCATATGGATTTTTACCGTGAATGTGTCTGCTCTCCTTTTATTTTTCTTATAGATTTGTTTGCTTCCTCTTTGGCAACGTGTGGATCTTTACTTTCAAAACAATGTGTGCATGAATTTTTGTCACTCTCCCTTCTTTTTTGTCTGCGCATGAGCTTGTGTGGGTTGTTTGAACAAGCTGTCTTTTCTTGACCGTGACCATGTTTTGTTTGAACAACTGTCTTTTCTTGATCATGACCAATTCGTGTGTTTGCTCTCCTTTGTATCATGCATGGAAATGTGAATGGTCTTGTTGTCTTATTATTATTATTTTTGTTTTGACAACCGTGAGCTATTTTGGACTCCATGAATTATTTTATTTGTCTTTTACTACCTTGGAAACTACTACGTATGGCTATTTTTTGCCTTCAAAGGTGTGGTGTGATTGGTTTTGGGAAATGCATGATAGCTGATGGATTTTCTTCACTTTAGTGTGGTCTTTTATTTCCCTGTGTGGACTCTTCTACCTCCAGCTGCATGGGACACTTGATAGCTCCCAGTGAATGCATGGGAATGGAGTTCTCTTATTGCGTGGTGTATTTCCTTGGCCAATGTGTGGACAAATTCTTTTACATGTTGGATTTTTAGCATTTGAATCTATGTGCATGACATGTGTGGTTCTTGGATGACTATGTGTTGAATCTTCATTTTTATTTGCTTGTTGAATGCGTTGAAACAAGTGTTGCCTCTTTGGCTATGGCCTAGGATTTTGAGTTATCTGTGAGGAATGTGCTATGAATCCTTTGGAAAAATATTTCTCTGCAAATGTTCGGGAAATAAGAAGAAGTTGGAAATAACAAAAAAAGTTAGAAATAAAGAGCCTCAACTTCTTATGCACGAATTCTTCCATAGAGTTTCATGGAGGATTTGTTGCGAGGATTAAAGAAGCTTCCCGTAACCATTTCTTTGTTTCCATTGGAATAACCAATTTCCCTTTCTCCAGGTAGTGGGAATTAATTGCCAGGGAAATATGGGAAAAAAACTCAATCATTTTCCCGTGGCAATGGCAAAGTAGGATGACAATTCCCATTTATTTCCCCATGTGGGAAATTGGGAGATATTTACCGGTTGCCATCTAGTTGGGTTGGCAATCAACAGGAGAAATTCCACAAGCGGGGAAAAAGAAGATTTTTCCAAGAGAATGAAATCTGGGTGTGGACATCCAATTTGACATTCCCGACAATTGGATGTGAAATTTTTATTTCCCACGGAAATAACAAAAAACTTGTCGATTGATTTTTAATAAATATTAAATTAATATCTATTTAATCTAAAAACCCCAAAATTTAATAAAATTAATTTTATTAAATAAATGGGTAAGAAATTAATTAATTAATTTAAACGTAGTTTACGACATAGTGGCAGGAGTTTTCACCGGAATGGATGAAACGAAGACCAAAATGATCACAAGAATAAGACAATCACGATGAGAGTGATAAATCACGTGAAAGAAAACTTCGAATTTTTTTAAATTTTCACGCTTATTAATTTTGCAAAGTCAAAATTAGTTGATAACATGATCCCAATCAATTAGGTCAAGATATACTAGATTAACTTGGTAATTGGCTTGGGGATTTGTTTTAGAAAGAGTAAGGATGACATAATCGGGAAATAGGTTTGTAGAGGCAAGATCTTCATATAGGCTATCTTTGGGAATCTATGTCGAGTGGCTGAATTAGATGAGTCATCCTCACGTTTAGAGGAAGTGTCATTTATTTCTGCAAGCAGAGCTCTATGAGGCTAAATGCCAAGGCCATGCTTATTATACTTCTGTGGGGTAAGTGGAATAGGTTCTAATCTACCTTGTGCATCTGGGTCACATCCAGCTCCCTAATACCCCATGATTTGCATCATGCAATGTGCCTTGATAAAATGGGGAGCTTGGTGACATGATGCCGTAGTTGTTTTGGGCACCCACTTAGTAGGCGTATCTAGCATCTTCTCGTCCAACAAGAGACCACTAGGAGTAAACCTTTCAAGGGGCTTAGGGAAACTAGCATAAGTGCTTTTGGATTGGAAATATGGTCCCATGTGTCTTAGGCGACACTAAAAGATCAGATATCAACAAGGCTTATTCAAGATTGAATTGATTTGCTTTGGGCCGTATTTCCCAAATGTTGCTTCCCATGTAGAAAAGGGATTAACCAACGTAGGAAAATTGTGATTGCATGGTGTTAACATATTTGGATCTACATGATCCTTCATAACCTTTTTTTGTAATGGAACCATAATATCTCGTGAAGGACACTCATACGTTGCTTGTGAGAAATAATACAATGCTCTATAATGTGTAAATAGATCGGGGTCACCCATAATGGTAATCATTTTTCCTTCTTGAGGAAACTTGATGCACTAATGATAAGTCAAAGGAATGAACTTTATGGCATGAATCCATGGGCGTCCTAAGACCATTTTATATGGGATGTCCAAATCAAGAACACTGGAAATTTGTATCATGATAAACATGCCCTCTCTCTATGGGTATCCTTATGGTTCTGGCTGTTTCACGTTCTTCATTATCATATGATGTGATGGTGATGGTATTAGGTGCTTTTATCCAAGTGTGCTTTGCATGTTCAAACCAGATCCACGGCCTCTTTTGACTTTGTGAAGAGTTTATATATATAAGCATGACAAGCTTCAAAGTGCGAGTTTATACAATATGTCTTTATGATTTTACGCTTCTATAATTGGTCTAGCATCAATTAAGATTCCTAGATTTAGTAGGTTTGAGATCATGAGATAAATCTCCCTCATTTAATCGACCAACCTATAAGGTGAGGCTCCCCTATAATTATTAGATGAATTCCTGTCATTTATATGGTTAAATGTGTTTTTATCTATCGGGGTTTTACTTTAACCACTTAGTTCATGAACCATAACTAAGAAGTTAAGCACTTAGTTCATGAACCATAACTAAGCGTTGTTGTTTAAGAAAGGAAAAATTATAGAAGAAGAAAGTAAAGGAATTACGAGAGAAGAAATGGGGAAGATGTGCATCCCAATTAGTAGATAGCGAGCTAATTGCATGCACATAGAAGAGAAACTTAATAGATTTGAACACACGAAATTATAAAGCAAAGGCGGTTCTAGATCCGGATCTAAAATAACACAAAGTTTACTTTAAAGATCTAAGATTTAAAAGCAAAAACACGATGCGCCGTGACACAAAGTTCTCAGGAAACACTGCTTCTTTGTATTCCTCTGCTCAAGTGGCTCTCGGGGTTCGGCACAAAGTCTAGAACACAAGATTGCTTCTTACAAATTCTGATCGATTTTAACCCGAAGGTTCTTCCTCTACTTATAGAATGTAGAGGGGCAATTACAAGTTGGAAGCTTTAGTTGAACGGCACATGTGGAAGTCGGAAAAGAAACAGCTGGCAATCTCCTTCCTGGAATTCCTCTTTGCATGACATGTATGATTTGCGGTGAAAATAGAACCTTCTATTTTGTACACCTGCCACCTATCTCCAAGTAATTGACTTCTTCAAGTAATGGCTTTTAAACCAATCACTTAAGTTGTATAATTGAATTGATCGCTCAATTACTTTGTCGAAGGAAAGAAGAAGGAAGAGGAAAGTTGACTTTGTCGGAGGAAAGAAGAAGGAAGAGGAAAGCTGACTTTGTCCTTTTTCATGTCTGCATGCAGCTGATTCAAACTGGATCTGGAAACAAGCTGGAATTAGTTGGATCTTGAAGCGGCTGGATCTGGAAACAAGCTGGAATTGCAAGCAGTTGGAATTGGAAGCAAGCTGGAATTTTGCCTTCGCATTGTCTTCTCTTTTATCCTTGAAGCTTTTGCAGTTCTTCTGTTGTACATGCATCAGTGCAAGGTTGGTCGTAGATAACTCATCATCCTTATTTTTAATTGCATATGAGCAATTAAAAATTCTGGAAAGCACTCAGGGTGAATGAAAATTCAATGAAGGCTTCAACTGGAAGATGAGAGCACATGCACAAGATCTTGGAAGGAATTTTCCACGCACTGTCTTCTTCATGGGCTGCATTCGAAACAAGAGGATGAAGCCTTTGTGCGGAAGCTTTTGCAACTATGAGATCTGGATCTGGATCTGCATATGGATTTGCATCTGCATCTGCATCTGCATCTAGATATGGATCTGCACCTGCATAACAAATTTTGGCAACTGGGCTATGGATGGAAAAGCTGCAACTCGAATAATTCCACTGCTTTTAATCT
Source organism: Taxus wallichiana var. yunnanensis (assembly GCA_018340775.1). NCBI lineage: Eukaryota > Viridiplantae > Streptophyta > Pinopsida > Cupressales > Taxaceae > Taxus > Taxus wallichiana. Next base: position 11,044,696 of record CM031234.1, read on the forward strand.
GCACGCATGAGTGAAGTTTCTCTGCTGCATGAGTGAAGTCTTTCTTCTATCAATTCAGCAAGAGGTTTCGAGCCTAGATCCGTGTCTCCAATATCTGCAAATTTAGAAGTGATGCATGACTCCGTTGTGCTTTCTTTTTCATCTTTCTTCGCCATAGCTTTGTCTATCTTTGTCTGAATAATTCTTTTTCTTCTTATTTAACTGGAATTCTTCAAAATTGGTGCAGATCTGGACAATTCTTCAGATTCGGAGGATATATGCAATGTATTGGACATTGATAAAAGCTCCTTTTCTTTTGTAAAGCACCTGTAATGAATTCCTGCAATTTATTCAGACAAAAATGGCCACCGGAGCATGAATAGTGAATTTTAATTGTAAAAATCTGCACTTTTCAAGCCTGCTGCCCCAAAAAATGGTGTTTAATTTGCACATAAAGAGAGCATGAATCCTTTCAACAACACCTGAGCTCCTGTAACACCTGTGCAAACAATTATGCAGACAAAGATCAACCTCCTTCAAAGCATGCGCCAAATTTGGAAGCTTTTAGCCTTGTTTCCACCTTGCCTGAACAAAATCCTTCCTCTAATGGGGGCGCACTTTTCCTCTTGGCTGCAATTCTTTACCTGTGAATTAAATAATTCACCCATATGGCTGCCCATGCTTATATAACCTTCACAATTCTATAATTAATAATTGCCCTAACAATTAAAGGCAATTAATTAATTAAAAATCATGCTTTTCTCTTTTAAAAATAGCATGTTTAAGGACAACCATCCAATAAATTAAATTAATCCAATTTAATCCTTCACACATCACTTCACTCAAGCTTCACAGTGTGCTTTGACCATAGCCACTGAAAATAGGAATTAATATAATCATTTAATACTTTAAAAAGTATTAATTCCTTCTCAAAAGGGGCTGCATTAAATAAATTAAATTTATTTAATTTTGGAATTCTATTTCCAATTGATTTATTCCCCTTTGCTTTTGTTGACTTTTCCACAAGCCTGGGTGCCAAAATTGGGTGAATAAATATTAACAAATATTTATTTAATGCATTATTATTCACCCAAGGTGGGTCGCACTTTTTGCATAATAGAATTCTATTTTTAAGAATTTTCCACAATGGGATTTTTACCTGCAGGCAGCCCGGAAATCCATGATCCACTTAAGTGATTTGAAAATCCCCTGCAGGCGGGCAATGATCCACTTAAGTGATTTTCTTTGACAATGAGATTTTTACCTGCAGGCGGGCACTATAAATCCCATGATTTCACTTAAGTCACTTTCTGCGGCTTTTATTATATCATGGGAATTTTTACCTGCTAGGACGATAAATAAATTCCCACACTGCAACCTCTATTTTTCCCACTGCAACTTAAGTGAATTTTATAACACGGGAAAAAGTACCCTGCTAGGCAGGTATAAAATTCCCACCCTGCCTGCGGCTTATATTTTTCCCATCGCAGCTTAAATCCTTTGTTTTCCAAAAAATGCGCCCATCCCCCATGAGGGGCTTTTTTTCTGCTGCGACTTCACTTTTTCCTTTTTCCCGGTGATCCGGACCTCAGATGGCGACTTCCTCTGGGCATAATGTGCGTATATGTTTTCAGTGCTCGAGGCCAAAAATCGGGCTTACCGTGAAGGAGTTGTTCGAGAGAAATTTCACAGAGAAAACAAAGCGGGACACCACAAAAACACGAAAAATTGCCAAAAGTTACAAATAAAGCCCAAAACTTAAAATAAGTTAAAATCCTTACGGTACATAGGAATAATAACATATTCGCTCATAATAGAGTTAAAAGCGGGCGCAAATAGCCTCATACGGGGCTCAAAATAATTAAATACAAATTTCCCATGAAACAAATCCAGACACGAGAATAAAACAATTTTGGGCATCTGGGTATTTGGCGAAAAAGGCTAATATGGCTCTTTGGGATTATCTTGGCCTTGTCTGAGAACTTTCGAGGCAATAAAAACAACAAACGACCCATTATTTTAAAAGTACGAAAAAAATTTTTGGATAGGGTAGTCACAGATTTCAGGGTGAAATCTGAGTGACACCAGTTGGCTCCGTCTGTGGACATCTTTTTCTCTTGTCAGAATGAAAAGGGAAAAGATGAGATCCCAACATCTCTGGTTTCGTATCTTGTCTTTTGGGCACGGGGTCAGGCAAACAAACACAACACAAAAACAAAAACAAAACAAGGAAAAACAAACAAAGTTTTATTTATGTACATACAGGTTTTACCCTGCTTCTTCAGTTCATGAAGAGCTTCAGATGCTGCCCGTTGAAAGGCAATGGTAACTCAATTCCATCCCGGTAGGCAAGGAAGAAAGTATCCATTCCTGCAGCTCTTTTGATCACGAAGGGCCCTTTCCAGAGTGGATCAAATTTGTCGTGTATGCCCTTCGGTTCATGTCTCTTGTCCCACCAGAGTACCCAATCTCGATCTTGAACTTCCTTTCTTTGGCCTTCTTGTCAAAGACTCTGGGCAAGTCCTTATCAACTTCATCTGGTGGTGGCTCATCCTTTCTTCTCTCCGTGGTGGGTAAGTCTGCATCAACTTGCTCCGTTCCCAGATTTATTTGCTGCATTTCTAAAGAAGAACTATCACCATATTCTTTCTTCTTCTTCAGGTACTGATCATGCTTGTTGAAAGTTTCCAAACCCTTGGGTATTTTGTTACCTTTTGGTTGGACTATTCCACTGCTGTCATCATAACCTGGATCAGCTTTTCCTTTGACTATTTTTGTCGTGGTGGTGATTTACTCCTTAACATGCAGACATGTAGATGTTTGTTCAGGGACTCTAGGGTGGTAGACCATCTCCACTTTATAGTTTCCTTGTCTGAATATGGACGGTGGTCTATCCGGATTCAATAATAGTGCAGTTGTGACTGCCAAAGAATCTGCCTTGGAGTTTTGATTTATTGGAATGAAGTCAATAGAGAAGGCTGCAAAATCGAATGTGGCGGAAAGCACTTTATCTCTGTAATGCTCCAGCTTATCTCTTTTGACTTGACTTTGCCCTCGAACTTGCTTTACTAGAAGTTCAACATCTCCTTGGGCTTTGAGGAGTTTTACTCCTTTCTTTTTAGCTTGCTCCATTCCTAGAAGCAATGCTTCATACTCCACCGTATGATTGGTGTTCTCGAACATCAGCTTGTGGGAGTATGGAAATACCTCATGATCTGGAGATATTAGTAGAGCGCCAACTCCTGATCCAAAAGAACAACATGTGCCTTTAAACTCTAGAGTCCAAACTTTTTCTTCTTCTTTTCTGGCTCTAGTTCTGGTTGAATTTCTGGCTCTGGAACATCTTTATCCGTTTCCAAGAAATAGACCCCACGGTCAGATTCCTGAAAAAGAATCTGAGATCTAGGATCCTCAGATTTTGTAACCGTGTACCTGGACTTCTTTTCCGGCTCCAGCTTATGGTTAAGCCCTTTGATAGGAATATGCGCACAGGACCAATCCATCTTTACTTCTCCTCCCAGCTCTTTGCAGAAGTTTCTACTCAGCAACATCCCGTAGGAGACAGGAATATCTGCAACTAAGATTGTCATCTTTAATCTTTTGTCAGGAAAAGCTGCCAGAACAACTTGTGCATCTTTGATTTGTCCGATTAAAGGGACTTGTCTCTCCATGGAGTAGCACCTTTTTATGGTCTTTGTCGAGTAAGCCCAAGAGCATCTGCAACTTTAGCTGGCATGATATTATCAGAAGCGCCCGAATCTAAAATGCAATTGCTTAACTTGAAACCATTAAGCAATAGAGAAACATAGAATGGTTCCACTCTTTCAGAAGATGGTGAGGATTTAACAACTGCAGTGTTGTTCTGGGAGGAGTATCCTTGGGCTTAGGCAAAAGGCCTTTTGATGTACTGGATTGTCTGGTGATTGCACATATTTGACTAGCATATTTAACTGCTCAGGAAAAGCTCTCAGGTATTCGGCTTCTGACATTTGAACTTTAATTTTCTTGGCATGATCAACAATGTCGAGGGAAGGAATAGATTCAGATACCTGAGCCGCTTTCTGTGGTTGAGATGAAGAACTTGCATTCTTATCTCTAGGAGCCAAGGAAGAAGGTAAAGGGCTGCCCCTTTTTGTTCGTCAGCTAATGCCTCAGCTTGGTGAGTTTGTGATCTTGTAAGTACTGCATATGTATGACCATGATCATCTTCATGAAGTTTCTCATCGTCATGTTCAGATTTGTAGTTTAGGAAATTAATGTTGGAGTCGCCAGCAGGAGCTACAAAATCATCATTCTCGAACTGATCAGCATCAGCTTCCTGGTCTTCTTCATTCATCTCCACGTTGTTTCTGGGAGCAGCTTCAATTGCTAATCTTTGGGAACCAGCAATGCGGTTCGGTTGTTGTTGTTGAAATTCCGAGCAGGGGCAGTATTGTTGCCTTGAGCCATTTGAGCCATTTGTTTCTTCATCTGCATCATCTCATTTGCTAACTTTTGCAGTAGTGAATCGGAAGTAGTAGCAGAGGATGAACTTTCAGCTCTAGAAGTGTTGCTCTTTATCTTTCCAGCCATGATGAGGTCGTCTTCAATTTCAACTACCATGTTTTGAGCTGCTAACAAATCAGCAGGACGTGCTCTTCGCAGTTGATAGCTTACTTCAGGAAGCAAAGCATTGATGAAGAACACCTTTTGATTCTCGTCATTCAGAGAAGCAGAAGCTGGAATTTTGTATAGTAATCTTTGGAATTTTGCAATAAAATCCCGCATGTGCTCATGTGGCTCCTTCTTCAACTGAGTCAGTTGGGTTATCAAAGTGCTGGAATCTTCGGCTGCCTTGAATCTTTTCAGGAACGCATCCCGCATAGTAGCCCAGTTGGTTATGGTGCCAGGAGCTAGCCGGTAGAACCATTCTCCAGCCAAGTCATGCAGAGTCTCTATGAAGAGTCTAACAGATACATCTTCATGTTCGACTGCAAGCACTCCACAGGATATGAAAAACGCAGCCAAGTGGTCATCTGGATTTTGCTTTCCATCTCCAAAGAATTTTGGAAAATTCTTTCTCGTCCCTTTAGGTAGATCATGCATAGGAGGAGTCAGATTCAAAGGTCCAAAGGCTGCACCCCATGGAACAGGCGCTGCAGGGGCAAGTGGGTTTCGGTTCAGCATGATGAACGGGGCACGTCCTCTCCAAGAGTAGACTTGATGAATAATTCCAGCTGCCGGATTATGCTGAAGATGATCCGGATCTGGATGAGCGTGCACTCTTCTTCCTGGTGAAAGACTAGATCTGCGGCTTCTAACTTGAGGAGGATGATTGAAATTGAATTGCTCTGCAATCTGAAGAAATGATCAGTCCTTCCTTGCGCCTTCACGGATCGGGTGAATGGACGTTCAGCCAGGTTGAGATTTGTATGGAAAACACTCTGATCTTCAAAGATAAGCTTTGATATGCAAAGATAGTTGTTCCCCAGTAGAGTCGCCAAAAATTGTTGGCTAGATTTTCTGCATAGCATCAAACCTAGGCAGTCATGAGATAAATCTCCCTCATTTAACCGGTGAGGCTCCGTGTCGAGTTTGTCAATATAAATGTGTTTTTATCTATCGGGGTTTACTTTAACCACTTAGTTCATGAACCATAACTAAGAAGTTACGCAACAAGTAAGCATTTGTTTAAGAAAGGAAAAATATAGAAGAAGAAAGTAAAGGTATTACGAGAGAAGAAATGGGGAAGATGTGCATCCCAATTAGTAGATAGCAGAGCTAATTGCATGCACATAGAAGAAACTTAATAGATTTGAACACACAGAATTATAAAGCAAAGGCAGCTCTAGATCCAGATCTAAAATAACACAAAGTTTACTTTAAAGATCTAAGATTTAAAAGCAAGAAACACAGTACGCCGTGACACAAAGTTCTCCGGAAACCTGCTTCTTTGTATTCCTCTGCAACAAGTGGCTCTCAGGGGTTCAGCACAAAGTCTAGAACACAAGATTGCTTCTTACAAATTCTGATCGATCATTAACCCGAAGGTTCTTCCTCTACTTATAGAATGTAGAGGGGCAATTACAAGTTGGAAGCTTTAGTTGAACTGGCACATGTGGAAGTCGGAAAAGAAACAGCTGGCAATCTCCTTCCTGGAATTCCTCTTTGCATGACATGTATGATTTGCAACTGAAAATAGAACCTTCTATTTTGCACGCCTGCCACCTATCTCCAAGTAATTGACTTCTTCAAGTAATGGCTTTTAAACCAATCACTTAAGTTGTATAATTGAATTGATCGCTCAATTACTTTGTCGAAGGAAAGAAGAAGGAAGAGGAAAGCTGACTTTGTCGGAGGAAAGAAGAAGGAAAGAGGAAAGCTGACTTTATCCTTTTTCATGTCTGCATGCAGCTGATTCAAACTGGATCTGGAAGCAAGCTGGAATTAGTTGGATCTTGAAGTGGCTGGATCTGGAAACAAGCTGGAATTGCAAGCAGTTGGAATTGGAAGCAAGCTGGAATTTTGCCTTCGCATTGTCTTCTCTTTTATCCTTGAAGCTTTTGCAGTTCTTCTGTTGTACATGCATCAATGCAAGGTTGGCCGTAGATAACTCATCATCCTTATTTTTAATTGCATATGAGCAATTAAAAATTAAAACACTTTCTTGGATGAATGAAAATTCAATGAAGGCTTCAACTGGAAGATGAGAGCACATGCACAAGATCTTGGAAGGAATTTTCCACGCACTGTCTTCTTCATGGGCTGCATTCGAAACAAGAGGATGAAGCCTTTGTGCCAGAAGCTTTTGCAACTATGAGATCTGGATCTGGATCTGCATATGGATTTGCATCTGCATCTGCATCTAGATATGGATCTGCACCTGCATAACAAATTTTGGCAACTGGGCTATGGATGGAAAAGCTGCAACTCGAATAATTCCACTGCTTTTAATCTGCACGCATGAGTGAAGTTTCTCCTGCACGCATGAGTGAAGTCTTTCCTGCTCTGGATTTGTCTATCAATTCAGCAAGAGGTTTCGAGCCTAGATCTGTGTCTCCAATATCTGTAAATTTAGAAGTGATGCATGACTCCGTTGTGCTTTCTTTTTCATCTTTCTTCACCATAGCTTTGTCTATCTTTGTCTGAATAATTCTTTTTCTTCTTATTTAACTGGAATTCTTCAAAATTGGTGCAGATCTGGACAATTCTTCAGATTCGGAGGATATATGCAATGTATTGGACATTGATAAAAGCTCCTTTTCTTTTGTAAAGCACCTGTAATGAATTCCTGCAATTTATTCAGACAAAAATGGCCACCGGAGCATGAATAGTGAATTTTAATTGTAAAAATCTGCACTTTTCAAGCCTGCCCCCCAAAAAAATGGTGTTTAATTTGCACATAAAGAGAGCATGAATCCTTTCAACAACACATGAGCTCCTGTAACACCTGTGTAAACAATTATGCAGACAAAGATCAACCTCCTTCAAAGCATGCGCCAAATCTGGAAGCTTTTAGCCTTGTTTCACTTTGCTGAGCAAAATCCTTCCTTAATGGGGCGCACTTTTCCTCCTGGCTGCAATTCTTTACCTGTGAATTAAATTATTCACCCATATGGCTGCCCATGCTTATATAACCTTCATAATTCTATAATTAATAATTGCCCTAACAATTAAAGGCAATTAATTAATTAAAAATCATGCTTTTCTCTTTTAAAAATAGCATGTTTAAGGACAACCATCCAATAAATTAAATTAATCCAATTTAATCCTTCACACAGCACTTCACTCAAGCTTCACAGTGTGCTTTGACCATAGCCACTGAAAATAGGAATTAATATAATCATTTAATACTTTAAAAAGTATTAATTCCTTCTCAAAAGGGGCTGCATTAAATAAATTAAATTTATTTAATTTTGGAATTCTATTTCCAATTGATTTATTCCCCTTTGCTTTTGTTGACTTTTCCACAAGCCTAGGTGCCAAATTGGGTGAATAAATATTAACAAATATTTATTTAATGCATTATTATTCACCCAGGTGGGTCGCACTTTTTGCATAATAGAATTCTATTTTTAAGAATTTCTCCATAATGGGATTTTTACCTGCCAGGCGAGCACCAAAATCCATGATCCACTTAAGTGATTTGACTTTGACAATGAGGATTCTTTACCTGCAAGGCGAGCACTAAAATCCCATGATTTCACTTAAGTCACTTTCCTTTTATTATATCATGGGAATTTTTACCTGCGGGAAGTACCTGCGGCGAATAAATTCCCACCTTCTGCTGACCTCTATTTTCCCACTTTATTTTCCTTAAGTGACTTTTATAACACGGGAAAAAAAATACCTGCCAGGCGGTATAAAATTCCCACCCACTGCGGCTTATATTTTTTCCCATCGCGACTTAAATCCTTTGTTTTCCAAAAATGCGCCCATCCCCGTAGGGGCTTTTCTGTGCACGACTTCGCTTTTTCCCAGTGATCCAGACCTCCGATGATGACTTCCTCCGGGCAAAATGTGCGTGTATGTTTTCCAGCTGCTCCAGGCCAAAAATCGGGCTTACCCGGCGAAGGAGTTGTTCCAGAGAAATTTCACAGAAAACAGAACGGGACACCACAAAAACACGAAAAATTGCCAAAAGTTACAAATAAAGCCCAAAACTTAAAATAAGTTAAAATCCTTACGGCATATAGGAATAATAACATATTCGCTCATAATAGAGTTAAACAGGCGCAAATAGCCTCATACGGGGCTCAAAATAATTAAATACAAATTTCCATGAGACAAATCCCGGCAATGAAATAAAACAATTTTGGGCATCCGGGTATTTGGCGAAAAGGGCTAATATGGCTCTTATCTTGGAATACAAGAACGAAATCTGAGTGACACCATAGTGTCATAACCTCATACATCTTTCAGCCTTATGTCCTTTGATGTGATGAAAGTCACGGTACTCACAATATTTATACCATCCTGGTTTAGGTGCATCTTCGGGAAGGGTATTGTGGCTAGAGGATATGTGACCATGTTCATTGTATCTAACTGTTTTAAAATTGTAGACAATGGTTCAGTTAGAGGCATGAACATCCGTTTGGGGCCCTGTCTTTGTCCTGATGAGTTCCTTGTGTGAGTTTCAAAAGAGGACCACTCTAGAAAACCTGGACTCTTTTGGAGTCAGTGATGCCGTATCCTATGAAATTCTTTTTTTGTTTAAATAATTTAGGCTTCTCTGTAGGTTTTGATTCAATATGCTTATCCTTGGAGAAGGGTTTAATAGTCCCTTTCGTGATGAGATCCTTTTCAATGTTACTTGCCCTTTCTCTATAACTTCTTCGAAGTTAGAGACACAGTGCATTTGCAAATGAAAGGCTATGTTTGGGTTTAGGTTAGGTACAAAGATGCTAACCATATTTTTTTAGGGATATTGCAAGGAAAATGGCTAGCCAAACCACGCCACCGTTGTAAGAAAAAACCGACGAAGGATTCATTAGGTCTTTGTTTTGCATTACACAAGTCTAGCATGGTTATATCACTCTCTATGTTAAAGGAGAAGTGTCACACAAACTTTTCAGCTAATGCGGGCCATGTAGTGATCTTTCCCTTGGGTATGTGTAAGAACCATTCTAATGGTTGTCTGGCAAACTGCGAGGAAATAAACAAATAAGGTAGTTGTCGCTATATGTAACTTCCTGGAAAGCCATGTAGAAGTCTTTTATATGATCATGGGGATCACCCTTTCCTTTATATTTATCAAACTTAGGTGTATCAAAGTTTTGGGGAACAACATTCTTAACATGTCTCTATCAAAAGGGTAGGGACTATTGGTTGTGGAGCCTGATAGCAATGGGGGTTATAAGGGGGAATTCATCCCCTTGCACGCCTAGGGAATGGCCCCTAGCAATGGGTCCGAGGGCCATGCGCCTTGGCGGGGGGTTTGGGGTAGTGCCCCCGTATGCCACATTTTATATGTATTTATGCATTATGAAATCTAGACCGTTCTTTATTAGGTCACAAATCTAACAGGTGGTTTTCTATGTTTTCCCGAAATGATAAAAACCTAATATCTTTAAAGGGTCATTATGTATGAGGATCATTGTATTAGTGGTGGCACACTATGAGAGAGAGAGATTTTTTCTGAAATGAATAAAAGGATTGATGGTTTCTAGTGGATGTAGCCCATTTTGGGTGAACCACATTAAATCTGTGTCTCTGTTTTATTGCATTCTTTTCTTTGTTTTACGTTTTCTACATTATTCATTGCATGTTTGTTTATCTGTACAACTAGTATAATCCTAACAAATAGTATCAGAGCATGTTTGAGATTTATTTGTTGGCAGTATACTCATAGAGGGATTTTTGTTTGAGTGGGAGAAGCAACAATGACAGAGGAGAATAAGTTTAGAGTTGAGAAGTTTGACAGCTGAAATTACTAGCTATGGAAAATGCAGGTGGAAGATTACCTGTATCAAAAGGATCTATACCTACCGTTGGGAGGTGAAGAAGTGAAACCCTCAATCATGTCTGATGAGGAGTGGAAGGTTCTGGACAAGAAGGCTCTCGGTGTGATTCGATTGAGTCTTGGCATCATCCGTAGCTTCAAATATCTCACAAGTGAAGAGTACAATAGAGTTGATGAAAACCCTAGCTAATTTATATGAAACACCTAGTGCATCCAATAAAGTTTATTTGATGAAAAGATTGTTTAATCTACAAATGCAAGAAGGTGGATCTGTATCTAACCATCTTAATGATTTCCACACTATTGTAAATCAGTTAGATTCAGTTAATATCCCATTTGATGAGGAGGTTAGAGCATTATTATTCCTATGTTCTTTTCCAAAAAGTTGGGACAACTTAGTAATGGCAGTTAGTAATACATCATCTACTTCTCTTAAATTTGAAGATGTAGCAGTGTCATTTTAAATGAGGAAATGCACAAGAAAAAGTACAGGGGAAAATTCTTCTTCTAGAAATGCGTTGAATATGGAGAGTAGAGGGAGGAGCAAGGAGAAATCAAAGAGTAAGGCTCGTGGGAGATCTAAATCGAATATGGGCAGATCCAAATCTAGGAGTAGAGGCATTACTTGTTGGAACTATGGAAAGAGAGGACATGCTAAAAAGGATTGTTGGTTCAAAGGAAATAAAGAAAACCAACCTAAAGGTATTAAAGAGGAAAATCCGACAGGTAATATTGTTCAGGATGCTCTTATACTTTCTCTTGATACTAGAGTAGAATCTTGGGTAATAGATTCAGGTGCCTCTTTCCATGCAACCCTTGATAAGGGATATTTTAAAGAGTATGTCCAAGGAAATTTTGGACAGGTTTATTTGGGTGATGATGAGCCATGCAACATTTTCAAGAAGGAAATGTACACTTGAAATTACAGAATGAAAATACATGGATATTGAGAGACATGAGGCATGTACCTAGCCTCAGGAGAAATATCATCTTTATAGGATAGTTGGGTGGTGAAGGTTGCACACAGTCACATTCACTTCAGATGCTTGGAAGGTTTCCAAGGGTGCCTTGGTAGTGGCATGGGGTAAGAAAGTAGGCACTCTTTATTTGTCTACTTGTATATCTAATTCTTCTACCATATTGTCTACTTCAGATGAGGATGCCAACATGTGGCACAATAGATTGGGACATATGAGTGAGAAGGGCATGAAAATTCTATAGGAAAAAGGTAAGCTTTCAAGTTTGAAGCAATTGGACTTAGATTTTTGTGAGCATTACATTTTTGGGAAACAGAAAAGAGTTAGATTTCTCAAGGCAGGGAATACCAAGAAAGAGCAAAAGTTGGAGCTAGTTCATACATATGTGTGGGGGCTGGCCCATGTTGCATCTCATGGTGGTTCTCTATACTATGTCACATTCATAGATGATGCCACAAGGAAGGTATGGGTATATTGCATTAAGCGTAAGTCTGATGTATTTGATACATTTAAGAAATGGAAAGCACTTGTTGAGAATGAATGTGGTTTTAAATTGAAATGTTTGAGATCTGATAATGGCAGTGAGTATTGCAGTAAGAAATTTGATGATTATTGTTCCTTGAATGGGATTCGTAGAGAGAAAATAGTTCCCAGGACTCCACAACAAAATGGTGTTAGTGAGAGGATGAATAGAACAATAATGGAGCGTGCACGGTCAATGAGATTGCACGCGGGGCTGCCTCTTTAGTTTTGGGCAGAGGTCGTAGATACTGTTGTGTACTTAATCAACCATGGGCCTTCGAGTGCACTAGATGGAGGAATTCCCAAAGAATCCTGGACCGGGAAAGAGGTAGACCTTTCATTTTTAAGAGTATTTGGTTCAGAGGCATTTGTGCATGTTAATAAAGAAAACAAGAAGAAATTGGATTCAAAATCCAAACATTGTACATTCATAGGCTATGGCTCCAATGGTGATTATGGATTTTGTTTTGGGATCTAGATGAATCTAAGATAATTAGGAGTCGTGATGTTGTTTGGCGTGAAAATAGAATGTACAGGATCAGGTACAGATGAAAAAAATCCCAAGGAAGAATTGGTTGAGGATATAGCTCCTAAAAATGAACTCTCGGGTGGAAAATATCCACCTACAGGTACCGAGGTTGACATTTTTGTAGGCTGAGCACAACAACCAGTGTTGGCATCAACACCTCTATCAAAAATTCAAGAAAATGAGCAATAAGCAAATAATGATCCCGTGACACCCCCATCTTTGGTAAGAAGGTCACAATGTATTAGTAGACCTCTAGAAAGATTTTCCCCTACTTTGTATTATTTGTTACTAATAGATAGTGGTGAGCCAGAGAGCTTTGATGAGGCAATGTAGGTGGAATCCACTAAGGAGTGGGAGTGTGGCATGAATGAGGAGATGGACTCCTGAAAGAACCAAACATGGGATTTAGTCAAATTTTCGGCTGGGAAGAGAGTACTACAAAAAAAATGGGTCTACCATGTGAAAGAAGAAGAAGGTGGATGGAAAAGGTACAAAGAAAGGCTTGTAGTGAAGGGGTATGAACAAAAGAAAGGTATCAATTTTGATGAAATTTTCTCCCTATTGTAAAGATGTCTTCCATTCATATTGTATTAAGTTTAGTTGTTGTTGAAGATTTACACTTAGAGAAACTTGATGTCAAGATGACATTTCTCCATGGTGACTTGGAGGAGGAGATTTATATGCAGCAACCACTTGGGTATGAGGTGAAGGGTAAGGAGAAATTGGTTTGTAGGTTGAAGAAGAGCCTATATGGGCTCAAGCAAGCTCCCAAAATGGTATCTAAGGTTTGATAGTTTTATGCATGAGCATGGTTTTACTAGATGTCAATCAGATCATTGTGTGTACTTTAAACAGTTGGATAGTGGGAGCTACATTATTCTTCTGTTATATGTAGATGATATGCTTGTAGCAGGGTCTAATATGTAGGAAATTGCAAATCTTAAGGAAAAGCTTGCACAAACATTTGCAATGAAGGATTTGGGTGCAAAAAAGAAAATCCTCGGTATGCAAATCAAAAGGGATAGAAAAATAAGAAATTGGTGTTGTCTCAGGAGGACTATGTAGAAAAGGTGTTAGAGAGGTTTCAGATGCAGAATGCAAAACCAGTTAGTACACCATTGGCTGGGCATTTTAGATTAAGTAAAGAATGCCCAACAACACAAGAGGAAAAAGATTATATGGCACGGGTTCCTTATTCTTTAGTAGTTGGGAGCCTCATGTATGCCATGGTTTGTACCAGGCTAGACATTTCCCAAGCAGTGGGAGTTGTTAGTAGGTATATGGAAAATCCAGGGTAAAGCACACTGGAAGGCAGTCCAGTGGATTCTCAGGTACTTGAGAGGGACCAGTAGTAGGCACTTGTGCTTTAGAGGGTTAGATTATACTTTACATGGATTTTTGGATTTAGATATGGCAGGAGATGTGGATAGCAGGAGGAGCACTACTAGATATGTGTTTATAGTTGGTGGTGCGGCAGTGAGTTGGATCTCAAAGTTGCAGAAGGTAGTTGCCCTATCTACTACAGAGGCATAATATGTTGCAGTGACTGAGGAAAGTAAGGAAATGTTATGGATGAGAAGGTTCATGGAGGAGTTGGGTAAGGAACAAGGGGATTATAAGTTACATAGTGATAGTCAAAGTGCAATTCACTTGGAAAAGAACTCGGCCTTCCATTCCAGAACCAAACACATTCAACTAAGATATCACTTCATATGATAGGTGTTGGAGGATGGGCAAACTTGAGTTAGTGAAGATTCATACAGATGATAATCTTGCTGATATGTTTACTAAGCCAATGAAAAAGGAGAATTTGGATTTGCATTCAACTTTTGTGGGTCTTCAAGATTGATCTTGAAGTGGAAGAAACAAGCCAAGAAGAAAAGTCCAAGCAGGAGTGTAGTGGTGGAGTTACAACAATCAGTCTCCAAGTGGGAGATTTTGTGTTGTGGAGCCTGATAGTGATGGGGGTTACAAGGGGGCTTTTCCCCCTTGCATGGTCCAGGGGGGATGCCCCCCCAGGGGGTTGGGGCCGCACGCCCCGATGGGGGTTTGGGGGTAGTGCCCCATAAGCCACATTTTATATGTATTTATGCATTGTGAAATATGGACTATTCCTTATTAGGTCACAAATCTAACGGGTGGTTTTCTATGTTTCCCCAAAATGATAAAAACCCTAATATCTTTAAAGGGTCATTATGTATGAGGCTCATTATATTAGTGGCGACACTGTGAGAGAGATTTTTCTAGACTAAATAAAAGGATTGGCTATTTCTGGTGGATGTAGCCCATTTTGGGTGAACCACATTAAATATGTGTCTTTGTTTTATTGCATTCTTTATCATTGTGAGGGTTAGTGTGTAGTTCTCTAACTTTAGATTTATGTTTCTCTTTTTGTGGACCTTTGTTTGTGTCTTTAGTTATGTGTAAGCTTGTTAAACTTTGGATAAGTTTAAGTATTTTTCTTTGGAGGACTTATTTAGTTTTCTCGATCATATTCTGATGTCATATTGAGGGGGTACCTTATTATCTTCATGTTCGATTTTGACCCTATGTGAGGCCCTAAAAGGTACTCTTTGAGCACCATCATTTTTCTTTGGTGCTTCATTTTTGTTATTTTCATGATTGAAAGTGGAAGCATATCCCATATCAAATGGATTCATGTGAATCATACCGCACATGTCGATAAGAGGAGGTATTTGTGACTCTTCCTTTTTTATGTTAACAATTTTAACAGACATATCATGGTCTTGTGGTATTCTGGCTCCTAATTATAGGAAGCATGTAAGTATTTGGTCTCCATTTAGGTATAAGAGATCATCAAATCGTATAAGATCAAGGTTATTGTCACCTTATGATGAATCGTGTCATTTCCACTTGGATCAACCCATGCTTCATTATATTTTACTTTGGAAAAACAAGTGTTTAAGTTAGTACCATTAAAGGGATTGTTCCATAGAGTGTTGTTAACACCGAAAGGGATCTCATCCTCTTCACATTCCATTCTTCTAGCTTCCATCTTTGTGATAGGTGGTATGGGTACTTTTTCTACATGAGGTTTATCTATTTTTGACCAAGTTATAATCAACCTAAGTGTAACGTAATTTATCTCACCTAGATGTCTCAATGTGGTTTATCTTTTATCCCTAAAGAATGATATGTCAAAGAATTAAGGATCAAATGGCCTGTCTTAGGTACACATATATGTAATTTCAATCATATAAGGAACAAAAATGCAAGTATAGCTAACCAATCAATTGATCAAAGTGTTTACACCTTTCGTTTCCAATGATAGTTTTTGACGTTTAGATAGCCAACTTTATGTCAATGATTAGGTCAAGTTCAAAAAATGAAAGAGATGTAAGTATTGACAAAGCGTAAGCATGATTCCAAATCAAAGGATACCACGACAAGTTTAGCAACCAACAAGGCCTAAATGTTAAAGGGCGAGGATTACAAACGTAAGCCACGTAGCTACACCAATTGGACACATGGATCAAGCTTCGTGGAGAAGTGAGATATTAGTGCCAAAGTGGTATTGAAATGACACAAACAAAGTAAGTGACACCTTTCAAGATTTGGGACAATGTCTAAAGTCAAACTAAGTCAAAGTATACTAAGGAAGTGTTAAAATGTGGGCAGTGTATCATCAGAATGTAGAAACTTAGATCACATTTACGAGAAACATGACATAGGTATCTAAATTGTGTTGAGACAATACGAATAAGGTAACACACTCTCAAGGGATCAAATGATGATCTTGAAATCAAGACCAAGTGGCTATCAAGATGTAAATACGTACCCACACAATTTATACGTTTAACAACTCAGCCACAAACATGGATGAATGTAAATAGATAAAAAAGTGGTGAACACTATCTATTGATAACACTCACAAAACATGTCGTCTTTTGTTCCAAATGGGAAACAAGAATGCAAAAGAAATAAACCAAATGGTGATGAAACAAGCTAGTAAAAATTCGGTAGAGTTTTGCCTTTCCTTAGGAAAGTGAAGAACTAAGAAAAAGTGATATGTTGTGAGCTTTGTGATGAATATCACTAGACCCTAACTTTGAGAGACTCTCCCTTGTTCGTCAAACAAGTTTTTGACTCCAAATAAGTTAGTGTTTTTGTGATGGATATTTGACTCGATAACTTAGACTATCATAAGTTGGCCTCTTGAAGAAATGGCTCCTTAGGTAGTTTTCTCAACTAGGTACCACAAACACCCTCTGTGAGCTCAATTTACCAAGAAAGTCGCAATGAATAATCTTGGAGTATCTCATATTTACTTTACCCCCTTCAAATACAGTGAGAAATGAATGCATTCACACGTATCTTTCATTGGGGTCATAATGGAGAATGTTTTGGTGCTAACTCACAAAGATAATACTAGTCAAGTGGGTAAAGCGAGGTGCTTCTTGTTTCATCCACAAGGTTACTCAATGGTGGACTACTTTAGGGTTCCTAGAACCACCCCCATTGTTGTAGCTTAAGGTGTTATGCCAAAGGGGTTATGTTCTAGTTAAGTGGATAGGGATGTACCCTTTTCCAAACTTGCATATATAATGTGTTGAATGTGGTGTGTTTTTTTTTAAAATATTTTTAGACTTAGTGTGGTTTTTTTCACACATCGTTTGACAACCTACATCAAACACATTAGTATCGTTTTGATCCCGATTCTTTCGCAAGTGGATTTTGGTCCTACACACAACGATTAATAATTTTCCAAGTTGTCAATTTTTTAAAAGAAGATAACACGTTGTTTCTAATTTCTAAGAATGTCCTCGAGACGTAAGGAAAGAGCATATGTAAAATGAAACCTCACTAAACTTGTAAAATGGAAAATACTTAATCAAATTACAAGAATTAAAATTATTTTTAGCCAAATTTGAAGTTATTTCCCATTTAGAAACTTAATTGAAGTGTTTGGAAAGCATAAGGAAGCAAAACAAATGCAAACACCTCAAATCAAGTTAGTATAAAACAAATAATCAACAAGAACCTACAAACTATTGTCAAAAACCTGCAAGAATGTTAGAAAAACCTAGAATATTAAATTATGCAACCTACAACAAAAATTAAATTCTGAGAGAATGCCTACGCGCCCTTTTTGGCATGTGCGAGTGGATTTAGGTATGTACATGCCCCTTTTAACGTGTATGCGGGTATGTGGAAATGATCGAGGGTATTTATTCCCGCACGGAAATTTTAACATGGGTATGCCACATAAGATGTGTACGAGTCCTAGGTAAAATGGTAAAATGGCACAAAGGGCGGGTTTATGGCTGCATGTCCGTAGATGATGCTGCGTGAGCCTTTTTGAGGTGTGCACACAAGATTTGGTGTGTGTGTGAATCTAGTTCGAGTTTTTAGTCAAGAACACAAGATGCATATACGCACCCTTGTTGACGTGTACGCGAGCCTTCCAATAGGTAAATGCTCTTTTTATGTGTACGTGCGGCCCTGAAAAACCATCAAAAACACAAAAACCAAAAATTGCAAACATGTCCTAAATTAGTCCTTTAACTACTTTTCTAACACAAACCCATTAAATACCTATGCTAAAGGGATATTTAACACATATAAGTTTACCAAATGCATGGATAAAACTAGTTTTCCCTCAAAAAAGCATAAAAATGGTTAGAAAAAGCATGTAAATGAAAAAATTTAAACAACTTCTAATGGACTATGGGGTTTCTCCCATCGGGCGTGCCATATGTATTCATGTGTAAGTTGGTATAGCTATGGAATGAAGCCTAGAACACTCAAGAAAGCTTCAAAGCTTGCCAAACTTCAACAATGAACCATTAGTTTAGAGCTAAACAAGAACCATCTCTTTGCATGCATATATAAACTTGAAATAAACATTCAAACCCTAACATATATAGATATTTCTCTACTCCATGAAATCTATGAAAGATGAACCTATTAAATCTCCTAGCAATCAATTATGCTTGTTTGAAAATCAAGGGTTTGAGAGTAATATCTCACCATTAATGGCTTCAAGGCCAATGGTTCATCCCATTTACTCAAGCTTGATGTTTATAAATGCAAATGGTTAAAGAAAAGATAACTCAAACGACAATGAAAACTACTAAATCTAAAGATGGCAATAAGCTAGTCTAAAAAGGGAGGAGTGTTCTTAGCAAAAAGGGGGAGGGGTATGCTTGTATTTATAGGTTTCTAATCTTAAGAAGAGGAAAGGGATGTTTTGGAATCATTTAGGACTAAATTCCAAAATTTTTAAACTCGAGTGAAACTCAAATTAGAAAGGTGAAATTGACATTTGGAAAGCTAAGTCTCTTTTCGTAAAGTCAAGAAAGGTTTAATTATCCTCAAATAGGCTAATTAATATGATAATGAATTTAAAATCCATTTAGAAGGGTGTTAGTATAATTTAGGGGTTTAGAAGAGATTAGAAAGGGTAATTAACTAGCATTGTGTAGTCATCTAGTGGGTATTGGGATAGTTAGTGAAATTTTACTAATAAAGTTGCGTATACCAAATTATAGGTGTTTACAATACTGTCAACATTGTTTCCACTCCTGAAAATCTTCAATGGTAGCCTCCAAAGCATACAATTACTAAATTTCCTTGTGCTCCACGTATTATCTTGCTACAAATTATTGAGAGCAATCTTATTACACATCCACCACCGCTAAATCTTGATCCATCTCACTCTAAGGGCTAAAACTATAATGAAGTGTCGTGCATTCAACTAATCAATGTTTCAAGATTAGGAATCTTATTTAAGATCTTATTTACAACAATGCAATCAAGATCCTTGAGCCTTCAAAATATTTTCTTTCGTCAATGAAAACAAAAAGCTCAAAATATTTAATGATCCTTTTCTTAATCATGACAAGAAAGTCAGCGATTCTTTGGCTAATCATATATATCGCATTATGTCTCCTCCTTCATCAGGGAATCTTTATTTTATAGTTTCTAATTGTAGACACCTAAATCTAGCCACACAGTTTTAACACTAAAATTTCACTTCTTATCCTGTTTTCTATCATTTGGTTATAATTAGCATCTTTCTCACTAATTAGCTAACCCTCCCCTCCATCTCATTCAATTAATGACACTTCATTAATTATCTAATCTCCCCCTTCACTCTAGATGCAAATTAACACTACTTTATTATTTATGATCCTATTCTAATTAAATAATTAATTTTCTAAAATTGATTAATTAATTCTCTAAACGAGAATTTATCCTCTTATTGGGTCATTCCCCCTCTCCGATCATTGAAAATCCATCAACTTCTCTCCAAATGGATTTTACAAGCCTAGCTTGGCCTATTAATCAATCTAATTGATTAATTTAAATTACACATAACTCACTTAAGTTTAAAAACCCAATTAACCTTCCCTAATCCTACTTAACCATTTCCAATTTTATTTAGCACTTTCTAATCCTAAAATTTCTTTTATCCCACATTCATGAGGATGATAGTTTCTCCCTTTTGGAAAACTATATAAATAACCCTACCCCCTCCCTTCTAAGTTTACACATTTACACCCCATGTCCTTGGTAATACATTAGCATAAGATAAGAGCATTTCCCAATTGAAAAACTTATTGATCTAACAACATTTTTCCATTTTCTACTTGGCAAGAGTAGTAAGAGGAGAACCAAAAATGTCCATTCATCCATATTTTTGATAACTCTCCCTCTTCCTTGAGAAGTCCTTTTGATTGCATGTGGCTATGTATGACTCACTAAAGGAGGTGTCTACAATCCAAATCCCATCAAAAACATCAAAGGATGGCTTAGCATTTCATTTTTTTAATGTTATATGCACTAAATTAACTTCTCCTTTTAATGGCTTTAGCTTGATGTTTATTATTAATAAGCTTAGTTATTGAATCTACTTGGTGCTACGTTACTATTAATTAAGTTAGATTCTTTAACATGCATACACTAATGCTGACACATCTCCACCATTCATTACATTCTCTAATCATGGCTATCATGCTATATTCTCTTCTAATACATTACATATCAATGCTTCTATTGGACCTCATACTATCAATAATATAATGATCGATCCATCAATTTATATGGGTGTGTGATCTATTACACTTCTTGTCACTATCAACTATCCACTCTCTCATATTTCATATCCAGTTCCCAAATATTATGGTTATTTCAATCTTCTAGCTACGCACAATGGGCCTCTCACCGAAGGAGTGTAGGACGAGGGTCTGGAAGGAATACACGTGCACCAAACAACTGCACTTCACCAAGAAAGGAGTTGCAAGATAAGGCAAGAAAACTTGTAAGAAGCAATGTGCATGCATAGAAAACTCAAGATTTGAAAATGGAGTGGAATAGAATGCTCTTGGATTGCCATGGACCAAAAAGAAGAGGAGTACAAATAGGGGAGTGAATGTGTAACTCCCATGTAAGAAAATATTCCTCCATAATGGAGAAGAGGAGTTACTTTCCCAAATGGGAATGTAACTCCTATGACACACTTACACATATGATAGATTCTTTAAGAGAATCTGTCATAACTAAAATGACACCTAGATCCATGTCCACCTAAGTGAGATGACTCACATGGTGTAGGTGGAAATAACACTAAATAATTAAATAAAGTGATAAAAAAACCTACACCAACACCCCCCCTTCATCGAAACTGGGATGGCGCAAGGTAAGTCAAGAAAAAACAAGAAATGGGTCCCGACTATAAGCCTGATGAGGTAGCCATGCACAAAATGTCTCAAGTAGTGAGGGAAAACCCAGTGGGAAAAACCTCAACTTACAAGAGATAGAAAACAAACTCTCCTAAACTACTAAGAAGAAGGAGTCTATCCTACCTCCCAAGAAGATGATCCAGTCATGAGCCACCCTGTGTTGAGTGAAGAGGAGGAAGAGGACCCCCGAAGTGCCAAGGTGTTGTTCCAATCAAGGGAACAATGCTCCGTATGTGAGGTGGAAAATCCAGCTACTCCATGAAGAAGTGCAGATCCGGAGCAAAGGTGAAGAAGTGTACCCAATGCCTGATGAGTCCTGAATCATAGTGCCTGCTCCCTGAAGTGTCTGAAGTGGACCAGAAGTGGGTAGATCAAGAGACAACTCCTCAAGATGTGTCAAGTGATAAGTGGATGGTGGAGGTGGGTCCCCATCATCATGGCAATCAACTATGCTAGAAGAGATGTCCAAAACATCGAAATGGGCTCAGAAGTATCCTCAAGTCCAATTGAGTCGGATGAAGAATCTGAAGGAGGAGAAAAGTGAGAGAATGAGTACAACCGAGTGTGATGGTCAGCTATACCAACTGCAACAATAGCATCATTGTGGAGCTCCCTAACATAAACTGAGTCCGGAGTGAACTCAACTCGCAAGCCCTGTCCAAGATGAGTGATCTGATAGACTGAAAGAAGGTTTGTTGAAAGTAAAGGGATACTTAAAACATTATTGAAAGTACCACCACTTACTTCAATTGATCCTCTTCCAAAAACCTGTGTAGTGGTGTTGTCACCAAGCTGAATGGAGGACATGTCACATGGCTCAAGTGAATCAAACTCAATGTCTGATGATGCCATGTGATGAGTTACACCCGAATCAATGATCCATGTAGGGGTAGGTGGCACAACTATCACCAGAGCTCTTCCCTTTGGTTTCTCCTTGTTGGATTCTTTTACTTTTTCTTTCTCTTGTAATTTCTCTTTTCACTCTCTTTTGTCTTAGAACCGTGGTGGGATGATGAAGGTGTTTTGAGAGAATCGAGACTCCAATATTGTGCTTCTCAAGCGAGATCGTTGAGGAGAGAAATATTTTTCTTCAAGCACTTTTCTTCATCATGCATGCCATGGTAGTATCCACATTTGATTTGTTCTTTGGAATTTCGGAGGTGGAAGAGTTATTTTGGGGTTTTTCCTTCGTTTCATGATCCGGTTTCTTCTCCTTAGAAACTCTCGGCTTTTCCTTTCCAGCAATGAGAGCATGGGATTTTTTGGATTTCAATCTTCCCATTTGAATCAATTTACTTTGTTCCCTGATCAAATATGCAATAAAATCATCAAGAGAGGGCATAGACCAACTTTTTCCAAGTGCCCTTTTTGTTGCATGGAAGGTGGAGACAAATACAGAGTATTCGGGACCAAGTTTGGTAAGGACAGATAAAATGAGTTGAGATTCCTTTTTCTGTATTCCACAATCTTCTAACTGCAATCTGAGTGATATGAATTTGGAGAAGAAGTCTTGAAGGGTGTCAAAATCATTGGGACTAAGACTTATTAGGCTATTCTCAAGTTCATGTCCCCGCATTTCATCCTGTTTCCCAAAAAGTTTTTGGAGAGTATCCAGAACCTCTTTGGGTGTGGTGGAAGAGGAAATGTGAAAATGCAGCTCTGGAGATACACACATGGTCATGAACCCAATGGCTTCATCACACTTATCAAGCCACTTTTCTCTGTCTCTTTCATCATCAGGTTCAGCTTGTAGACCGGTGGCAATGCGGAACAATTTATTTCCTTTTAAGGCAGTGTTCATAGCATTCATCCATTCTTGATAGTTGAATGGGGTGAGCAAAGGAACACCATGATTATCCATGACAGAAAAGAAATGTGCGAAAAAGGAAAGATACCCCCCCAAAAAGTGGCACTTTATAACATAGTTCATTTTACAAAACTAATATTCCCATCATGTAGATTGTAGAAAAACATCCAATTTTGACTAAAGAAGTGCTAAAAAGGAGCAACGAGTCAAAAGTTATGGCTTAAAGAAATTCCCGCAACTGATTAAAAAAAGCTAGTTAGCCCTGCAAAACATTAAAAAAGTGCCCAAAACACATTCAAAAGGTATCGTGTTTGTGCCCGTTGGAAATGGCATCAAATTTCAGAGGGGGTTTGTTTTGACTAGTGAGGGGGATTAGCCTCCTGCCAATCCCGACCTCACCCTCCGTCTTCGACACTCAAAGGAAGGGCCACCAAATACAAGTAAAATGCCCGATTTTTAAAACAACCAATAATATGAAATGTTTTAATACCTTAAAACATTTAGAAGAGGTCTGATCTAATTTAGATTACCTTCAAACACTCTCGCGTTTAAAATCCATTCAACTTGGTTTTTGTTTGACCGAACCAAGTCAGGTGCTCAACTTGGTTTTTGGTTTTGCTGCTACCTGAAGGTAGACAGCCACATTTTTAACAGGGACAGCCACGTTTTCAACAGGGACAACCATGTGTTGGACAAGGAATGTGCAGCAAAAACGTCCACGAGCAGAGACCACGTGCCAGAATGATGTTGAAGCCAAAAAAATGGGTTTGTTGAGAGCAGAAGCTAAAAAATGGGTCTACAACTGGTAAAAATAGGTCTGCAACTGGTAAAAACGGGTCTGGTGAGAGCAAAAGCTAAAAAATGGGTTTACAACTAGGTAAAAATGGGTCTACAACTGGTAAAAATAGGTTTGGTGAGAGTAGAAGCTAAAAAATGGGTCTGTAACTGGTAAAATGGGTCTGGTGGAATAGGCACTGAAAATGATAGTTGGAGATCAAGTCTGAGGTGCCAAAAAGAGCATGAGCACACACAGCCAATAGCCAGACCGATGAACCAATGCTGGCCAGTCCAAAAACATGAGCAGAGAAGTTAATCCTTGTAGCCCTTCACTATTGAATGAAGACTCAAACCACACCCCCTTCTTTGAACCTACAAATGTTGAATCCACAACCAACAAGAAGCACACTAACAAACCACCAAAAAAATAACCACAAGAATCTGAAATATGTAGGTAAAGCACATGCAAAAAGTAAAACTTGCACAAGTAACTACATGGTGGAGCAACAATGGTGAGCAACGTGATTCCAGTCCCCAAGCTCTGATGCCATGAAGGAGTGTAGGATGAGGGTCTAGAAGGAATACACGTGCACCAAATAGCTGCACTTCACCAAGAAAGGCAAGATAAGGAAATCAAACTTGTAAGATGTAATGTGCATGCATAGAAAGCTCAAGATTCGAAAATGGAGTGGAATAGAATGATCTTGGATTGCCATGGACAAGAAAGAAGAGGAGTACAAATAGGGGAGTGAATGTGTAACTCCCATGTAAGAAAAGATTCCTCCATAATGGAGAAGAGGAGTTACTTTCCCAAATGGGAATGTAACTCTTATGACACATTTACACATATGACATATTCTGTAAGAGAATATGTCATAACTAAAATGACACCTAGATCCATGTCCATCTAAGTGAGATGACTCACATGGTGTAGGTGGAAATAACACTAAATAATTAAATAAAGTGATACAAAAATACATACACCAACACTCACCATGCTTTTTCCATTCATCGTGGCACCTGCAATCAAAGGTTGTGACATGATTTTAGGTCTTCCTCGCTATGTGCTGCTCAAGCTATCATTTCCATGAATGAATTTTGTCTAAAATTAATTCAAAACAAGCACGTTATCACTATCAAGGAGTCTCTCCATGCACACCGGGCCTCATCCTCCTCTTCAAGTTGTCATTGCACTAGCTAAATCATCTAGGCCCCATGGGCCTCTAAAATCTAAGGCACATTCCACACTTAGTTCTCCCATTCACACACATCGCCTAGCGGTCCATCTTGTCACCTAATTCCCCTACTTGGGAAGCTCCTTCCCAGTGGAGTTCACCACATCCTTGGTATCCTTCATATATGTGCTCATAACATCTTGAGTCTCCTTCATATAGGTGCTCATTCCCTCCTCAATCTCTTTATATAGGTTCTCATCACCTCCTCGGTCTCCTTCACATGCTCATCACCTCTTTGGCATCATTCATATAGGTTATCATCACCTCCTTAGTCTCCTTCACATATGTATTCATCACCTCAAAGGTCTCATTCACCAATACATTATTAGTCTCATACATCACTCGATCTCAAAGCATGGTGACATGCCTCTATCCCCCTTAGGACCTGGGTGGAGGAACCTTTCCCTTCAATTTCGTTGGATAGATTACTCATCATCATAGAATCGGAGGGGCATCACGATCATCCCCTCCTAGCATTATCAAGTGTCTCTCATTTCTACTATCACACTTCGTGCTTCACATCTAGTCTTTCTTATTCATCTTACATAAATTGATACACCTCTTATATCATCATTATCCTATGACACACTCTTGTGTTAAGGTTCACACTTGATTGTTGAAGGCATACTACATCCATAAACCTCACAACCTATACTTTTAATGCTCCACACTTCATGATGCATCTTTATAGTACTCTATTCTCATATATCATACTATCATATTATACAATCTACGCTTTGTACTTCATGTTACATTTTTCTAGTACATGTTATCAAACCATTTCCTGATGCACTCTTGTTCTATGGTTCATTCTTGATTGTTTAGGGGTCTTTCATAAATTAACCTCATCTCATGCTCATCCATATCCACTTAGGGGAATGCTGCTCCTATCATATTCACACTACATACGCCCATCTCACTCACTCACTCACAACATAGTGCATATCTTGGTTGCATCTATTATTAATTGCTTATACTTGTACACTTTTCTTACTATGTTAGACCTGATATCCAAAGATGTCATTATATTTTCTATATACACATGCACTTTCACTTGGTATTTAGTAGTGAATGTAGACTTTATACATATCTTTACATACAACACTAATGTTTGGCGGTGTACCTCTTACCAGGTCCCACCAAGGCTCCTAGGGGTATATACCTTTACTAATCTTACACATCGAAAGTGTTGTTGTTTCATTATTTATTACTTCTTATTATTACTAGCACATCACCGTACATTGATCTATACACGCTCTGAAATATTATTTATCTTTCTAACATGCTAACGGGTGCTTCATGTGCATCATTTGCTTTAGGTAAGTGCAGCAAGTTGGGGGACAAAAAGGGTCATAAGTGGACGTCATATTGCAAATAACAACATAACATCAACTTGTAGGGATTATTAGCAATGCATACACTCAAAATTAGAAAAATTAAATCAAAATGAATTGTAGTATCCGGAATCTAGTTTCTAAATACTAATTTTTTTAAAATGGACAAGTTTAGCTATATTAAACACTCAAAATTCAAAGACTTGGTATTTTTTTAAAAATGTCTATAAGATTGTAATTTGTTTACCCGCGATTTGGATGACCAAAAATTGATATATATTTTTTTCCTTTGGTGAGAAGTTCGATGCCACTATCTATCTTCGATAAATTTTATTTTGTATTTTTTGAGCTATATTTTATTTTTTATTATTTTTTCCGTGAAAGTGGTCTCAAAACATAAATAAAATATAGCACTTTCCATTTGCACACCATAACTTCATCAAAAATATTGAAATCAAATAAATTTTTTTAACATGTATATAATTTCACCACAGTTGGGATGGTATAATTTTTATCACATTCTGACTAGTGAAACAAAATTTGCAGTCTTAAATGTAGACATAAACATTCACAGGAAAAAGTGTCTTAAAGACCTACTATTAGTAACAAATTATAAAATGATATTTATCCTATTCTATTCACTTTGAAATCAATATTTATACGAAGCTAATAGTTTCCCCTATGCGATGGTACCACTTTTTATGACATATTTTTGAATTTTTGGCATGGTTCAAGTCTGCATGAAGACTAAATTTTATGTTTTGTTGTTTTTGATGTAAAATTCAGGATTTGTTGTCCACTTAATTATCCCCCAACTTGCTGCACCTACCCATTTGCAAGAAATATTTGCCACCATGGTTGTCTTTTATTATTTGCTTGATGTTGTTTTCCATTGTATGTTATTGTTTTCGGATATGCTCTATCTTGTAAGCACCTTGTATGATTTTGGATGCTTTGTCCATGATTGTCTTGTCACATTGTGAGTGATGTCCCATGTTTGAAACCCGTTTTTCATGGTCTACTTTTTTGAATTACTAATTTTGTATATTGTCTTCTATAACATACTTGTCACTTTTTCTACTAACACATATTTTTAGCCTCCTTTTTTACATGTGCCTTGGTTTCTACCATACACATTCTTTCCCCATGTAGGGTATCCGTTTCATATCAAGCATCGTCCTCTCTTTGAGACACATTTTCCTAGCGACATCACATATACCCCGGATGAGGGGGCATACATTGGGTGATTCAATCACCCCATACAACATCTCTCGAGCTTTAGTACAGCCCGACACGTAAAAGAACAAAACAATCTATAACTATAGAAATGGCCTAGAATATGACTTGGGTCCTTAGTTTAACACCAAAACCCACACCTAGATACATACACTATCGCTTGAGCACTCCTGACCTTTCCTTGGTTCCTATTACCAAGGGATGTTACAGTTACTTTCTCAGATTATCACAGTTCATAACAATTCATATAAAAGTTTTTCAGGATCAGGCGCTGGCCTTAGAATACAAAATGCATTAAATCTCTTACTACCTCCTTTTCAACACGAAACAATACACAACAATATAGAACTAAAAATGGAGCACACCATCTTCATTGGTGTATAATTCGAGAAGTAATCATGGAAGGAGAGTAACACTAGAACTCTCTCCCTCACACTCTTCTGCTACGGCGTGAGATCACCTAAAAACTAACATTTGGCGTGATATCGCCTAAAAACCTCGTTTGCGTGAGATCACCCAAAAAAAATTCTCTTTGCATGAGATCTCCCAAAAAACTCTATCTTCTACAACAGTTCAATAAATTTTCTATCCTTTTCACTCTTCATAAATCAGGTGCACACTTTCTTTTTACACATTTTCACATACTTTTACATTCTTATGCAAAAATTCATATACACATATTTGACTACTTCTTTGCTCTTATTTTGCACACCCATCCTTAATACATAACAAAAGAAACCCTACATCAAGCAAAACAATAGGTATAACATGGTACAACTCATATATTTCACCCCTAAGGTTACTTCCTCTTTGTTAGCTTCCATGCTTCATTTGTATGACTCCACACTTTCACTTGTCTCTTCAACACGCTATCGCCATCACACTCTACATGGTTATCATGTATGCATATCTTATCCACTTTATGTTATCAAGTATTTACTCAATAACATAAAGTGGGGAAAATGTAGACACAAAATCATGCAATTGGGTATATTTATAGGTCCATACACACATACATACATTCATATGATTCATAGGCAAGAAAACTAGTAATTTACTACCGTGTCTTTGGCCTCTTTTCTATATTTCTTGCTTTCTCTTTGGTCTTCCACACCCTACAGCCCAGTCTAAGCCTTATTTCTTTATCTTTCATGATTCTGGACACCAACGCCTAGACAAGATGCTAGAGCCTGTGCCCTCATCCTTCTAGGTGCCCCTGTCTCTTTCATACCTTACTCCATTATTTTGGGTCTCTTTTATCTTTTTGGGAATCTTATTTTATTATGGATTATCCTTCTAATTATCAATTATGAAATTCAACCAAGGGAATCATATAAATACAAAGCTATGTGACCAAAATAAGGGACCGATATCTAAACATCTATTATCATCACCTAAGGTTGCATCCAAAGGCATCCAAGAGCATCAAAGGCATCCATCTAGCTTTCATTCAAGGGAAAAGGGATTGCATTTTCTGCATACACGCATAGGAGGGGAAGTTTATTTTTCCATCCACACATCTATTTATATTGGTACATCTAGCTATCACATGCTATCATGTGAGCTTACACAAGGGCTTCCTAAGGCATGATTCTATCACACATGCACAAGAACTACATGGAGTATGAGATGTAGTGCAACGCTTGATCATAAGTTCACTCAGTCGAGTGACCATTGGGGTTAGTCCAACTCCCCATATTGTATCTTTTCTTTTTGGGATTTGATGTAGTTTGAGATTTTTACAGTTATCATGTATTTGTAGGTTAAAGGTGACTTTTGGGATCAAGGTTTGATGCATAGGTAACCAACATCGACTATCAACAACCACCTGTGTGACATAAGAAAAACTAGTTTCGAGCTCCCGTGCATCCACAAGCACCCATTAGAGGTATCTCAGTGCGTAGGCACCCTTTCCTCGCCTCGGACACCCTAGTCACAAAGATATCCGACAAATCCTGAATTTATTGTGCAAGTTGCAATGGTTTTCCATTCTTGTTCATTAGTTTTTCTAGTTTGCGTATAGTCCCGTATTAAGCAAAAATCAGCTAAGTCATTCTTTCCTACTCTTACACTTAGGGTTTCATACTTATTTGGCTTATTTCTTATGTCATCTATATTCTAAGCAGTTGTTTAGCATTTATTTATCATATGTGACTCTACAATTAGGGTTTTACAAATTCCATATTTGTTAAATAAAGCACCTAAAGGATTAATAAGCAAAGAATATTCCTATTTTTGGAATGGAATGATGGTGATTCAATAAAATATGAATGTAAATATCTACTATAACTGATAAATAATGAAATATAAATGTTACACAATTTATTAATTTTGACTATGAAAGGAAATGAGAGGGGTTAAGTACTTATCTCAATTAAAATTATCTATAAGTGAGTCTGAACTAGAAGATGTGATGGAACTGAAGCACAAACCATCGTAATAATACTCAAAAGAATGCATAGATGCCCACTATTCCTAGACATGGGCGCCTAGGTAAGGATAGGGGCACTTTTGGGTGTCCAAGACATCCGTATGGGCACCGAGTCTCAAAATGGTCGAACTTGGTTTCAAAATGTCATTAGGGCTTAAAACTTGTTCTCTTTTGGTCACCTTTATGTCACACTTAGATTGTTGGGGTACTTGTAAATATGCACACAAATATCCTCCCACAAATCCCTAAAAAACATCAAATATTAAAAAAGAAAGATACAAAATAAGGGATAAGATTGTCCTCAGGTGTCACAATGGTGAACTTACAAATGAGCACTACACTACATCTTAGACCCAATGTAGTTCTATGTGTTTGTGTGTGTAATAGTGCTCCTAGGTCACACTCACACCAATGATGAAAAAATAATGGGCGGTAGCTAGATAAAATGCAAATGTGTGGATGGAATATAATGAACTCCCCTTCCTATGCAGTGTGTACGCAGAGTAATGTTCCCAAATACAGTCCCTTGAGATATATAGATAAATAGCCACTGATATTAATTGCCCACCCATATAATGGTATGTATGTTGTGTTTATATAGTGATATTTTACTTGAATTTTGACACTAATGACCCAACATGCTGACTAGTACCTTGTGATATGAGAGGGAAAAATGAAAAGACTGACCTCAAATGTAAAAAATAAGATCAAAAAAAATAAGAAACATGCACCCAGGATGGATATGAGCATCGACGCTAGTGTACAATCCTACATGTTAGTGTCTGAGACAAGTGATGAAAAATGAGTGGATACTTGACAGGCATGGATCCATGTGATCCGATCGTAACCAAGTATATGAGTAACAAGTGTGCAAGATAAAAGTAATAGAAACCAAAAATACAAGTGGATGGACTATGGAATGGGTCACCAGTGAATACTTTTCTTACGCAAGATCCACATATAAAACAACATACTTGACAATATAGTAAATTGTAATAATCGCGTGATTTTGTGTCTACAAATGGATTTTTTTATTTTCACAAGGGGAAGGAGAATTTGAGATGGTGAGGGAATACTTTTGAAAGAAATAGGAATGGGTTTCTGTGGCTAGCTTTGAATGAGAAATTTTTGCGCTTGTAATGCAATTGTAAAAGCCTTGAGGAATATCACTATCTCCTAAATTTTGAATCAATACAACTAAATCAACATCCAAGGACCTCAAATAATACAAGAATTCTATACCTTGTGAGGGTCGTAATTCTTGAGAATTCTGAGCCATGTCATTGAGAATTTGATGTTGAAATTGGATATCAACTCCATCAAGGTGTTCCATGAAAGAAATAAAATTTGTATTCTCCTTGAACCAATTGTGTAGTTGTTCTCCCAACTGATCCCATGTGAAAATGGATTGTGGAGGAAAATTTTTGTACCAATCTCTTACTTTAACTCTAAATGATGAAACAAGAAGCTTGAGGAAAAAAATTTCTTCTCTGATATTGTGAAGGACACAATGGTTTTCTATATCCTGAATGTGATCAATAAGAGATTGATCTCCATTTCCATAGAAAAGAGGTAGGGTATTTAGATATGTTTTGGGGATATCATCTCATTGCTACAAATGAAGGGGGCTTGAATTTGAGAGAATGGAAGATATATTTTGAGATCCGTAAGAGAAATGGAAACATACAAATGATTGAAAAGGAGAATGAAATTGTTTGATACTTAGAGAACGGGTTTCTTGAACAATGGACTTGTTAGATGCATTTGAAAAATTCCTCTAAACGATGGATATCAAAAATATCATAGAAAATTGAAGATATAAAGTTGTAGAGAGCTTGAAACTTTCTCCTATTCAAATGCCAAAATCTTAGAGCTCAAAATTATACCCTAGATATAATCATGGAAGATCAAAATTTTGGACCAACATGGGACTATCTCCAAGTGCAAGACTTGCATCTTAAGAAATACCTTTGGAGAAGGCTGGTTCCTATACATATCTATCCTAATGCTAACACTACTCCTAAGCTATCCTACTCTAACACAACCAAGGGAAAAAGGAGATATATATGCAAAAAATGAAAACCTAAGCTAACAGGGGAGGAGATAGTACCAGAAAAAAGTGGTGATCACTCTCTACAATGGGAAGAAAGGAAAGTGAACGTAGGAGGAAGGGAAGAAAAAGTTCCACATACCCAAAATGCACAATACTAACCCCTCCCACACATTGACAATACACACGAGATGTAGAGCACACATATTTAATCCATAACATAAAACACATGAAAGGAGAGGAAAGAAGCCAATAATGCAAAGAGAAGGGTAGGATCGAGCCAAAATATTCATTAAATCATTGTTATGAATATACAAAGACCATTACAAACACTCGAAAGACATTGGATGTACCACAAATGCTCAAATTCGAGATCCGGAACTTGTGGGAAGTTGGCCACCATTTTAACATGGTGTTGTTAAAACAAAGAGGGATACATTTTTATGAGAGGGAGCTTCATGCTTATAAAAATGGGAGAAGAAAGAAGAGAGAAATTCGAGAGATGCGTCAAAATCTCTCGCCAAACACCAATCAATTCCTCGCCAATGCACATATCTCTTACATGGCTACTTTCCACATCATTTGGTCTATATGATGAGGTATGGATAACATTCATCATTAAATTTGGTGGTTAAAGGTGGTTTCATGTTTTAAACAAGTAAAATCTGTTGTTTCTCCTATTGAAACCGTGTGTAGACACTAGTTTTGCGAAACCCCTAGGTGACCTACCCACCTCCCCGACATCTACATCCTAAGCACTAAATCTATCTAATTATCTTATAAACCATATTTTATCCCCATTAAATCACATTGTACCCCCATAAATACCTATTTACATAACCCTAAAGAACTTAAGCCACGTAAGACCTATTTTAACCCATTTTAGCGTAACATCCGAACCTCCTAACCTACCTAACACATTTATACTGCTTCCAAGCCTAAAATAACTCATTTGGAAGTGGTTGAAAAAACTTGCAAGTGGGTTTCCCCATTTTTTCGGATCTCAAACGATTCTAACTAATCACTATCGGTTCTATATAAGCCCATCAACTTTCCTAAATCAATATCACTAGAAGTTATAATGAAGCACTAACACTTTGGACATTGAGATGACCTCATCTTTGACTTCCCAACACTCTATCAAACCCTGTTAAATCCTTAGAGAGCCCCTACCATCGCAAGGATACTATGCATCGTTATAATATTTGTTCTATGCCACATACAAGGTACATCTTGTCTCTTTGTATTATATTTCCATGTACGCATCTAGTGTCAAAACAATTCAATCACAATCTCACTTTGAAAGTTTAAAACTTTGAATTTCAATCAACTTTTTGTTTATACAACAATCAGTTGTGATTCCTTTAAATCACCAAAGTGATTTATTTAAATATCTCATGATTCCTTTGAATCACTAGTGATCTTGTCCCATACCCCTTTTATCACATTATACGTATTCCTAATCTTTATTAGAATCTATTTGATTCTAATATGTCTATTTTCAAGTGGTCTCTACTTGTAGATGAATGTTCTAGGTAAAAAAATCCCATCAACAATATTTACAACCTTCGAATCATCTCCCAACCCTTTTTTTGGGATCAATACGACATCACATAAGATTTGAGTCTCTGCACCATTGTTCGACAGCAAAATAGATGACACTAAGGATCAGCCGGGAATCATCTCGAGAAATAAAAGATGCTACCGAGCAAGAGTGGATCAAGTATTTTCAGCAAGTTTATCTTGTTATAGACATAGCTTGAGCTATCTACTACACTGAACAATGTCTTCCTATCCCCATGGAAGATTAGTTTTATCTCATCATTGTATTGTCTAAGTATTCAAATATTTATCATATCATATATTTTATCATTTATCACTTGATTGTCAAAATGAGTTGACACCCTTCAAAGGAAGCCCATTTTTCTTGGGATCTTCCTTTGCTTTGAGAAACTAGTCATTGTATTATCTCGATATCCATATTGTTCAATTATTTGTGTTTGTTCAAGTTCTCTCATTAATTAGGAGTTTCTCACATCCATTTGTACTTTACATCTTGACATTTTTCGGCACGTATTGTTAAACCACTGTTGTCTTATGAGTTTTGGTGATTTGTTACATATAATATAGTGAACTAATATATATCATAAACATTCGCATGCTGATGGGACCGTTAGTCCCTTTTTGATCAAATTTTACATTTTCATAGTAAAACCCATTTCTTGTTTTATTTCTTACTAATTTTTTAGTTCAAAATTATTTGGTGGCTTTCTAAAAAAGATTAAAACAATTAAAAAGGAGTGCGTAGAAAAAAAGGTACACCTTTCCATTTCCTTTCATTCTTCTTTCAACATTACATCTTGTGTGCTTCACCTTCATCAAAATCAACCTTTCTTTCAGATCTTAAAAGGAATCTTCGTGCCTTTTTGAGAATTTATCTTAAATAGGGGTTAAATGATTACATTCATAATCATTCCCTCACACACAACAAAAACACTTTAGAAATAAAATCTACATTGTTAAACACTTATTTCCATGTCTACCTACTTAGATTTCATCACCAAGGGGGAGTCGATTCGATGGTCTGGCCGAGTATAAATAATTGGTGGGTAGAATATCAGCTAAAACCCAAAACCCTTAGCGTCAAAGGACCATGAAGTGAGGGGGTAAGCCCCAATATCACATCTCATACCGACACCAACATAGAGTCGGGCCTCTCATACCTTCGAGTATATCAAGGAATCCATCCTTAACACACCAAACCACCTCTAGCTTGCCTTATTATTAATACCTCTTTGTAAATCATTTTTATTTTTCACATCTTTTAAAAGTTAATCCAGATAATCTAAATTTTTTTCTTGTTATTGTGTGGTTTTAATTTAACAACCATCTTTCTTTTTCTTTGTTGCTTTCTTGACTAGTTCATTTTCTTTACTAAGAAACAATATCACCTTTAGAATATTACCAACATGTTAGATCCCTCCAAAATCCACCAAAACAACCCAAGAACCTCCATGTTCTCCCAATACTTAACTAGAGACATTAGAAATCCTTGATCCACTCCTACAATTCTTCAAGAGTGGTGACCTAGTGTTCAAGAGCTCTCATACACCAAACTTATTGCTATTAGTAGCTAATTAGCTTTGTGAGGCTTCCATATCCTTCACCCCAATCTAGAATATCACCCACCTATTACAACTATTACCTTTGATCATTACCATCTCATCAACCCTCATATCATCCCATCATAGAGCGGATTATTCCCTATCCCACTGCTAGTGATGGGAGAACATTGAAACCCATCTCATCTTCTCCCATTGCTAATTTCAAACTTAATACCATCTCGTCATAAAATACAGACACTCAAAAATGACCCATGCTATCTCGCATCTTTGGATAACCCAAATGGTACTCAAAACCCCATCGTTACCACATCACCCTTAGTCAACAAGGTCCAATAATGTCTACATCCTTGGTTGATCCATAGGTTTCTAAAACCCCATTATCACTTCATCCCTCCCATTCAAGAAAAAATATTCCACTTCTCTACCTCCTTTGACAAGCTCTATTGGTATACCCATCTCTACAATCCCCTTGCTTGGCTATAAAAAAACCCTCATCTCCTAACAAGCTTCCTCTACAATTCAAAAATTAGTAGTGTCTATCCCTACATCATTACCACCCATCAACATGAGTTTCATCACTAGTTATTTTCCCATTTCAAAGTCCATTTCTTTGACAAGGGGTGAATTAAGGGTACATCCCGGTTCATCGAATCTTCCACATTCACAACACCCTTTATAAAATTCTAGTCCTCATCCATACCGGGATATTCAATCCTCATCACAACCATTAGTTTCTCAACAAACCTATAACATAGCAGGAGCCTTCCCCTTTTCAAAACACACTTCCACCATATCATCCATATCGAGAATCAAATCCCTAATTTATGGATAGGCTAACCGGTCGTCTTCAAACACCCAACCACCTTAGAATGATCCTATGTAGTCTATGATTAGTATAATTTCTAATTGCAAGGCTGCCACCATAGGACCCAAAAACAACCTTTCCTATGCACAAATATTTAACAAGCCTATCAACCCGTATATACCTTTCAAGTCCTATAATCATCACTAGGAACTTCCAAAGTTAATCAAATTATACAAGAAGGAGGACTGTAATAACAAATTAGGGCATTTCATCATGCCTACTATCTTATATCTCAAGAAAAGATATCATGCTAAGGACATTTCTGATGTCATTATCTAGGAATGCCCTCGATTGGTATAATAGTATCCCACAAAACTCCCCTTTCTCATTCACACAACTATTATTAGAAATTTTTATATCAATATCTCTTGCAAAATATCTACTTTTGACTTATAAACCATAAATTTTTTTGAGGATGATTCCATTGCTGATTTCATCGCTACATGACAAGGAATTATTAATCAAATGTCCTTCGCCTTCCATAAACCGAATTGATCGGTCTATTTTCTTGATCCTGCGCTAAACACATATCATCCGCACTTCAAATTTAGTCATTTAAAATATTCGATGTGGCCTTTATCATGGACCGAAATTGGAACTTCGTGCCCTTGAGGATGGTACAATTAAACTGTGATCTAAGAAACCAAATCCCGATTCATCTTTTAAAACTTCTTCTAACAATGACAAATCTAAAGGTTTGACAAAAGTGGTTGTTTTTAAAATTTTGTCCAAAGGTCATTTAGACTCTTAACAAAACCAACCTCAACATAATTATACCCCTTTAGGGGAGTCCTACATCACTATTTTTTACAAACTTTTGACTACTTGTATGATTAAGTTCCCTCCCATTCGATCGAGTGATAAATCTAAATCTAAACCATCATGGTATAGAGATAATGACTATTGTAAATATCATCAAGTATGAGGAAATGAAATTGAAAGATGTCATTCTTTTAGAAATATCCTCGAAGACCTTATTGACTAAGGTGAATTATAAATTGATAATCTAAACACACCTCCTAATCAAAGCCTTGATGTGTTTAAATAACCTAATTTGATTCATCCTCCAACTAGTAATCAAACTCAATACAATGTTGTAGGGTCTCATCATATCATAAAAACTCACAATAAGATATTACCCACATCTCAAAGTATAATATATGTCCGTATCTCAAACATCAACCGCAAAACATAACTCTTCGTATATCCTCATAATTGATATCTTGATTGCATCCACGTCACAAAATATAAAATCTAACATATCCACTCACATAAAAACTCCCCATATATTCCTTCCAAAATCACAAGAAGAGAATCCCATCATTGAAATTTTAAATAGCTCTTTCCAAGACCACATTTCTCAACACTGAGTTAAAAATCTTGATAATCTAATACAAAAAGTATAAATCATCCATCTAAAAATATAGAAATCCCACAAGACATTCTCCAGAAAAACACCCCACACGATATGATGCCCTTACCTTCCATTTTGGGACCCCATCCCTCATCCAAAATTATAATCACTATCACAAAATATAAATTTTTCCTTTGAAAAACACTTAAATGTAGCACATAAAAACAACTCAAGTATCTCATACCTCAAAACAATCAAATGATACCTAACATCTGTCATCCTCATCATCATCTCAAACCAGCCACGCTAGGGTATTATACTAAAATCCTTGAAAATCTCGTCATATAATCAATCATTACCTTTCCACCTATCAAGCCCTTTAATCCTGTGGGTGGAATCCTTCTTGTACATTTATGTGCTTAAGGACATCACATAGAGGGCTAAAAATCCCTTCATGTAGAAATTCGTAGTCTCATCAAGAAAGGAATTATCCTAATAAACAAAAACTATCTAAGTCCGCATATCGGTCTTGATAAAAAAAGATCTAGACATCAAGCCGCACCCGCTTCCCAAACACTCAAATCAAATAATTCCATACCATCACTTGGCATCTTTTGTAGTCATGATACAAAATCTTCTATCAAGTATGCTCTCTTCCAAATTGATACCATATGTATCACCACGAGATCACACACATAAGATATGAAGGCATAAAATCGAGACCATCCTAAAATATCTATCTTTATAACCCTTCTTGAATCATACAACCCATCATCTTCTAAGTCCAAGCTTTCCATCCTTGCTACACCTAAAAATCAATCCAAAAATCCATATAAAACACTATCCTAAAAATTACATCAAGCTCCCGTCAAAATGCCTCTTTATGAGATCGTTCAAAACTCTTTGCAACATTTACAAGCCATGATTGAAGCCCTCTATGAAATTTTAGTACCATTAGAATACCCCCTACCATTTTCCAAATCGTTGCCACCCTTAAAATGTCTATCGCCCTTACATTTGAGGAATCTAAGATTTCATCCTTAGATCTTGAAGATCATGATCTTAATCTATTTATCACTGCTCAAATAAATGGCACTATATTCAAGAGAGTAATGATCGATAAAATTTCTAACATCAATATTATATCATCTCACACCTTCAAAAAAATTCCAGTTACTTAACACCATAATCACTCAATCACCTACTGTATTTCTTTGCAACTTTAACAAAATGTTCACCCCCACATTAGACATAATCATTTTACCTATTAAAATAAGTTTTAAAAGTATTCACGAACTCTTCTATCTTTTAGAAAGAGAGTTCCAATATAACATACTAATAGGTTTTCCTTGGATACATGTTTTGTGTTATATCCAATCCAAATTCAATTGATGTATAAAATATGAAAGCGAAG
The DNA here is from genome assembly GCA_018340775.1 of Taxus wallichiana var. yunnanensis. Classification (NCBI taxonomy): domain Eukaryota; kingdom Viridiplantae; phylum Streptophyta; class Pinopsida; order Cupressales; family Taxaceae; genus Taxus; species Taxus wallichiana. The sequence goes on from CM031234.1 coordinate 11,083,477, forward strand.
GTAAAAATTTATGGTCCTTGCCGATCCAAATCCATTTAAACTATCTCACATGACCCAAAACCCAATGATGTGCTACTTCCATTACAAATCCCAACTTCTTCAAATCAAGCTTCTACAAGATCCTCTATCCCCGCATCCAAACTAATAGATGATCAATCCTTTGAATATGTCATGTAACATATCTCACTAGGGGAGTATTACACTATAAATCTTAATAAACTCCATACACCTAAAATGTATGGGAGACCGGGAAAGAACCAATTTATTAACCTAATGTAGGAAACATCATTTCCTTTAGTCCCTCATTCCTATGAACACAAATTTTTACATAGGCATTGATCGTCCTTCCTCTCACATCGATTACCAACTACTTGTTAAATTATTCTTATCATATTTTTCATCCCTAGATAAGCCCCGATTGGCTCAAACTTACCTCTACTGTTGTTCTTGGAAAGGTTTTGGTCTTTGTCGATATGAATGAGTTCTACATGATTTACCCTTTAAATACTTGAGGAAAAATCACATGAAACATGACCTCAAATTCAAATCATCTTCTTCAAAGCCATCACTATCAACAAGATAACTTGAAGCACCAATATCACCATTATCAAACTCACCCTATGATGTTGACGATACCATATCTATTCCACTGAATTTTTAATCATGCTATCACACTTCAGCCGTTGACTTATCAAGATAATGGTAAGACTAAAATCCTTTCTGAAAAATTACCACAAATGATAGAGGAATATTCCCCTACTTATGAAATTCTTTATTTTCACAATGATGATGTTATCTTAACTTATATGGGTGTTGAGGATCACTATCTTTAGAAATCCTTACCCCATGATATGTCTCCACTTCTCAATGAATCAACCATTGACATTAATATTGGCACATCAAAAACCACACATTGTCAAAATTAGTCAATCTTTAGATCCCCATGAGCTCTAACAATTCACCTCCTTTTTATCCAAATACCTTTAAGATTTTGCATGGTATTACAATGATATGCCCGGCATGGAGCACCTAATATCGTTATCCATAATATCATCACTATCCCAAATGTTAAGTTCATGAAGAAAAAGATTTGTAGAATGCATCCTGAATCATACTATTAATCAAATAAGAGCTCCAAAATATTCTCTTAGCTAATTTCATATTACCTATCGATTACCCTCTAGGGTTTCTAACATCGTACCCATCACTAAAGCCACTAGAAAATTACATATCTGCACAAAATTTTGAGACTTTAACCTCACTTTCCCAAAAGATGATTTTCCCTACCTAACATTGATCACTTGTCGATCTAACAACAAGCCACAAGATGTTGTCTCTTATGAATGGTTTCTCTGGTTACATTCAAATCCTCATCATACCAAAATATTAGCATAAAAGATCCTTTATCACCCCAAGAGGAACCTTATACTATAGAGTAATGCCCTTTCACCTAAAACATTTAGGAGTTACTTATCAATGTGGTATGACCTACATATTTCATGACCTCATCAAAAATATCATGTAAGACTATGTGGATGATTTTTAGGTAAATAGAAACACCGAAGAGACCATTTAGTTGTATCGATGTGATATTTGCATGTATATTACATTTATTACTTTTCCTTAACCCCGATAAATGTCTATTTGGAGTTCTCACAAGAAAAATATTAGGGTTTATAATATTTATAAGATGAATTGAATTTTACCTTGCCAAGGTCAAGGCCATCATAAAAATTCCTTCTCCATCCAATCTTAAACAACTTCATATCTTGCAAGGAAAGATTCAATCAATCTATCGCATCATTTCTCAACTATCGAACTTTTTCAACCTTTCCATTACCTTCTCGACAAGACATATACTTTAAGTGGGACGATGAATGTCAACGGACATTCGATGCCCTCAAATAATAACTATTATCACCAAAAATGTTCACACCTCCACGCCTGTGGGGAAACCTTCTATCTGTATATATCCATGGTGATAATGCCTTGAGAGCTATGTTCACACATTGAGATGAATAAGGTAAGGAGAATGCCATCTACTTCATAATCCATACCCTTCATGAGTATGAAACCCATTATTCGAAGTAGCAAAGTTGTGTTGTACCTTATGCTTCAAAACTTCCAAACTCTGTCACTATCTCCTCAATCACAAAACCTATGTCATCAAAAATTTTAATCCATTGAAATCCATGCAATCTAAACCATATCACAATGATTATATCACCATATGGCTCATGTTCATGATAGAGATTGACCTTGAATGTATATCTCAAAAGTCCATTAAGGGACAGGTCATAAATGATCAACTTGTACAAGATCACCTTCCTACTAATCAACTCCCTTTTGAACAGCTTACATGATGAATCTATTAACACTCTCGACCATGATAACACTCCTCTCAAAATTACCTTATTTTTGGTGGGTCTAAATACGAGACAGGGGGTTCCGAATAATCATACTACCCATATGGGACACCCTTATTCCTCTATCCTTCAAACTTAAATTTTATTGCATAAATAACATGGTGGAATATGAAGCTATCATCATGGGACTTCAAACCGCTTCCTTTCTCAATATACAAATCCTTGACATCTATGGGGATTCATAAGTTGTCATTAATCAAATCAAATGGATCTATCGATGTAAAAATAAGATATTACAAAATATTAAACCATAGTCAAATATCTATTGCAACTCTTTGACCATTACAAAATACAAACCACCCCTCACTCATCTTCTCTCACCACTCTCACCACTTTATCACCGGATAATTCCAATCTCTTTGTTTTTGTACAAAAATTGATAAATCCTCTTATATTAACATTGATCTTCCCACCATCAATCATATAGAAGATAAAAAATATGATACTTAGTACACTCGGACATACAACCATCTTTCGTAAAAAAATCCCTCCGATCTATCTAGAAATGGTAAAATATATTTTTAATAATGTGTTCCCCACTATGTCATACTAGGGGCATAATTTACAAAAAGAGGATCTGAAAACCTCTTCCTCTAATGTCTTCAAAATATGGAGGCTCATCTAGCTATCTAAGAAATCTATGATGGGATATACGGTGGACACTTTAACAGCTTTAATTGTTACTAAATGGATCATGCGCATGGGATACTAATGGCCCACACTTAATCAAGACTGGTGTGACTATGTCAAAAGTGCGTCAAATGTCAATAACACTCCAATGTTACAAACATTCCCAGATCCACGCTCTCTAACCTCGCTCAAGACCTTTGGCTGTTTTTAAATGTGTACTTGACCTCATTGGACTTATCAACCCTAGTTCATCACAATGACATAATTCCATCATTATAAATGAGTACTGTAAAATGGGTGGAAGCAATTCCCCTTATATTTACTAAAACATATAAGATCGTCGAATTCATTCATCATCACATTATCTGTTGCTTTGGTATACCTCATAAAATCATCACGAGATAATGGTAAATCATCCTAACACCGAGCGGAAAGTATGATTTTAAATCTTTCCACCGAGAAAAAGAAGGGAGATGGGGACAAAAAAGGGAAACATACTCGTGAAATAACACGATTCGGAAATAGAGGGCCCCAGGACCCACATGGGTAGGGGTAGTCTCAACACAAAGCATAGGAATTGAAAAAGGGAACGTGTAAGTACAATTCACACATTAAATATCTTAAAGTGGCCACCATTTCATAGTCCCGATGAAATCATAGATAGAGTAATGTAGATAAATAGACTAACATTGATTGGCAAGCTCCATGGGCCACAACCCAACATAGAAAATGGGAACCGAAAGGTAATATGGAAATTTCTCTACTAACTAAAGGGTTTTTCCTTGTCCATTTCAATATCATGGAAGACTATAACCAAGCACTAGTGGAAGGACCCTGGTTCTTGGGAACCATGGGCCTGTTCTTAAAAATATGGACCCTAGGATTTGATCAAAATAAAAATACATCAATTTCATGCCATCAGTAGGTCAAACTACCAGGATTACCCTTTGAATACTAGGAACTAGAGTTTTTAACAAGTGGTAATAAATCTCTAGGCTCAATGGTGGCCTTTGATGGAGCAACCAAAACTAGAACTAAACATGTTTTCATAAGACTATGTGTTAATGTGGATTTGGATAGAGAACTACCAGAATATTTCACCATCCATTCGAAGATAGGTAGCTAGAAGGAGATGCTAGAATATAAGACATCCATTACCAGAGGTAATAAGTGCAACAAAATGGGACATAATATTAAATCTTTTTTTAATAATGTTAGTGATGGTCACATAAGGGAACCAAGGAAAAAAATGGAATGGTAGGAAAATAAAAATGAAGCTAAAGTGCAAGAAGAATATTCAACGAAAGGCAAAGAATAAGACAACGAAAAACGAGATGAAAACCAATACGTGGATAAAGAAATCCTTTTTCTTATCTTGGAACTTAGGAACAAGATATTATGGAGGAGTTCATAGAGATAGATGTAGAGGATGAAACATAGAAGAAAGATGAAGAGTCATTAGAAATGGCTCAGGAAGAATCAAGAGAAGCATTAGAGAAAAGATAATAAGTAATACATGAAGAAAGGGAAAAAGGAACAGAATATAAGCCAAGGAAGGATTAGAAATAGTTCCGGATGTATAAAAAGACCTAGGGAAAGGACCAAATCAGAAGAAGAGTGATACCATATTGACACCCATTAAAGGGAAAAGTAATACCGTAGAAGCCTCATCCTCTAAAACCCCCAAAGATGATGTAGGGGGACGAACAACTAGAGGAAAGTTGTCTAACAAAGAGGAAAAAAATGATTACGAAAAGGAAATTGCAGCAGGATTGCAAAAAAGGTTGGACTTTAAAGGGCCTAAAAAACCTCATAAGATCAACATAAGAGGCCTTATTGAAAAATTATAAAGTAAGTACAATATTTTTTTATTGTACTTTATTTGGTTTTTGCTAGTTAAGATTGCTTTCTATATTGTTTTATGATTGGTTTTGGGTTGGTTTTACGTTGTACATTCTATCTCGATTTTGATGTGCATTTTAGTATTGACTCATGACATGTATATGGTCATATGTGGATTATATATCCTTTTTGTAACAAGGAAGGGACCCTGCTAAAACCCTCCTTTTACCAATTAGATAAAAATAAAGTTCAAAAACTTTGCGACACTTACAACATCAAACTTAAATTTTCCAAACCTTATTATCCACAAGCAAATGACCAAGTTGAAGCATCCAATAAAACTCTCAATAAAATCCTCATGAAAACTATTGACCAAGCTGGTAGATATTGCCATCTTCAAATCTCATTCGGGTTATGGGGATATCACACCAAATTGTGAACCACTATGGATGCTACCACCTTCTCAAGATATAGCATTGAAGTCGTTATTCCTCTCAAATTCCAAATCCCATACTTACGTATTTCTCTTAAATATTTCATATCCGATGAGGATTATCGTCAATAATGCCTATCACAACTAGAACCGTTAGAAAAATTTCATCTAACATCCCTTGAACATATCAACATTTATCAAAAAAATCAAACGAGCATATAACAAACATCTCAAACAACGTGACTTTAACGTTGGTGATATTTTTCTAAAATAAAATCAACATGGTGTTAACATTGAAAAGAGTAAATGCGGGAAGTTTTCTCTAAATTATCTTGGACCATATATTTTCACTCATAAATATGAGTCTCGAGCCTATCACTTAGCCTTCCTTGATGGTAAACCCGAAAAGGAGCCTCTTAGCACCATGCAATTGATATCTTTTTTATTATTAACATATCAACTCATAAGACCTTAGTCACACAAATATTTCTCTCCCTCCATCATCCCATACATTCCACAACCCTCATAATGATTTGAAATTATGTTGTTTTCCATCAACATACCACTAATCACTTTAAATATGGGTACCATAGCTCTTATCATAGCACATTCCACACAAAAAAGTTCCCTGTTAGTAGTTACGGAACCCCGTAATCATTATTCTCTTTATCCCATATCTTACTAGATCAACGACATGAAAAGGATATAATTGTAGCTTGCATGTTTAATTATCCCCTTTGAAGTGGTTACCTGTGCTTGCCCTCGGATAAAAATCAAAATATCTATGGGATGGATATAATAAAAATATAGATTTATCCCTCGAAGGATGGATAACAAAAAACAAATTACATTAAATAAATTTGTAGACCACTCCCTCGAAGGAGGAATACCATGAAATAAAAAAGTCAATTAAATCGTAGACCACTTCCTCGAAGGATGGTTTCCATGAAATCAAATAGCCATTAAAACCATAGAACAATCCTCAAGGATGGTTAGTCAATCAAAAATACACAAAAAAGGACTTTCTGCATCGATCAATCCTCATATCAAAAAAGGTTTCTTGCATCGATTGACCCTCATATAAAAAAACCATCCAAAGAAATCTTCACACATCGATCAACTTTTCCATACAACACTATATTCTTACATTAATCAACTTATATAATATATAATAAAGATGGGGTAAAACCTTGGAACCATCAAAGAAGGAACCATTTCCTCATGCTTGCTACATACAAACCTTTCCCATGTCAAAAAAGGATAGATACAACTATCTCACATCTATTTATGATCCTAGTATGACTAACCATTGGGAGTCATATGTTAACATTAATTACTAGGTCACACATGCAATATCATACATATAACAAGTTTACCATCATACTATATATATGCTAAGAATAATAAGGAAGCAAACATTCCACATCATATTCTTATCCATTGTATAGTGCATCAATAAATCAACAAGATCATCACTTGTCACAACCATATCTAAAATCATCAAAATCACCTTTTAACACATGTATCTTTAATCTAAACCATAATCATAATCATAATAATCAACCTTATATCTTATCATAAACATACATCCATCACATCAAAACCATTACAAAACTTAGACCATTATTAGAATATATATATATATATATATATATATATATATATATATATAAAAATAAATAAATATGTCAATACATTATCAATGGCTTCCAAGAGCCTCATACACCAATATCTATACATCATCAAGGGCTTAGAAAATCCTTATACATCAAAATGTATATACATAAAAATATATCAACAAAGACATGAAACTACCTAGTAAGTTATAATCCTATCAATTGAATACTCCCTCCTCAACAACCATCTCGATCGAATCCTTTACATATGGTATCCCCAACTTAATATCCACATCATCATGCCTATAGGCCAAAATTTCTTCAAGGACATCATATACCAATCCAAACTATTGCATGGCATGACCAAATCTAACCAACTCTCACTAGTCATCCCACCGACTCCACATCTACCTATCTTCACGCATCACTCTCGGCTCTCCCTCCACCCCCGGCCACACTAGAAAACCTGCATATGGCCTCCAAATCACATCTCCTCCATGTAAACTTCCTAGGATCTATCTATAAGGATGCTCACCCATCACATTCCATATCACTTCAAAATCAAATCTTCATCTCATAAATCCCACAAGATACTGTGTAGATCAACCCATCTAGCCCATGGTACTCCTCTCAATCAAGCCACTGCAATGTTCTCATAGGCCCAAAACTCTAACAAGAAATAAATATCAACACCAAACCTATGCCCCATACTCCAAGCCCATAACTCTCTGTATACTTGCATGCTAGTAAGGTAGATACCCAAGAAAATTCTGTCATATAATGCATCATGTCATCTATAAATCTAGTCAACATCCAAGAAAACCTACCACCAAATTTGAATTGGGTAGGGCATAACAACCGATCCCCATCATCATCATAACTAGGACCCAAGCCTCCTCATCATCACTATGTAATGAACCATATGTAAAACCTCCAAATAAATAAACAACATCCAGAGCATCATCTCCATATAAACGTTACATAACAACATCCCTTCTCACCTCATCAATGAAATATACCTGCTTACCCCGCACTAGTATTCATAGAATCTTATGAATGACCTCCAAGGTGATGGTAATCTCAGATGTAGGTAACCAAAAAGAGCTTGTAACATGATCCCATATCTCAAATAAAGCCAATAATAACCCCATATCCTTATGATACATTTGTAATGATGCGTCCCTAAGAATCCAACCTCCTCTAAATGACTCCAATCATCCTCGATAACTGATCATGAATGCTATCCAATATCTTCAGGATCCTATCCCGTGTAGTCGATGGTCCCTATCCCACATCCATATAAACCAACAACACACTATCAAATAAAATTCATCAAATATCAACCAACCAAATATTAAAATAAATATTTATAATCAAAACACTTGAATCACCAATAACTCTATTGAATTTCTCACAAATCCATCTAATCACCCATGATTCCCAAATCACTAGTGATTTTATAAGAAATAACAATCGATTTCTATGCGATTCCTCACCTTTTAGAAAAAACAAAAATAAAATTAGTGCAAAATTTAAAAATTCACTTACCTCTGCATGGGTGGATCTCTATCATCTCCTGCTACCTCCAAATGCCTCCATCACTCTAAAAATACTAAAAATTCACAAATCAAATTTTTAATATATTTTTCTCTCACAATCACAATAACAAAAACGAACCCCTATGCGCCTTTTATATCAAACTTTTCCCCACAACCCCGATCATCAACGATTCGACTAATCACCAGTGGACTCATGGGAATCACCGGTGATTAAATCCCTTATTACAAAACATCATTATTTGGTCTCCAAACCTCATCAAACCCTCATTTTAATCATCATATCCCCTTTTGACCCATTCAGCGGTCCTACAAATTTACACATTCATCGTCAAAATCACACATTTCAAAGTATGTGCTTCCTTTTGGGCTCCAAGACCCTCTTAAAATCCAAATTCATTCTATCTATATAGAGCCTATATTTATTAATCCATGTAAGATTTCACAGACCTCTTGGGAACCTTTTTCTTGCCTTTGCCTTTTAAGTCATATGTCTATAAGTTGAGAATCCATTGGTTCCCCTGTTACTTGACCTCGTGGTCATGTAAGAACACCTTTGTGGCAACATAATTTATATTGAGTACTCATTTATCGATATAGAGTAGAAACTATATCTTTCCGGAATCTTTTCCCGCTTTCACTTCCTTTAAAGTCATATGTCTATAGGTTGAGAACACATTGGTTCACCTATCACTTGAATTTTGGTCGTGAAATCCCACCTTTGTGGCCACATAATTTATATCGAGCCTACGTTTCTTACTAGACCATGGATACTATAAGCTCTCAGGGAACCTTTTCCCACTACATCTATAGGTTGAGAACCCATTGGTTCCCCTATCACTTGAATTCCCGGTCATGGAAGCCTACCTTTGTGGAAACATATTTCATTCCCGATCTTGGGGCACCTTAAATTGAAACACACTCTTACACAAGCCTTTTCATTCATCAACTTATTCAAACTGGTGACCATTGCACTTTGTCGCAATAACCCCTAGTTTAAGGGGGACCACCTATCTAGCACAAATCAAACTATCATACTCTTTTTGTCTAGCGACTTGTCTATTAGAAACCACATGAAAAAAGGAAAATGTAAACGCTATTTTTCGATACCCCTAGGTTACCCACACACACCCCTTACATCTACTTCCTAAAAACTAAGTCTATCCAATTATCTTATAAACCATATTTTATCCCCATAAAATCAAATTGTACCCACAGTAAATGCTTATTTACCTCACCGTAAACATATTAAACCGCTGAAATGACCTAAAACCTATTTTAACCCATTTTAGCCTAACCTCCCAACCTCCCTAACACATTTATACTCACTTCCAAACCTGAAATAACTCATTTGGAAGTGGTTGAAACCACTTACAAGTGGGTTTCTCCATTCTTTGGGATCTCTCGGTGATTCTATATAACTCCATGAATTTTTTTGAATCCAAATCCATGGACATTACAAAGCAAATCCCCGACACATTGGACATTGAGATGGCATCATCTACTACATCCCAACACTCCATCAAGCCATGCCAAATCCTTAGAAATCCCATACCATCCCAAGGATATTCTACATCATTATAAAATTTATTTATGCCATAAACAAGGTACATCTTTTCGAGCTTTGCAATGTCTTTCCATTTATGCATCTGGTATAAAAACAATTCAAGAATTCAATCTCTCTTTCAAATTTTTAAAATTTGAATTTCAATCAAATCTACCTTTAAACAAAAATCCCCTACGACTCATTTGAATCTCCAGTGATTTATCTTAATCACCCATGATTCCTCCGAAGCACTAGTGATTCCTAAACCCCTTTTATCACATTTTTGCATATTTCTAATCTTTATCATAATATATTTTCTTCTAATATGTTTTTTTCAAGTGGTCTACACTCGTAGATGAATGTTCTAGGTGAATCACACCCCATAAATAGTATTTACAACCTTCCAATGTTGGGATCAATATGACATCACACAAGAGTTGAGACTTTGTGCCATGCTCCTGACACCGAATCTAGATGACATTGAGGATCAACTGGGAATCATCCAAGAAATACAAGAAACCACCGAGAAAGAGTGGATAGAGTATTTCAAGGAATTTTTTCTTGCTGCAGACATAGTTTGGGCCATTTACTACACATAATAGGGTCTTCCTATCCTCATATAGATTAGTTTTATCTAATAATTTTATTATCTAAGTATCTAAATCTTTATCATATCTTATATTTTATCATTTATCACTTGATTGTCAAAATGAGTTGATACCCTTCAAAGGAAGCCCATTGGTTCTTGGGATTGGCATTTTCCAAATAGCTCATTGTTTTATTATCTAATATCTATCTTATTTAGTTATATTTGTATGTGCACGTTCTCTCATTCATTGGAAGGAGTTTCTCACACCCATTTTTACTTCACATCTCGAAATTTGTTGACACAGTATCATTAAACGATGTTGTCCTTTGAGTTTGTTGATTTTGTCTATATAATATAGTGAAATGAAATCTACCATAAACAACATGTTTTTAATTTTTACCCCTAAAAATAAATGAATTTATATGTTTCTTGATGAAAAAATGAATCCTTTGAGGAGACCTTTCCAACGCCACCAATTTTGTGCAATTTGGAGCATCGCATCGAAAGTTATGGCCAAAAAAGCATTTTTGTTTGTTCCATGAATTCCCTTAAATTTTTCCTTTTCTTCAAAACTTTTATTCTTCTTATGCAGGTTTGAATGTTATTGTCTTGTACCAATGATTTAATTATTATAAAAGTCCACAAAGGTCTATTCGCTTACTACGCGGTTTCTCTACTTCAAACTCTCACAAAGGTCTAAACCTTAATTCTGTGGGTTAGGAGAACCCATATAACATTGAAATTTGGAAACCTATGGAACACTAGGACAATGTTTTGTGGATTTAATATTTTTTTCATAACCTTATCTCCTTTTCTTAGTGGAACCTTGTGGCTTGCTCCTCGTGTATCGTGGCCTTCATCCGACAAAACCCATACTTTCTTTTTCCCAGAAAGCACTATCTGTTTTCACCAACATCAAGGAAGAATGTCTCTTTTATTTCATGGATTTCAGATGTAAAATCCATGAGGTACTATCCTTACCATCAATCCTCTATGGATTTATACCTTATCCTATTTTCCTCCTAAGACCCGATCTCACTCTCCTTTGTTTTGTGGATTTCAAAAGTAAAATCTGCGAACATTATCCTTACCATTAGTCCTCCATGACTTTCTACCTTAGACAATTTTCTGCCTAAGACCCAAGCTTATTCTTTGTTTTTTCATGGAATAAGAGAGTTCGTGGAACACTAAGTTCCTCAATTCTATAGAATAGTCAAAAACAATGTTCCATGGATTTTTCCAACAAACTTTCTCTAAGTCTAAAATTGGATTTTGGAGTTGTCAAAATAGCATGGGGGTTATTTTGAACAAAAATAATAATGTTGAGCTAGGGTTTGAAGTAAGGAGAATCATTTCCTAGTAATCCATGATAAAACCAAAAATCGAGTAGGTTCGGAGATTCCACAACCAAGTTTTTGTATCTATCAAACTAGTTTAACATTTATTAGAGGGTGTCATATATGTACTCTTATATTTTAACACACCCATTTTCATAATTATGTCTAGAATTGGTTAGGGGACCGTGCACATCTTATTTTTGGTTCAATTCATCATATTTTTGAATGTCCTTTTCTATATATTACTTGATTAATATCTCTAGATTCATGATAAATTAGGTATTATCATATGAAACCTCAATTCTATGTTCTTTTCTAGTATTTCAATATTTCCAAGTAATTAATAGATTACTTGTATGTTCTAGATTATCCTCTATTTTTGAATTAACTTTGATTTATTGTTTTACATATGAATTTAACCACATTACTATTAGATGTGGTTAGTTAAATGCATTATTATCATGAAACCAATTTCCACATTTAGGTATTTGGTGAACCTACACTTGTATCAAACATCCAACCCTTTGTTATCCATACACACACATGTAGTTGGGTACAACCTTACAAGCCCACACACTCTTCCTTGGGATTTTGTGATCCTTAGCATAAAATTTTTGTGTCACTCACATGAACTCACAATACTTTTGTATGAAGGAAAAATATAGATTCCATGTCGACTTCTCAAATATAGGGATCCAATTATTTTCTTGGACACATGATGTAGGTATAAAGGTGATCAAGGAACGTTAGTAGAGGATAATAGACACAACCCTAGGATATTTAAATAGGTTTATGAGGCCTAAAACTAATATAAAGATAGGTTTTCTAATAAGATTTAGAATAAGAGTAACCAAGGGGTGGATGAAGTCAAGGGGCATAATTTAATAAGACAATGTAATAGATCAAATCAAACATACATCTACTATAGTCTATAACAATGAATTCCCAACATAAACATACATGTACAAGTTAAATGACTAAAGAAGGTTTAAAATAATTACTTGTCATGTGTGTTCGACTGGTGATGCATAATCCTCCCCAGAGATAACAAAACCCAGAGAATTACTATGGGTGGGGAAAGGGAAAATCAACAAGAATATCTCTAATTATAACTCACTATGGTGACCCAAAATGCTCAAAGGTAATATCCAAGACTCCAAGTCAGCAAAAAAGTGTGAAATAATGTGAAAATGTGTGAGAAAGAAGTGCCTTCATATATGACAAAAGTATTTTTCGGTGGTGGTTTTACAAAAATCTCAACTATATATACTCGATGTTATCACTCATGGATTATGGCATTAGCTATGGAATATACAAATCAAACACCATTACCCATGGGAAATTGTGTTGGCCTTGGGAGAAACCCTAAGGTCAAAATGTGTAAAACATGGGGAATGGAGGCCAATAAGTAAATGATGGTGAATGTTGAAGGTCTATAGTGACTGAAAGTAGAGATAATAACATGAAAAAAGTATGAACAAGTAACCATAATGGGACAAATGGGTGTAATGTGTGAATAAAGGGGAGAAATGAGGAAATGATATGGTAACTATGGTGTGATAACAACATCTATCGATGTTATGGTCTAGCCGACATGACTATGTCCATCGTACCCAATCCCAACATGCCATTTAAGGTACCCACTCATGAGGATAATGCATCAACAACTCATACAAAAATAAACAATTATCAAACATCAAATATGGTGTATATATGTGCCCCAATTGAATATCATTGTGTGCCACAATAGTGAAAAATGAGATGGTCTTTGGAAAAATATCTATGCAACACGTAAAATTGAAAGGAAATACTGAAATGAGATCCACCAAATGAAATATACCTAACTCATAATTACATGTCGATGTCACCCAAATTTCATGTGGTAGGAAAAATAGCTATTTGGAACCCTAAGTAAGCTAGATTGAAAAGTAAGACTAGAATGTTTTTAATCGTAAATTGAAACAAATCAACTAGCTAGGTGGCCATCGAAAGGGTGTAGTTAAGCATTGAGAAGATGGAAAATTGGTGAAATTTAATGAATGTATGTGCAATACGTATAAGTGATTGGATCACCACCACGAGTGTGGAAAAATTAATAGAATGTTTTAGTGTTTTTCATTGGGAATATATGAAGTTTTGAAGATTGGAATGAAATCACATCAAAACCAGTTATAATAAAGTGCTATAAATAGTAAAGGAAGGATTTCATTAACCTCATTTCTTATTTGAGATAAGAGAAATTAAGGTCTGATATTACCCAATTTGATATTTTATAACAAAGATGGCAAGATTTTAAGGCACCGAATAATGTGGTCGAAATGAGGTGTGTAACAATATGTTTTGTTTTAAATTGGGGATTGGTAACTAGGAGAAAAATGAAATAATGTATGATAGGGAAAATTTAGCTAGCAAAAATTTCCCCAAAGATAGTCAAAATGCAAATTAGGTCTAGGTCTATGTGGGTTTAGGAGTCATTAGGTTAGGTATTTGAATTAAATGCTAGAATCTTGTGGGAGCCAAAAAATGGATGCCATTGTCCATTGTAGGATGACCAATCATAGCATGGATGATGCTTTAGGATTGGGGGATATTTTATGGGATGGGTGATGGAATTTTTCCAGTAAGACTGATAGTGTAAGGGAATTTGAAAATTTTCTCGGGGGCTAGTGGTTTTAAGCCAACAAGGCTGATGTAGTGTAAAAATTTGAATTTTTCTAATTTGTAATGTATAGTTTTGAGGATAAACTTGAATCAATATATTATTATCCATTTTTACCCATTGGAAAAATTGGAATTGAGTGCTTCATGGAGTTCTAATGGAGAATATGTAATTTTAGGCATTTTTATGTTTTGGGAATTTACAATGGTTCAAAGAATTTATCTCCTTTTCTTTAAGCTCAAAGAAACCCATACTTGGTGAAAAATGAAAAATGAGGAAAAAACGTCAACAAAGGAAAAGTCACGCAACAAAGGAAAATTCATGCTACAAAGGAAAAGCCAAACAAAAGAAAATATGCACAATAAATGAAAAGTCATGCTATAAAGGAAAATCCGCAAGCAATAAAGGAGAAGTTGTGTAACAAAGGAATAACCACACAACAAAGGAAAAACTGCTTCAAGGGAAAAATTACACAACAAAGGAAAATTCATGCAACAAAGGAAAATATGCACAAAAAGTAAAAGAATTTCTACAAAGGAAAATCCACCCAACAAAGTAAATTAAGTGCAACAAAGGAAAATCCACGCTACAAAGGAAAAGCCACGCAATGAGAGGAAAACAACTATTTTTTTTGCATGAACTTAAAATGGCCATACCCTTTTACCCGTTGCTCCATTTTTCGCAAACTTTATATTGTTGGAAAGGTATCAACATAATCTATGCAATGGAAATTGTATTTTTTTAATTTAATTAAGGGTAGATGAGATAAAAATAGGGAAACGTCTCCAGCACGAAAAATTACAATTCTAGGCAGCCCAACTACTAACATTAATGAAGTATGGTGCCCATTTCTTCTTCTAGAAGCAATGTACAATGGGGGAATGGATTTGTAAGGATGCCCATGACTTTTTTAGAGAATTTAATGAAAAATTTGGTGGGTGGGAGCATAAATCCAAGTTTCACTCTTTCTCTCTTCTCCATCTCCTTCTATATATTGTAAACACTTCTCATTTGAGAGGGGAGATATTCTGGGACATAGGGAAACTCTTGCAAATTTATTTCTCAATTCCATTGAGTTGTAAGCCTTCACATGGGCCTGTAGAATGTATTGGTGCCTCTATTTTATAGATGTAATGGATTGTGTAACTTCTATGAAGTAATAAAATTGGTGTTTGTGGTGTTCTCTCAACCCTTGCATTTGTTTTCTTGTCTCCCCTTGCCTCTCTATTACTGTTGTTCTATTATGTGCATGTTTTATTTCATTTACAGGTTCTTGTTGTTGTGTCTCATAGAGATTTGGTGGTAAATGCATTTCCTGGGACTGTACAATCTATTCTGGCCTCTCTTAACTACATTTTTCCTTCAATTTTCTCCCTTATCAGGATATTTCACACCCTTTTCTTGGTGTTATCACCTCCTTAGTGTAGTATTTATTCATTATTATGTTCTTTCCTTCTCCCTGGTCCCTTGGAATTGATAGATTAGGAGTAAATAAGTATATTTCCATCATTTAGGAGTAGTTTTAGCATTAGATTAGGAAGAGGAACCAACCTTCTCTGGAGGTTGATCTCATTTGTGCAAGTCCCACTCTTGTGAGATCATACCATGTTTTATGAAAAGTAGGGATCCATAACTAGATATCCCATGGTGCTAATTTTTTGACATAATAGTTTTGGCACGCCCATGGGTCCACATAAGTCAATTCTTCCATTTTATCAGGATCGGATGTTTGTCTTAGTAAAATCCTAGCCTTTGGAGGATCTTTATCAACACATCTAACGACTCACGGGATTAGAATTCATTGGTTTAATAGCCTAGGTATCTTAGATTCATGAGAAGGATCTAAACTAGGTCAAGAACTAGAGAAGAAATGATATTTGAATATTTACAACTATCTCCAGGAAGAGAAAGGAGAAGAAGACAAGTTCAAAGATATCCATCTCCACCAAACAGAACTCTCTCAAAACCTCCACTCAGTAGGCCATTTTTACAATCTATTAGGATCCTTAGTCCAATAGAATGGATGCAAACCCACTACCAAATCCATTTACAAATTTCACGGAAACGACCCACTTCAATTCCGTGACAGATTTAAAAATCATTCCATTTTTCAATGGAGAAAACCACACAACCCCAATCGACCATATCCATGACATTGTAAATGTCTATACTATCCACGAGATTTCTAATATAGATGTGGCAGCTTAAAATTATTACTTTTTCTTTCAAGGGTATAGCTCTACAATGGTTCTCAAGCTTAGCAACAACATCAATTCATAACTGGAATGAGCTATAATCCATCTTTGTTTGAAAAGTTGACCACAATCAAGAGAGCACCAAATGAATAGATGGATGACTTCAATTTTAGATTCTAAAGAACATGGGACATGATTCTAATTTCTGTAAGGCTAGTTGTTGAAGGTATATTTCTCTATTTCCTTAAAGCTCTAAATTTTGATATATATTTCATGATACAATATATGAGAGGGGTAAACTTACTAGGTGATTATGCCATATCCATTAGAGCTGAGAATTACCTAATTCAAGCCGATAAACTTGCACCTAGGCTACCTATGCCTATTTATTCAGAAATGGAGAATCTTAGTTCTAGTAAAACACATGTATAAGGGATCTCAACTTTTAGGGATCTCAAGGTCACTAATTTGATTATTGAAGGGGATCCTTAAATGTGATCAATAATATTACTAGTACACAACCCCCTAGTTGTTCCATTAAATACTTCATTTTGGAAGCTAAGATCATATGCAAAGGTTTTTCAAATATTAAAATTTGTCATGTTTATAGAGAAGGGAATGGGGTGGCAAATGCATTGGATAATGATGGGGTCATTAGTGATAACTTCATATTTTGGCATGATTATGAGGTGATCCACCAAGCCGCTAAATCCATCATTATTAATGAATCCAAGGATACTTAACACTCCTTTCATGGTAAGTCGATGGTCTTGACACGCGTGGAGAAATGATAACATGTACACCTGCCTTATGTGAATTCACTTTCCCAAATGACTCATTTTGCATTGATTTTTAAGACTGAGCTTAAATAGAATGATTTTCATTTTCATTTAGGTGCATAGAGGTTTGGGATTAATAGCTTTTCCATTTACAAGTAACAACGCTTATGTTGTTGGGTGGTTTCTTAGCTGTGTTTGGGCTACCATTATTAAATTTGACTGCATTATGGGAGGTCCTCCATGAAAATTTGAGCCCATCTATGATCCTCTTAGTGGAAATCTGAGCTATGGAATATCCTCAATGTTGGTGGTTTCACTAATTTTATGCAAAGAATCAAGGGACATGATGTCCATATCTCCCTCACTTTTGCTAAGAACTGGAATGACAGAGTCATTTAGTTCAAGGGTAAGGAATTTTCTATAACAGAGGAGATGATTTCATTCATCATAGGAATGAGCATGGAGGGAGTGAAATTTTTAAGAAATAAATTCGAAAAAGAGGTGAGGAATGATTTTTTTTGGTTGGGGAAGAGATTGTTCAAATTGGGAAGTATGGCATCCTTAGTTCTTCCATCCCTCAACCTTACAATGAGGTAGCAAAAATTGTGGTTTGTTATATCACTTTTGAGGAATATTCTTGACTCTACCTCTTGCATCATTTAGTCCCCCTTAACCATTTTCATCATGATTCTAAGGTAAACCTTCCTTTTTATATTGTACAATCTCTTGAAAAGTCAATTAAAGAGGTTCAATCTCACACCCACCATGTCCTTTCGTTAAATCAAGGGGTCATCTTCCTGTTGCATCATTAATTTCTTGATGTTTTTTTAGTGACCTTGTCCTCTCTATACCCCCTTCCCCTCAACAACCTAGGATTTGATCAAAGAATCCTAATTTCCATGACCCCATTTATGTTTCTGCTCCCCCTGCTAAACATATCCTCTGCAACAACTCATAAGGGAAGGTCACTATAGGGAGTGGAGAATCTATTAAAAATTAGCTAAGACCCCTTACCCCTCCCTCTAGCTCGTGTCTCTTGGATCAGTCAAGTAGTAGATCGAGGCACTTAAAGGGATTGATAAAAATGTGAACCTACTCATCAAAGAAGGAATTAAAACCATTGGGGATCCTTTGGTTCTTGAATTTTTTAGAAAAACCTAGGAAACTTTTCCACTCACCTCATGGAATTAGAGGATAGAGTAACTCAGATGGAAGAAATGCATTCTAATCATCTTGCAATGACTATATCTAGGTTAATGTGAAACAGTGCTCATGACGCCTTGTGGCATTGCGGAGGTTGTTTGGAAGAATGGAAAACTTAAAAATATGACACTCATGGAGAACATCCAGGACCCAGTCATGACAATCGCATTAATCTCTACAAAATCTTGAAGATTTCTCTTAAAGTGTATGAGAAATCTCTGAATTAATTTTGTATGCTATTTTTGTGATTTTATTTCACTATTTTGCATAGTTTTGGGATCTTTGTAGGAAGATGGACCCTGCCTTGATCTATAACTTGTTTATATTACTCTTAGGATTTTGGTTGGGGTGTGGCCCCCACGGATCAAAAAACCACTTTGTTGATATTTTCCTATCTGGATTTTGAGCATTTTTGTACTACATGGTATGGTCCCTTCAAAACCATTTACCAATAGTAAAAAAACACCTTTATTAGCTCCCATCCCAACCCATAAAAGATCATAATTCTAATGAAGCTTCCATTTCTTCTAGCACCTCAACGAGGTTCAAGAATTCATGACACAATTGCATGGTCAAGGTAATGATTTAGTGATAATCAAGAGGTAGCATGCCCAAAATGTTATACCTTATCAGCCTCAAGGCCAACCAAATAGGCCTCCATACCATTCTAATAGACCTCCACTCAAGATGTAAATAAAAACCAAGGACAACCTCCCATTGCTAGGTCATTCCAATCGTACAATCCCAATGCTACATCTTCATCCAAAGACTTGGTTCCAACCTAGAATAACTTGGCATAGGAATATGAATGGTGTTTCCCTTGTTGTTATCCCCATAATTAAGAAACATGCTTAAATGGTGCTATGACCTAGGCCTTTATGGTGCAAAGCATTGGTGATACTCAAGAAACAAATCAAGAATAAAATCAACAACAAACAACTACTCAAGAGGAACCTCAAAGTGATACTTAACTTGAGAATTAGCAAATGGAAGATTTCTATGGGATAAATCATTCTCCTTCTCGGGTGTGGAAATAAACACAATATCCAAGAAAAAGAATATAGAGGATGGAAATTCATCAAGTGCAAGTGCTTCTCAACATCCTATCACACTTCAAGGAGTTTGTAGCTCAAATGCAATCCGAAAATCACAAAATCAGACTAGAATACTTGTTGTAGAAGCTCATGTACAAGAGAAATTTGCACCAGGTAAAGGGAAATAAAAAAACCATATCCATTTAATATCATTAATCAAATGAAGAAAAAAATGTAAGTATCTCAATGTGGGAGTCACTAAAAATTCCAGGACAAAGGGATTTGTTATACGTAGCTATGGTAAACTTTTCCATTCCAAATCATGCACCCAAGGATTAAGATAAGGTACTCACCAACACATCTAAAAAAGAAGGAGGTCATCTAAAGGGAAATATGAAACGCCCACCATTCTACTTATCTATGATAATTGGAAACAATCTTGTATATAAATGAATGATTGACTCGAGTGCAAGCAACTCAGTTATGCCAAAGAAAATTGTAGATCAACCGGGTTTGAAATATGAAACTATCTCTAAAGGAGTGGTATAATGGGACATAACATCAATGAAAACCATTGGAATGATCAAATGGTTGAATCTTACATTGCATGTGTGCCCAAATGTCACCGTTTAGCAAGATATATATGTGATTCATCTACCTCCACTCTTTGCTTTGTGCTTGTCTTGAGATTTCAATACTAAGATTAGTGGATAATTGTTTGTTGATTGGTCACACATGATTTTTAGAAAAAGGTATGGAGTCAAGGCTACTGTCAAGTTAGAACCTATTGCTACTTTTCACATTGAAACTTATGTACCAAGCCCAATTAATGCCAATTTCTCGCTTTCAATCAAGAATAATGCCCAAGCACTCCAAAGATAGATACCAAGGTTGGAGGCATTCCAGATTTGAAATTAGATGAATGGGAAAATAAGAAACATGGACATGATCCTTATAGGATGATGGAAGAATTTGAGTTGGGTATTTATTTCTTATATGAAGAAAACACACCTCTTCCTAGCATCACCAAAATAATTGAAAAATATGACAATGAATTAAGTGATTGTTCTTTGACGTTAAAGGAGTGAACAAGGTACAAGAGGAGGAGAAATGCTTATATATCTAAAAGGTAAAAGTACTACTCATCTTTCCTATTCCAATTCAGTTGCTCCAATAATGCAATTGAGTATGAAGCATTAATCCATGGACTACATTGGGAAATAAAAGAGGTATCAAGAACTTGCAATCTTTTGGGGACAACGAGATATTTGTAAATCAGATTAGAGGGCTTAATTTTTCTACGAATGATATTCTTAAGATATAAAAACATCAGGTATGGGATCTCATAGAGGAATTTAAGGAAATCAAAAATTATTCCATACCAAGGAATAAAAATGAGGCTACAGACAAGATTGTAGTAATTAGAGTAGCATTTGACATGGTTGAAAGTATTAAGAAGGATCAAGCTCAGTCCGATATCAAGGTGGTTGTGAGATCAATTGTTATGAAAAACAACACTAGTTGGCAAGTGTTTGAGAGTGACCAAAAAATCGTCAACTTCTTATAAGAAGAGTTTGAGTTCTCTGCAAAGAATCAAGATAAATTGGAAAGGAAATATGGGGATCAATCAGTCCAGCTGAGAAAAAAAAAAATCCCAAAAGTTTTGATAACTCTAGAGTCAATCTTTAACCGCAATGATAAGTTCTAGAAGGAAAAATCTAATCTTCAGGTCAAGGGTGAAGATTCAGAACTAGTTTTTGTTGGAAAAGATAAAGTGTTCCATATTTAAAAAGTAAGTACTCATCAAGAAAAATATGATTTCATTCAACTTTGTCAAGAATTTCTAGATATCTTTGCTTGGAGCTATGAAGATTTGAGAGGCTTTGATCCAATATTGGCACAACACACTATTGAGTTAGATCTAGAATCTAAGCCCATAAAGAAAAAGCAAAGGCCGGTGAACCCTCATATTGAGCCTCTTATGAAGAAGGAATTGAACAAGATCATTGAGGCAAGTATTATTTTCCAATCAAGAAGTAATGACGGGTTACAAATCTAGTGTCGGTTAGGAAAATAAATGGGGAAATCAGGTTGTGTGTGGATTTTGGGATTTAAATAGAGTTTCAATCAAAGATCATTATCCACTTCCTTCCATGGATCAAATATTACAAGTAGTATCTTGTTCGGAATGGTTCTCTCTCTTATATAGATACTCGGGAGATAGTCAAATCATGGTGAAAGAAGAGGACCAGTTCAAAATAGCCTTCACCACAAAATGGGGTACCTACGCCTATAGGAGGATGCCATTTGGATTATTGAATTATGTAGAAATATTTTAGAGGGATATGGACATGGAATTCAAGGGGTTGATAAACAAGATGGTTCTTGTTTATCTTGATGATATCAAAGTGTTTCCCAAGAACACAATTGATCACCTTTTTACCTCGGAAAGTGTTCAAGAGATGCAGGTAATTTGGAGTATCTTTGAATACTAAAAATGTATATTTTTGGCACATGAACCAAGTTTTTAGGCTACATAGTGTCTAAATAGGAATTGAAAATTGATCCAAAAAGAGTTGATGTTATCCTTTCTCTACCTTTGCTAAGTCACAAGAAGGCTCTCCAAAGCTTCTTGGGAGAATCAATTTTGTCAGAAAGTTCTTGCCTAATTTTCCCACTCTTATTAATCCATTAACAATGATGCTCAAGAAGAACCTTGCATTCAAGTGGAAAGAGGAAGGAAAGGAGAGTTTTGAGGCTATCAAACATGAAATATCCCAAGCTCCAACTCTCATTAATCCATATTTATCCATTATCTCCCAAAAACTACTCTATGTTTTCATAGCCAAATTCAAATTTTTGAGCTCATGCCCTTCGTTGGTGTTTAAGCCAAGTTAGAGATTCAAGAAATTAGCAAAAGTCATACCCTAGAGTTGTTTATACCTTTGATTTACATGTTTTTAGAAATCCTCCATTTCTGGTCAGTATCTGTCCACATAATATCCTCTTTGCAACCTCCATTTTTATTGAAATTGTTCACTTGTTCTATGGTCTAGGTCGTCAAATCATTGTTTTACCTCCATACCTCTAGTTCACAAAGGAAATTTGAAAATTGGACTCAAAATGATGAAGTTTTCTTCATCTACATATTTTCCACGGTTGGGATGATGGTTGTGTTTTCCCTGTTAATTTTTGACCCCAATGAATGTAGGTACATGGTTAACTCCTATTAGATGGGGAGGAACAGGATTTTTGGTGAACTTAACACTTTTGGTCACTTTTGGCAAAAAGGTTAAAATTACCTTGTGGCCCTGATCAGGCTATAAAGGTAAAAGTCAAAATTTTAGACCATCGAGAAAATTCAAAGTTGAAGCCCGTAGGAAAAATTTCAAAGGTGAAGCCCACAGGGAAAAATTCAAAGGTGAAGCCTGCAAAGAAAAGTCAAAGTAGATGAGCGGGCCATTGGGGAACTTTTAGAAATTTAACCAAATTCCCAAAAGTGAATTAAAATTTCTAGAATGCTCTACGACTCCGCCAAGGTCTTGGGCCCGTCGTTGAAAAGTCAAAGTGGAGGAGCGGAACGACGGAGAACTTTGAGTTTTTATCCTTTCTCCAAAAAAGTTAAAATGTTGAGAAAAGGGCGTGACCCCATTTCCAATCAGAGGATGCCATGTTTCAATAGTTCAATCGAGAGCAAAGAGCCGGTGGATGAAATTGATCTTTAAAGCCTTTTTCCAAAAAAGGTTAAAATGTTTAGAAAAGAGTTGCGATCCTGTCTCTATCCAGAACGTGCCACCTGTCCTAGTCAAATCGGGGTAGTGGGCTGATGGAGGAAATTGAGTTTTTTATCCTTTTTCCAAAAAAGGTTTAAATGTTTAGAAAAGAGCCATGACCTCATCTCCAACTAGAACGTGCCACGTGTCCTAGTCAAATCGGAGCAACGGGCTGGTGGAGGAAATTGAGTTTTTGATCCTTTTTCCAAAAAAGGTTAAAATGTTTAGAAAAGAGCCGTGATCCCATCTCCAATAAGAATGTGCCACGTGTCTAAATAAAAGTCAAAGCGGGGCTACAAGCCAATTTGTTCCAAATTGCCAAATCTCGTGAAAAATCACAAAATGTGAAAGGCTTCCCGTAACCACTCCAATCTCTTCCTTACATGGACATGACCCCATTTTAGAGTTAGAGGAGCAAATCAAATGGTCTATATTTAAACTGGAAAATTGAATGTAACAGTTACTTTTCAAGATTTGGTTTTTAACCCGCCATGAGCGTTTTCTTCACAACAAAGGAATTTTAAAAGACATTGAGGATTTGTGAAGTTGTAACGGTTTCTTGCGAAGAATATAATGGCTTCTCGATGTCATTCCAAGGGCTAGTGATTAATTTCAAAAAAAGATGAGAGTGCTCTATACTCGATAAAGACAAAAATGCCACACTTCTTCTATTTTCTCTTCTTCCTCGAATTTCTTCCATTCTCAAGCTATGTACAAACTCTACTCGAGATTTAATAATAAAAGAAGGAATTTTTCCTTTTTGATTGAGGGATTGATTGTTACTTTGTGACCAATGAATTTTATTCGGTCGTGTAGCTTCTCATTTTGATTTGTTTTTCTTCTAACTATAAATGCATGTAAATTAAATTTCTAATTAATGTGTGTGGGCATATGATATTCTACTCACAACATTAGGTTTCTCCTATATCCATTTCCACTCCCCTTCCCCTTTCTAAGAGAAAGTTTCTTCTCTAGTAAGACATTGTTAGCTTTTCCATAGGGTAAGTAGAGTGCCCCTGTTAGATCTCTGGTCAAAAGGCCACCATTGAAACCCATATTTTATGCATGCACATACGAAATATTCACCGTTCAAGTAGAGGGACTTAGATTCCCATAGCGTTGGCTTGAAACCCACCAATTTTTCCACAAGAAAATTTTTCTTGCCAACAGTTTTTGGCACCCACCGTGGGGCAGATTTTGCAACACCTGCACCTAAAAATGACCTTAGGGTCATAAAATACAAAAAAAGATTCGGAGGAAAATTTTCTAGAGATTGAATAATCACACAAACTACATGGATGTAAATCATGCCTATTCTGGGAAATCCTCCTCGTTAAGAGACTCGATTTACTATTTCACATCTAAGAAGACATTACTTTTGATCGAGAGAAGTTATTTTGCATAATAGAAAAATTTTCAATCAATACTTCATTTCCATAAGGATTCTAGACCTGGAAGAGGAACGTGCTATCAAATTGGAAAGGCAGAGACAAATTCCAAAGACCCCGCAGAAGAGCATAAACTTTCAAGCTGGCTAATAGAAGATACACCGACAATTAAGGAAAGGAGGACAAGTTGATCCCATATTTGAAGAGCTTGAAAGAGAGGCAAGAGATGAAGAGGAGATAAGGGCTCAACTTGAAGAAATAGAAAGAATCCAAATTGAAGTAGAAGAAAGAGCAGCAACAGAAGCAGCCTTAGCAAGACCAAAGGCTAGAAATAGGAATAGAATGGGTGATCATGAGCATGAAGTACGCAGGCCTAATGTACCATGGGGAAGAAATACTAGTCCACTTGCTCTTCCACAACCACTTCATGACCTCCCAAGAGGCTCAAGAAATAACTTCCCAAAATTCAAAGGGGATGGTTCTCAGCTCCCAGAAGAACATGCAGCATTCATCACTGCTTGTGGAGTGTTGGGAGTTGAAGATGAAGATGTTTCAGTTAGGATCTTTGTGGAGTCACTCCAAGAAAAATCATTGATTGGTTCTACATGTTGCCCCCAAGATTTGTCACATGTTGGGAAGATATAAGAAGTGCATTTAAACATAGGTTCAAGAGCACAGAAGATTGTCAGGATATATTGGTCCAATTGGTTCAGATGAAGAAGGAGACCTCTGAATCAATGAGAGATTTTTAGCAAGGTATGATAGGTTGACAAGAAGGATCCCAAAAGATGTGGTACCCTCTAAAAACAACTTGAAAAGGTTATTCATTAGTTCTTTACCATCAAAATTTGGTTTCTTCCTCAGAAGATCCCAACCAAGAACATTGAGAGAAGCTAAAGACTTTGCAATTGAGACTGATGATGATCTAATTATTTTTGGCAAAGTGAAAGGACCAAATGGGAATAAAAAGGTCGAGTTTAAA
The DNA here is from genome assembly GCA_018340775.1 of Taxus wallichiana var. yunnanensis. NCBI lineage: Eukaryota > Viridiplantae > Streptophyta > Pinopsida > Cupressales > Taxaceae > Taxus > Taxus wallichiana. Next base: position 11,109,465 of record CM031234.1, read on the forward strand.
TTCAATCACCACTGATCCAATGTTCCAAAAAATGGCAAATGACCTAGTTGCTTTGAAGAAGCAATCACAAAAATCACAATGAGGAATGCTCCAAGGAGACCAAAATTTCTTGATAGACCAAGAATTTATCCACCTCCTTGTAGGATTTCTCTTGAAGCACCACCATTCAATGCCATCTATGATACTCGGGAATCAAAAGAAGGAGCAAACATTAAGGAAATCAAGAAGAAAGCATGGATAACTATGAAAACTATCTTGAAATTGAAGAGGTTAGCATGCACAATGGCCTCGATTGAATATGTTGCTGATGAGGAGGAAAGTCATGAATAAGCTCCATTTTTTTCATGTGTTGTTTTCACTCGTGCATAATCTAAGAATGGTGTTTTAGCCTCAACAGTTATAACAAATGATAGGAATAACAAAGAAGATTTCTCTCCAAAGCTTCCACAAAACAAGATCATCAGCAGAGGATCACCATTACCATCTTCCATGGAATCAGCCAAAGAGAAATCAGATTCACTGGTTGCCAAGGATCATGCTACTACGCCAAGTAAGTTATCTGATTCTTCTCCCAACTCAAAATCTGTTAAGAGCAATTCTCTTCTAAATGTTGGTTTTGCAAAAACATCTAAATTTCAATCAAAGGCTATACCCTCATCTCCTTCCAAGCCAATTGCTACATTTGAAAATGAGAACCCAACACCAAAATTAACAAAACCCCTATCATTTAAATCCTCTCCCACTTTGTTGGAACCTCTTCCTCATCTATTGTAAATCCATTTGACTTTGTAGAGCATGCAAGCAAAACCAAAGTTCGAGATCTTTGAGCTTGAATACATACAAACACATCTTGCCCAATTTGATGATTCATCAAGGAAGTTTGTGGTAATAACCATTTTTCTTCAATCCCAATCTCTCAAGGCCTATCACCCTATTGGTGTTGGAGGCACTCGAGGATAACATGTTTACTACCACATGAGAGGTGACATGTAGAAAGGCTTCTAGTTGAACAATTGCATCATAGAATCTAGAGCCTCAAATAATGTGATGCCAACAAAAGTTTCAAATGCTCTTGGCCTCACTTTTACCTAGGTAAATGAAACATGCTATTCAATGAAATCTAAACAAGTTCCATTGGTAGGAAGAATCAAGGATGCTCAAGTTACACTAGCTGATTATCCGTAAAAGAAGATACTCCCGACCATCTTGGCGACAAACATCCCAAATTATTTTAGTATGCTACTAAACATAATTTTTACGAGAGACCTAGGTGGAGAAATAAAAATGGATTGGTCATCTACAACTATCCTAGTGAAAGGAGAAATGAAGAAGTTATTTCCAGCTGGAAAATGAAATTCATAGTAAGGAAATCTGATGATCCAAGAGCTAACATCCTCTTTCAAGATTGTGGGCCAGGAAACTACTTCCTTACATCAAAAAAGGAAGAGAACTTGCCACTTCTCATGGAGGAATAAGAAGACCGATATAGACAATGGAGTTTGATGGCGCGTCATTCTAGAGCGAGATCGAGAGCTAGTGTAGTATTATACTCTCCTCCAATGAGGTATATCCTTTTTCCTACAAGTCTGTAATTTGACAATACAAATAATAAAACAGAGTATGAAGCATTACTCTTAGGCATGAATGCAGTAGAGGACATGGGAATCAAGAAGTTGAGATGTAAAGGTGATGTAAAGGTTGTGGTAAAGCAGGTCCGCCAATAATATCAAGTGAAAAACCCCATATTCAGCACTATAGAAACAAAGTTTGGGATTACATTGAATCCTTTGATGCATTCTCTATTGAAGCTATCCCTAGGGAGCAGAATGAAAATGATGATTCTCTAGCAACATCAGCTTCCTTAGTGACACCTCATCCTTCTTTTGGAAAGGATAAAGTGACCATTGAGATGGTTTTCGGACCAAATGTACTGCATAATGTAAATCACTAGTAGGTCTTCAATGATGACGATCGATCCTAGCCTTCTTAGAACAAAGGGATAACTTCAATAATATTTTCTTTGAAGGAAGTGAAAACCACACCGTGAATCAGTCCCTAAAGAAGAGAAGGAAGGAATTGAGTGAATTGATGAAGAGGGAGTAATCAAACCGAAAGGAAAAAAATCCCCAAAGGCCTAGTTTCTTTGGAATACCTTTTGAAAAACATGACAAGTTCATCCAAGAGAAAGAAAAATAGTCTTCTCGGTGTCCATCTGATTTTGATCAAGAAAACATTAGAACTTTAGAGAATCTAAGGATGGTTAACATTGGTAAATGCTGCTCACCGAAGCGAAGAGAAATTTTGTTGCTTTGCTAAAAAAATAATCAGATGTCCCGCCTATTCCTATGATGAACTCAAATCTTTTCAACCAAAGGAAATGCATCACTCCATTCCTTTGAAGAAAGGAGCTAAGCCCTTCAGGAATAAACAAAGGCCCTATAATCCAAAGATTTTGATGTTATCAAAGAAGAGGTGACAAAGATGCTCAATGCTAGAATCATCTTCCCCATTCACCATTCAACATGGGTGGCTAACATTGTTCTAGTAGGAAGAAGAATGGGGAAATAAGGATTTGTGTAGATTTCTGAAATCGCATCTCTCAAGGACAATTACCCCTTCTAATCATGGATCATATTTTGCAAGTAGTCACTTGGATCTGAAATGCTCTCTTTTCTTGATGGACTCTCGTGGTACAACCAAATCAAGGTGGCACAAGAGGATTGCAACAAAACAACCTTCAAAATACCTTGGGGCACTTTTTCCTACATCAAAATGACTTTTGGCTTGATTAATGCTTTGGGCCACTTTCCGAGAGTAATGGACTTGGCCTTTAAATATTTGAAATATCAGCATTGCCATTTACCTTGATGACCTCATGATTTTTTCAAAGAGGAGGGGAGATCATATCTGCCATTTGGAGCAAGTCCTTGCAAGGTGTAGGAAACATGGCATTTCTCTAAATCCAAAGAAGTGAATTTTTTGAGTCACAGAAGGCAATTTGGGACACATTGTGAACAAACATGGAGCACACATTGATCTTAAGAGGGTCAGATCTATCCAAGCACTAGCCTTACCAACCAGCAAGAAGGGAGTTCATTCATTCTTTGGAAAGGTAAAATTCCTTCGTCATTTTGTGCCTGAGTTTTCTGAACTGACTAAGAATATAACTTCCATGATGAAGCCTCAAGCAAGTTTAAAGTGGAATAAGGAAGGAAAAACAACATTTGAGGAGATCAAGAAAGCCATTGCCAAAGATCCAACTCTTTCATCTCTAGATCTCAACAAGGAGTTCATCATGTATGGCTATTCATCAAAACATACCCTCTCTTTGTCCTTGTTCAAAAAAATGATGAAGGTTTGGAAGCACCCATTACAACATGCCTATTCAAAGGGTCAAAGCTATTAAAAGTTTTAGATTCTACATTCTCAATTCCCATATAGTGGTAATGGTCCCCTGGAAGTGCAATCAAGTTGAATTTGACTCAATAAGATCCTGTGGCTAAGAGAGGAAGTTGGATTGCAAAGACCCAAGAGTATGACTTTGAGATTAGACCCTTTAATCTGGTAAGAGGAAATGGTTTGTGCCACTAATTGCTGAAGATGAAGCTCTCGGGACTCGTAGGAGAAAATGATGGTGTTTTCTCAACCTATTCGGAGACAATCCACATGTGGTCTTTGTCACCACTACTTGATGAGTGGTAAGCTAACATTGCTTACTACCTCCCTTATGGAGAATGCCCTCCTCATCTTGATTACAAAAAGAATAACCTCAAGCTAAAAGAAGCCAAGTTTTGATCCGAATCATGCACTTTACAAGAGAGGTCTGGATGGTTGTTTCCTTAGGTGTGTGGAGAAGGAGAAACAACAAAAGTTGCTCAAGGCATATCATGATCAAGCTTGTGGTGGACATTTCTCAGCAATGGTCACTATGCATAAGATTCTCAGGGGAAGATATTATTGGCCCTCCATCTTTGCAGACACTCAAGATTGGGTTTCCAAATGCAAAGCATGCCAACAAATTGTTGGAAAGCCACAACTAGCTACATTGCCACTCGTGCCTGTGGTGATTGAAAAACCATTCTAGTAATGGGGGCTACATTTCATTGGTGTTTTGAATCCTCATTCAAGTGCGAGGCATAATTATGTAATCAATGCAATCGATGAATTCACTAAATGGGTGGAAGCCATTCCAACCAAGCAAGCCAGCTCTGAAACAGTTTGCAACTTCATCAAGGAGAATATCATTGTCCATTTTGGAGTACCACAGAAGATTATTGTAGACAATGCCACCTATTTCTCTTCAAAGGAGCTCACAGAGTTTTGTTATGGTTTTGGAATCTCCTTATCTCACTCTTCTTACTACTATCCACAGGGAAATTATTAAGTTGATTCAAGCAATAAGAACATTGTGCCCATTATTCACAAGTTGGTAGATGAGAATCAAACGAATTGGCACAAGAAGTTATATGATGCATTGTGGGCTGATAGGATCACTCCCAAGAATTCAATAGGTATGTCACCTTTCCAAATGTTGTATGGAGTTGAGGCAGAGATTCTTCTCACAATTGAAATGCCATCTCTCAAGTTACTGCAAGAAATAAAAGATGGTCAATACAAAGATTCCATTAACAAGAGTATCCTCTTCCTAGAGAAACTAGAGGAAAGCAGATGCCAAGTGGTGGATAGAATTAAAGAACACCAATTGAAAGTGAAGAATATATTTGACAAGAGGGCAAAGGAAAGAGAATTCAAGGTTGGAGACTTTGTCCTGCTATGGGACAAGAGAAGAGAACCAAAGGGAAGCCATGGAAATTTTGATTCATTATGGCTTGGCCCATTCCAAATTCATGGAGCTTGTGGTGAGAATGTTTTTCTCCTCTCATACTTGGATGGAATGCCATTGAATTTCCTCAAAGTGGGAAATACTTGAAACTATATCATCAATGAAAGCAGGTTGTCCCCCGCCTTGTACCATAGGTGATTTCATAGGTGTGTTTTTTCCTTTTCTGTTGTGTGGTTTTGGTTTAGTTTTGTTTGGTTTTTGTTGTGTGTGGTTTGGATTGTGTGTTTCCTTCTTCTGATATTTATTTCTCATAATTGTATATGACTCTACAAGGCCCAAAATATAAGGCATTGTTCAATGTAATATGTTTTGAAACTTGAGATTCTGGATCCTCATGTCATGCCCTATCCATGCCCAGTTCATGCCATGTCCCCAAGCTAAAGCCAACTGTTGTTTCCTAAAAACTACTCTACATTTTCATATCCAAATTCAATTTTTTTGAGCTCATGCCTTTCTTTGGTGTTTACTCCAAGTTGGAGATTCAAGAAATTAGCAAAAGTCGTGCCCTAGAGCTGTTTAAACCTCTGTTTTACTCATTTTTAGATATCCTCCATTTCCCGGTCTGTGCACGTAATATCCTCTTTGTAACCTCCATTTTTGATCAAAATTTTTCACTTGTTTTATGGCCTAGGTCATCAAATCATTGTTTTTCCTCCATGCCTCTAGTTCACGAAGGAAATTTGAAAATTGGACTCAAAATGATGAAGTTTTCTTCCTCTACATATTTTCCACAGTCAGGATGACGAGTGTCTTTTCCCCATCAATTTTTGACCCCAATGAATGCAGGTATGTGGTCATATCCTATTGGATGGGGAGGAATGGGATTTTTGGTGAACTTAACACTTTTTGTCACTTTTTAGTCAAAGTTAAAGCCTCAGTAGGGAAAAATTCAAAGGTGAAGCCCGCAGAAAAGTCAAAGTGGATGAGTGGGCCATTGAGGAACTTTTGGAAATTTAACCAAATTCCCAAAAGTGAAGTAAAAGTTCTAGAATGCTCCGTGGCTCTACCAAGGTCTTAGGCCCACCATTGAAAATTCAAAGTGGAAGAGTGGAACGACGGAGAACTTTGAGTTTTTGAGCCTTTTTCCAAAAAGGTTAAAATGTTGAGAAAAGGGCCGTGACCCCATTTCCAATCAGAGGATGCCATGTGTTAAGAGTTCAATTAGAGAAGCGGGCCAGTAGAGGAAATTGAGTTTTTGAGCCTTTTTCCAAAAATGTTAAAATGTTTATAAAAGAGCCGCGACCCTGTCTCTAACTAGAATGTGCCACGTGTCCTAGTCAAATCGGAGTAGTGGGCCGACAGAGGAAATTGAGTTTTTGAGCCTTTTTCCAAAAAGGTTAAAATGTTTAGAAAAGAGCCGCGACCTCGTCTCTAACCAGAACATGCCACGTGTCCTAGTCAAATCGGAGTAGCGGGCCGGCAGAGGAAATTGAGTTTTTGAGCCTTTTTCCAAAAAAGGTTAAAATGTTTAGAAAAGAGCCGCGATCCGTCTCCAATAAGAACGTGCCACATGTATAAGTTGAAAATTCAAAGCGGGGCTGTGAGCCAATTTGTTCCAAATTGCCAAATCTCATGAGAAATTACAAAATACAAAAGGCTTCCCTCGTAATCGCTCCAATCTCTTCTTGCCATGTGGACGGCTCAATTTCAGAGTTAGAGGAGAAAATAAAATGGTCTATATTTAAACTAGCAAATCAAATGTAACGGTTGCTTTGCAAGATCTAGTTTTTAACCCGCTAGGATCGTTTTCTTCACAACAAAGGAATTTGAAAAGGTGTTGAGGATTTGTGAATTTGTAACGGTTTCTTGTGAAGAATATAATGGCTTAGCGACATCATTCCAAGGGTTGGAAATTGCTTTCAAAAAAAGACGAGAGTGCTCAGACAAACAGACAAATGCCACACTTCTTCTATTTTCTCTTCTTCCTCGAATTTCTTCCATTCTCAAGCTATGTACAAACTTTGCTCGAGCTTCAATAATAAAAGAAGGAATTTTTGCCTTTTTGATTGAGGGATTGATAGGCACTTTGCGACCAATGAATTTTATTCGGTCTTGTAGCTTCTCATGTGGATTTGTTTTTCTTCTAACTATAAATTCATGTAAATTAAATTTCTAATTAATGTGTGTGGGCATCTGATATTCTACTCACAACATTAGTTTTCTCCTATCTCCATTTCCACTCCCCTTCCACTTTCCAAGAAAAAGTTTCTTCTCTAGTGAGACATTGTTAGCTTTGCCACAGGGTAAGTGGAGTGCCCCTGTTGGATCTCTGGTCAAAAGGCCACCATCGAAATCCACTTTTTCACACATGCACATACAAAATCTACACCGTTCAAGCAGAGGGACTTAGATTCCCATAACATTGGCTTAAAACCCACCAATTTTTCCACAAGACAAATGTCATTCAACTTTGTCAATAATTTCTAGATATCTTTGCTTGGAGTTATGGAGATTTTAGAGGCTTTCATCCAATATTGGCATAACACACTGTTGAGTTGGATCTAGAATCTAAGCCAATCAGGAAAAAGAAAAGGCCGGTGAACCCTCATATTGAGCCTCTCATGAAGAAGGAATTGAACAAAATAATTGAGGCAAGTATTATTTTTCCAATCAAGCAGTCATGATGGGTTGCAAATCTAGTGTCGATTAGGAAAATAAATGGGGAAATCAAGTTGTGTGTGGATTTTTGGGACTTAAATAGAGCTTCAATCAAAGATCATTATCCACTTCCTTCCATGGATCAAATCTTACAAGTAGTAGCTGGTTCGGATAGGTTCTCTCTCTTAGATGGATACTCGAGCTACAATCAAATCATGGTGAGAGAAGAGGACCAATTCAAAATAGCCTTCACCACAAAATGGGGTACCTACACCTATAGGAGGATTCCATTTGGATTATCGAATCTGTAGAAATATTTTAGAGGTATATGGACATGGAATTCAAGGGGTTGATTAAAAAAATGGTTCTTGTTTATCTTGATGATATCACGGTGTTTCCCAATGACACAATCGATCACTTTTTTCACCTTAGGAAAGTGTTCAAGAGATGCAGTTAATTTGGAGTATCTTTGAATACTAAAAAATGTATATTTTTGGCACATGAAGGAAAGTTTTTAGGCCACATAGTGTCTAAATAGGAATTGAAAATTGATCCAGAAAGAGTTGAAGTTATCCTTTCTCTACCTTTTCCAAGTCACAATAAGGCTCTCCAAATCTTCTTGGGGAGAATCAATTTTGTCCTGAAAAGTTCTTGCCAAATTTTCCCACTCTTGTTAATCCATTAACAATGATGCTCAAGAAGAATGTTGCATTCAAGTGGGAAAATGAAGGAAAGGAGTGTTTTGAGGATATAAAACATGAAATATCCCAAGCTCCAACTCTCATTAACCCATATTTATCCAAAGACTTTATTCTTTATGCCTTCAAAGGGCTTAGACACAATATCTACCATCTTGGTGTAGTTGAACAAGGAAGGATCCGAGAAGCCCATTTCCTTTTCTAGATAGAGCCTAGAATATTATGAGGTGAGGTACTCTTTCATCGAGAAGCATGTCCTCTCTGATTATAAGGAGCTTAAAAAATTTTAGACACTTGGTCTCTAATTATAAAATCCATTTTCTAGTGTATCATGTCGAAGTTAAGGACTTCCTCCTCAATAAGGACTTGAAAAACAAGAGAGTTGGCTAGATTACTCATGTCATGGAGTATGATATAGAGATTAAGGTAACCAAATATGTCTCGTGGGTAAAGGATTATGTGTATAGCTAGGTTCTATTCAACATGTCGAGTCAAAAGATGAAGGAGGAGTTGTTATAGTGCTCCAAGATGATCAAGAACAAGTTACGATGGTACACCCACTCCTTGTTGGACCCAAGATATGATACATTTCCTTCAAACAGGTATATGCCCTCCATAGTTGAGAAAATAAAAATAAGGTATTTTAGACTCTAATCCATTCCATATGTTCTAGTTGGTGGCATCTTGTTCTTAAAGGACGTGAATGTAGTTCTCTTGAGATGTGTTGCAACAAATCAGATTGAGAAAGTGCTACATGAGTTACATTATGGGGAAGATGGAGATTATTTTTCTCTATGAGTAACAACCCTCAAGATGATGAAGGATGGTTATTATTGGCCCAAAATGTTTAGTGTCTGTTATGCATGGATTAAGAAATTTAAAAAATGTGCATTCTTCACAGACAAAGAGTAACTAGTAGCACTACCACTCCACCCAATCTTAGTTTATTAACCATTTATGCAATGTGGATTGAACTTCATTGGGGTCATAAATCTAAAATCAAGCTAAGGCCACAAGTGGATTCTCATGGCTATGGATTATTTCACCAAATGGACTGAATCAGTAGTACTCAAGGAGGTAAATAAGTAGAATATACTATAATTCTATGAAAAAAATTGTTACTGATTTAGTGTCCCAACCACTATTATATCTGATAATTCTCTATCATTCCTTGGAACCAAGATATAGGAGTGGGATGTTAGGAATGGAATATATCTAAACACATCCTCTAACTATTACCCCTAGGGAAATGGGAAAATAGAGTCTACGAACAAGAATCTCTTGAGGATTATCAGAAATAATCTAGATGAAAATTAGAGAATGTGGCATACCAAGATCAAATCAACCTTGTGGACTGATATAATCACACCAAAGAGGTCAAATGAAATCTCTCTTTGTAAGATAATATATGGAAAAGAATCTAGACTTCCCATATCTCTCTAATTTCCAGCACTTGAGCTTCTTAAGCACTGGAATTATTTGAGTTTGAACACATGGAGGTTAGATATAAGGAACTCATTTAGTTGGAGGAGCTGAGAGATAAATAAATACAAACCATGGAGATGGACCAGACCTTGATCAAGAGTTCCTTTGACAATAAATCTAAATCCAGGAGCTTCCAAGAAGGATATTTGGTACTGAAGTGGGATGCCGATAAGGAAAAACTAGGTAGGAACTCTAGACTTGATGCTATATGGAGTGGTCCATACATGATCATGGGGTGCAAGAGTAACAATGCTTTCTAATTGTCCAAGTTGGATGGAGAAGAGCTACAAATTCTAGTCAATGGAATCTATCTTAAGCATTGTTACTAAAGTAAATTATGATCTTTGTACATATTAGTTTAGGATTTATAATTCCTCTAAGTGCTTGTAGCATATTTTTTGTTGTTAGAGTAGGTTTCCTTTCCCTAAGTGCCTCAGGAACATGTTTTATTGCTTCTGGATGGTCTCTTTACACATATTCATGGGGTTGCAAATGAAGTATTTATGGAAGAGGTTGAAGGTTTCGTGGAAGAGTTGAAATCCCAAAGAAGTATGAAATACAAAGAAACTAAAAATAATATCTAGATATGGTTTCAATTTTTTCATTCTTTTGTCTCTTCAGATTAGTTTGCAAGGGAATGGGGGTAAATTAGAGTTGAAATTTTTTCCAAGATATCATAAAAAAATAAAAAAATTCTTATGATGAGTGGAAAATTCGATTAAGAAAAAAATAACTTCAAACCCAAACAACACGTCAAGTGGTCTAAGGGGGTTATTCTTCAAGTTCAGAATAGATTTCAGGCTATCATGCTAACTCCATGCCCAATGAATACCTCAAGAACAATGATCAACTCATCTAGCAAACAGATTTCCCCATGAGTCACCAAATTATTATCCATTTTTACCCACTGGAAAAAATAGACAACTTGGAAAATTGGACTTGAGTGCTTCATGGAGTTCCAATGGAGAATCTGGAATTTCAAGAATTTTTCATGTTTTGGGCACTTACAATGGTTCAAGGAATTGATATTCTTTTCTTCAGCTCAAAGAAACCCATACTTGGTGAAAAATGAAAAAATGAGGAAACTCCGCACAATAAAGGAAAAGCCACGCAACAAAGGAAAAATCGCTCAACAAAGTAAAATCCGTGCAAAAAGGAAAAGTTACAAAACAAAGGAAATTCTATGCTACAAAGGAAAAGTCAAAAACAAATGAAAAGCCACACTACAAAGAAAAAAGCGAGTAACAAAACAAAATGGCAGTTTTTTTTTTTCACAAAACTTAAAATGGCCATAACTTTTGAACAGGTTGCTCTGCTTTTTCGCAAAACATTATATTATTGAAAAGGTATCGACATCCTATATGTAATAGAAATTGAATTTTTAATTTAAGTGAGGGTAGATAGGCTAAAAATATGGGAAAATATCCATCACGAAAAATTATAGTACTAGATAGCCCAACTACCAACATTAATGAAGTATGAGGCCTATTTCTTTTACTAGAAGAAATGTAAAATGGGTGAATGGATTTGTAAGTATTCCCATGCATTTATCAAAGCATTTAATGAAATTTGTCGGTGGGTGGGAGTAGAAATCTAAGTCTCACTCTTTTTCTCTTGTCCATCTCCTTTTATATATATTGTAAGTACTTCTCATTTGAGAGGGGAGATATTTTGAGACCTAGGAAACTCTTGAATTTTTTTTTCTCAATTCCATTAAGCTTAAATCCTTCACATAGGCCTATAGATGTACTGGTGACTCTATTTTACTAATATAATGGAATGTGAAACTTCTATGAAGCAATAAAATTGGTTTTTGTGGTGTTCTCTCAACCCTTGCATTTGTTTTCTTATCTCCCCTTGCCTCTCTATTACTGTTGTTCTATTCTGTGCATGTTTTATTTCATTTGTAGGTTCTTGTTGTTGTGTCTCATGGAGATTTGGTGGTAAATGCATTTCCTGGGACTGTGTCAAACCTATTTTGGCCTCTCTCAATTGTATTTTTCCTTCAATTTTCTCCCTCAGCAGGATATTTCACACCCTTTTTCTTGGTGCTATCACCTCCTTAGTGTAGGATTTCTTCATTCTTATGTTCTTTCCTTCTCCATGGTCCCTTGGAATTCATAGATTAGGAGTAGATAAGTGTATTTCCAGCATTTAGGAGTAGTTTTAGCATTAGATTAGGAAGAGGAACTAGCCTTCTCTAGAGGTTGATCTCATTTTTGAAAGTCCCACTCTTGTGAGATCATCCCATGTTTTTCAAAAAGTAGGGATCCATAACTAGATATCCCAGGTGCTAATTTTTTTACATAACATATATGATGGGTACTTCTTGGTTGATATTTTTTAGGTGCCATGGAGGATTTGACTATGGAGATTAGTATATGTGGAATGGTTACGAGAATTACATGGCCTTAATTTTAGAGACATTATGTAGATGGTGTGGATCCCATTGTATTATATTTGATAGATATGTTTTTGAGAATTGGGAGTTTAGGTCCTATATGTTAAGGTGGAGGGCCAATGGATATATGATAGAGGTTGAATGAAACTACATGATGTTCATGCTATTATGGGGATAACAATTTAGGGAGTCCACAAATTTTATGATGTATTGATGGATAATGAAGAGAGGAGGGCACCAACATGATGGGATATGGGTAGTGAGGATTATCATCCGAGATCACCGATGGTTCATTTGAGTGTTGTATTTGCTACACGATTTTGGATATCCGTAAGGTTGTTATTAGTATTATCAGAGCACAAATATTGTTGTAAATTGGATGGAGTAGTACCATTATTTGTATTGGTATGCATGGAATGATGCATTGGAGGATAAAATAGATTTTAGTTAGGTGACAACCACATTAGTGCAACTAATGCATGATATATACAAGATTTGAGTGAGACAATAGAGAGATATTGACCCATCATATTATTGAAATTTATGATCATTTTTTGACGTATAGGCCTAGGGGAAACCACTATATGTAGTAGGGGATGCCTCAAGGATTATACAATAGGAGATAGGCCCATTAGTGAAGAAAAAACATTGGTTATAAATGGTTGATACACGTTAGGTATGAATAGGTGATATGGGATCCTTATAGAGGGACAATGGATTAGTGGCCCATTTAGCTAACTATGGTTATAATAGAGGGGACCTTAGAAATAAAATTTCATTAATTTTGGTGGGTGGATATATGATTAGTTGATTGAGTTTGATTGAAATTTGGTCACCCTACTAATGTGGTAGCCCTACCACTTCTCGAGTATCAACCACAACACAAAAGAGAGAGAGAGAGATAGAGAGGAGGGAGAACAAGACTAGTGGTATAAGTTCCACCATTGCGATCACACCAAATAAGGTGTATGACCTAAAATTAGGTGGTAGGTTATAGTGATGAAGGGGAGTAGGAGGTGTAGAGCAACCTCGGGTGATAGAGGTGGGGGAGAACCCTAAGAGATAGGATGCTAGAGAGAGGAGGAGATGGTAGAAAAGCCTTAGGGTTAACACCATGAGTGAAAATTACAAAGACCAAGAGGAGAATATTTTTCAGATATAGGTGTCCAAATAGTCACATATATGATGGGGTGGATAGGGCATGGAGTAAAGGATCTGATGAGATCACCAATGTGTTATCTCAATTTTTGAGTTCTAGGATAAAATTGAGATAACCAATCAAAATTTTCATCTTTGGGGGCCTTATAAATTTTTGTACGTTCTTAAAAAATAAAAATGTAGCCTCAAAGTATCTTTTCCAAATGATTTTTAGGTTTCGTGATCAACATGCATATTTGCATTACATATGTCATATGTCATATGTAATATGTCATATGCTTCTCGAACCCCAAAACATGATACATTGGAGTATTTCAGGTTTTGAAAGAAAAAGAACATTTAATGATAAACACATGCTTCATTTTGTATGTTTTCCAAACCTAAACTCAAACATTGTATTGTATTGGGTTTATGTACTTATTTTTAAATCAGGACATCCTAGGTTCTTTACATGTCATATGTTATGTGATTTCGAATTCGAATCCCGAAAGTCCTTTGTGTCAAGTTTTTGGGACCCGATGGCATATAACCATATCATGTTTTGTATTGTCAATTTCCACCCTAGGTCAACACATTAAATCCCATGTCGAGTTAGGTCCCACATGTGTCATCAAACATAAAATTAATATAGTTAGGGTTATATATAGTTCATATTTCCACGTCATTTTAACTCACCCTTTTCTAAAAAAAGACAAGGACAATACACCAAGTATGAAATTTCATCAAAAGGGATAAGATCCTCCTCTACAGTAGTCAACCTATATTAGTAATTAGCACCCATATCGTATTCCCTTGTATTTACAAAGTAATTTTTCCACCCGCGGCATCATCCGTGAACTAGAATCCCTAAGGGTTAGCTTCCTTCCTAAGACTAGAAATTATTAAATCCTATAAACATCCTTTATAGTAATATACCCTCTTTATGGTCATGGGAAAATCAAAATGTGTTTTGATTGACATCCTTGTATGTCAAGAAATAACATAGTAGTTAATTGGATGAAGCAATAACATGGTTTGAGAAAGTTTTTATATCCCTATTTTCTATAATAGATCAATCTCTACATGAGTTAATAGAGTAATAACTTGGTCCAATCACCCCCGATATCTTTCTTAACTCCACCGCATGTATTCTCCATGCATCATGAAAATAATGGGGTGTTATGTCCCATAGAATGTTTTTTAAAAGACAAAAAATAAAATAGATAGTATTATTTTACCTCTAAAGTAGTGGTTATAAAATTGTCACTTTATACAAAGTGGTACAACTAGTGCAATGATTTCACTTCTAATGGAAACCATAACTTAAGCCATTTAAATCTCTCTCTTTTTTTGTATAAACTTTTTTTTTGTAATAAAGGAAATTTCATTCCTATTCCTCATCCCCATATGAACATTTTGACTATAAATTTGTATAATTCCACCCCCAAATTCATTTTTAAGAAAATAAAATAAAACCTATGGCACGAGGACAAAATATTTGTAAATCACTTTTCCTTGTAGCCCACTAGTTACCATTGGGTCCATTGTCATCCTCATTGTTTGATCTTTGAATCAACTATCTCCATTTATCAAATGGTCACTAAATATTCAAGGCTACAAAATTGAAAACTCACAAATAACAAATAATTTCTATATTTTTATATAAAATTCATATGTTTGTATACATGTGTGTGAGCATATGCATATATACATGCGTGTATATAAATATAATTACATTTTTAGTAAAAAAATTTTTTTGCAGTTTTGACATTGTTAAGAGTTTTTCAGCACTCAAATAATAAATTAGGTGGTCATTTTCTAACTCAGATTGTAACTACATTTTATCTCTTCATTTTCAAATAATTTGATTTTTACCATAGTATTGCACTTGATTCTCATTTTTTCATAGATGATTGAATGTCCCATTTTTCATCACCTCACCAAAAAATTAGGTTAGGTAAATGTATGATGGGTAAAAGGGAGGTCTCCAATTGGTTTCTCAAATATAGGGATCCATTATAAGAATGGACACACTGGGTTAATATAAAGGTTCTCAAAGAGTGCTAATGTTGTAAATCTAGAGGATAATAGCCCTATCCCTAAGATAAATATATATTTCCAAGGCCTACAATTAAGATAAACGTAAGTATCCTACTAGGATTCATAAATAAGAGGGGATAACTAGGGGGTGGAAAAATCCAAGGGGAGTAATTATAATAAGAAAAATAATAAACGAAAGAAAGCATACATCTTCTCTAGTCTATAATAATGAATGACCAAATAAATAAGCACATAAAAAATAAGATACTAAAGAGGGTTAGAAATACTTACCTATAACATGTGTATGACAACTCATGTATAATCCTCCCTAAATATAACAACCCCAATGGATAATATCTATGGGTAGAGAAGGGGAAAGATCAATAAGAATATATCTAGTCCTAGTTCATTATGGTGACCCAAATGAAAAATATGTAAGGTACAATACTCTAATTTAGCTAATAAGTATGAAATAATACAAACAAGAGTAATCATGCAAGAATTGTATGTAAGAAAGTAGTTGTGTAGTTTTGATGGTTTGGTTATGTATTTATACCTGACACCATCACCCATGGGAAATGGTGTTGGCTATGGAAAAACCTATTGGAAGCACAATCACTGGGGGGTTGATTAATGTCCTTTAATTTTTTTACTTTAGTTATCTCAACTTTCATTCAACATATATGAGTCATAGTGAGATTTTACTTTACTTGTGTGAACCATTCAATGAGCCATCATGATGTAACATTACAAAACATAACAACCATCCATATGATCATGAAACAATAGAGAGAGCATATGAAAACAACATATAGGTGGGAAACCCTCAAGGGGAATAAAACCCACTGATCATTTTATTAATATACAATAATCAAGATTTAGTGAAGCACCAAATCCACAAGGAATAACAAACCCTAATTTATCTAGCAATAACTAGACTTTAGCAAGCACTAACTTGCAGGAGGTACTAACCCCCTAATTTATCATACACCAACCTGACTTTAGCAAGCACAAAATTCCAAGGAGGCAATAACACCATAGGTTTTTAGTGGAGAACCAAATACAAATGGAATACCAAGCACCAACATAGCCACCTAAGATTATTTTACACTTTCTTCTTGTTTCTCACTCAACAAATCATGGACTTTTTTTCTCTTCTTCTCTCTTCTTCATGGTCTTCTCTCTATCTCTAATATATCAACATGCACTCAGGCCTCTAACACACATTTTGATCCTCAAACATCATCTACTCTTCATACACAAACTCATCTTCCCTTGAAGACACTCAAAACTGCCTCCTTAGCTCACTCGCTCTTCTTCTTCTTCACCTTCACTAGGTCATGGATGAACTTCCCTTCATAGCTTTAACACTTCAAATATTAATTATGCATTAATTCCCCATGATATTTAAGACCTCATACACTTCTCCCTCTATCCTCTATATCTATCTCAAGCTCCCATACTTTACAACATTCTCAAATAGATCAAAATTGCCTTATATATATACCTATCTCAAGCATAAACATCATATTGGTCATATGTGATACATTAGGCGATCATACAAAAACTCAAATAACATATCTAAATAAGTTGGTCATCCAAGTATACCAACATATAAGTTGGCCATACATATAAAAACATCTAAAAATGGAGTAGTCCCACCATAAGATTCTTTTGAACTGTCATGACCCAATTATGTCATTTCAATCTCCATCTACTCCATTTTTCTCTTTCTCTTCTTATTAGTATTTCACACTTTCCTCTTTACATATCCATTTTATCCATCTAAGCACATATGTAATCTAGATAATAAAATATATGGAATATTTCAGTTCCAAAATAGAGACATTCGGTAAGTAATTAGGAAATCACAAGCCTATTTGCAAATCCTTGGAAGTTCAGCCAAACATGATCACAAAAAAATGTTCCATAAAACTTATAAATGCATTGTAGTGGTCAACCCAAATTGTTGGTCCCAAATCAATGCAAACCACAAATTCTGGAAAAATTTGAATCATTAAGTTTAGACTCCAAAGCAAATAGAACAAAATTCGAACAAACTTCAAAGCATTGACATCAAAGTTTAAATTAAATAGAACAAAATTTAGAAAAACAATAAAGAAATCAAACAATCTTCAAATTCTCTATTTATGTACTCAATATGACCTTACAAACCTTGGATACCAACCATAAATCTTACGATGACATCAACACTCTCTTGAAAACACTCAACACTCTCCTCTATCATCTTTTAGCATCAACAAAACACTTCCTTAGCTATGATATCAATGACTACATCAACAAACACATATCTTTGAATTGAAATCAATGACTAACATGCTCTACTACAGTTGGTAACTCTTTTTTGACGTCAATGACAACACTATGTAACTATTGACATGCCAACAATCTCCCCTTTGTCATTGATGAAAACCACTCTATAGAACCATCATGGAAACCAATCGAAGAAAACTTTTCAGATTTTTTCTCCTCCTTTTTAAAAATTCTTCCCTTTGAAATTAATGACAAAGGAGACTCACAAATTTTGAAAACACTCCTTTTACAACAAAATATCAACAAGAAAACTACCAATTAATTCTTGGATATGAAAATGACATAATGACATCAATTATGTGATACCAATAGATGACCAAAACACTCACCATAGGCTTCTTCACAACATGGAGCTACAAGATGTTGAGTGTAGAACATAAAACATGCTCCTCCGAGTTGAAAATTCTACCAATCTTTTGCTCAAACATGATCATATCCGATACTTTCCATCTCATAATAAGGGATAAAAATCATGATACCAATCATTGTAGAAACAAACCCCCTTTGAAATCACACCAAGAACCACCATATATGGAAGCAATGGTTAGAAAAATAAACCAAAAATGGAAGCACTAATAAACATGAAAAACATTGTAAGACCATTCTCCCCTTACTCAATGCATACATTAGATAAAAAGACAAACACAACTCAAATCACTCACCTTGTCACCATATGACTCAAACCTTGATGCTAATAATACTTCTCAACTCATGAAAAAATCAATTCATCTTATGCCTTATCAAATAGACCAACTTCATCTACTATCTAGAAATAATGAACAACTTGTTTACATTTCATACACCACGTCTATCTCTCGATAACTATCAAAAAATTTCTTTATGGCTCTACATAACCTCAATCCTTATTGACACCGCATACCTAATTATGAAGGTAATATATCAACATGATTAGCTCCCCATTAAATCACTAAAACTTTCACAGACTATATGACTAATACCAAAAGTTATTTTGCAATCCATACTTGCTCTAGACACAAATATGACATATGCCTTCTCAAAAGCTCGAACTAGGAGATACCTCCTTCTCTAATTCATCAAATGTTCTCAACAAACTCAGATATTATACATAAAGAAAATATCACTCAAACAACATTCCATACCTTTTTCATCAACACAGAGCCAACAAGAAAACCATGAGACCAACCTATCCTTCAAGAGCTACCAAACCTCATCATGCATCTTCATACTTTCGATATCGATTATTTCATGGATACAAAGAACAATTAGGATAGTCATCAATCAAGGATTTTGTTTCAACGAAACAATTTATTCCGCCAAGAAAAAAAAATAATTCATACACTATCAAAATGTTATCTCAAACTAATCTACCTTCTTCATGTTCCATATGACATCATGACACAATCCTCATTAAGACACCTACCTTGTAAAAAAATGAAATTGTAATTACATGCCTTTGTTATAATTATCTTCTTCAAGATGAGATAATGCAACATATGTCTTACACCTCCATGGAAAAAAACACTCAACACATCCTCGCTACAACCTCAACAATCAACCCAACATACAGATTTTTCTTGATTTTATTGTTAACATACCTGAAAATAAGATCTTCACTTCATATAATAACTTCATTCCATCAAACAATGTCAAACATGTTTGTGACTTGACCTATAATGTGCAAACTGGGGATAATATATAAAAAACCTTGGATCTCAAGCACTTATCACTTTATGTTAGGAATCAATGACCAACTTATGCAAACTTTTATTTCCCGATATCACCATGTACACACACACACCCATATATGATTGTGTCTTGTCTTCGTGAGCATGACCTTTATGAACACTCATATAGATCAATTAGGCCTTCGTGTTGTTTCACATCTTGCACAACCATATAGGATTGTTGTCTCTCGAAAACCACTTTTTGTTTTCCGAGTTAAATTCAAAATTTTGAGCTCTCACCCTCCTAAATTATTTAAGCCAAGTTGAAAGTTTGAATAAATAGCAAAATCCATGCCCTAGCTCTGTTTAAATCTTTGTTTTGCTCATTTTGAGAAATTTTCCATCTCCCGGTTTGTGTACGTAATATCCTCTTTACAATCTCATTTTTGATCAAAATTGTTTGCTTGTTCTATGGCTCAGGGTTGTCAAATCATTTTTTTTCCTCCATCCCTCTGGCTCATGAAGGAAATTCAAAAATTGGACTCAAAATGATGAAGTTCTCTTCCTCTCGTATATTTTCCCACAATCGGGAATGATGGGAGTTTTCTTCCCCATTAAATTTCGGCCCAATCATCCACGGCTACATGGACATACCTAATTGGAAGTGGGTCGACAAAGAAATTTGTGTTTTTGAGCCTCTTTGTAAAAAAGGTGAAAAGTTAAAAAATGACCCGCAGCCCCGATCAGGCTATAAAGGTAAAAGTTAAATTTTGAGCCCGCAGGGAAAAGTCAAAGTTGAAGCCCGCAGGGAAAATTCAAAGTTGAAGCCCACAAGGAAAAATTCAAATGTGAAGCCCGTAGGGAAAAAATTCAAAGCGGATAAAGCAAGCCATCTGGCACTTTTGGAAATTTAACCAAATTCCCAAAAGTGAAGTAAAAGTTCTAGAATGCTCTGCGGCTCCACCAGGGGTCTCAGCCACATCGTTGAAAAGTAAAAACGGAAGAGCAAAACAATAGAGAACTTCAAGTTTTGAGCATTTTTCCAAAATATGTAAAAATGTTGAGAAAAGACCGCGACCCCATTTCCAATGAAAATGTGCCATGTGCCTAAGTTAAAAAGTTGAAGTGGGGGTGCGGACGACCAATTTGTTCCAAATTGTCAAATTTCTAAAAATAACAAAACGCAAAGGTATTTCCCCATACCCATTCCAATATCTTCCTACCACGTGGAATGCCCAATCTCAAAGTTATAAGAGAAAATCAAATGATTTGTATTCAAACTGGAAAATCAAATGTAACATTCGCGTTACAGAACATCTCGGTTTTTAACCTCCCATGAGCGTTCTCTTCGCAATGGAGGAATTTGAAGAGGTGTAAATGATTTGTAAAGTTGCAATAATTTTGGAAAAGAATATAATGGCTCCTCAGAGTCATTCCAAAAGGCTGGTGATTGATTTCAAATAGACCAGATTGCTCGTATCTGAAAAAGACAAAAAATTCCACACTTCTTCTATTTTTCCTTCTCCTTAGATTTTCCTCTATTCTAAAATCTCTGTCATAAAACTCTACTTTAGCTTCAATAATAAAAGAAGGAATTTTCACCTCTTTGATTGAGGGATTGATTGGTACCTTGCGACCAATGAATTTCATTTAGTCTTGTAGCTTCTCTTGCGGATTTATTTTTTTCTTTTAACTATAAATGCATGTAAATGAAATTTCTAATTAATGTGTGTGGGAATCTGATATTCTACTCACAACACTAGTTTTCTCCTACCTCCATTTCCACTCCTCTTCCCCTTTTTAAGACAGCTTCTTCTCTAAAGACATTGCTAGCTTTGCCACAGGGTCAGTGGAGTGCCCCTATTGGATCTCTAGTCAAAAGGCCACCATTGAAACCCATATTTTATGCATGCACCTACGAAGCTGCACCATTCAAGTAGAGGGACTTAGATTCCCATAGCATTGGCTTGAAACCCACCAATTTGTCCACAAGACAAATTTTCTCACCAACAATTTTGGTGCCCACCGTGGGGCAGATTTTGCAAAGATCTCGCACCTAAAAACAACCTCAGGGTCATAAAATACAAAAAAATTCTAGAAGAAAAGTTTTTGAGATTGAAATAATCACACAAACTACATGGATGTAAATCATGGCTATTCTAGGAAATCCTCCTGTTGAGAGACCTGATTTACTCTTTCACATCCAAGAAGACATTTCTTCTGATTTGAGAGAAGTTATTTGGCATAATAGACGAAGTGTCAATCATTACTTCATTTCCATAAGGATTCTAGACCGGAAGAGGAATGTGTTTGTTGACTTGAAAGGTAGAGACAAATTCTAGCACCCTAAAGAAGAGCATAGATTTTCAAGCTAGAGGATAGAAGATTCACCCGGCAACAGAGACAAGGAGGAAAAAATGATCCCATTTTTGAGGAACTTCAAAGGACACAAGAGATACTTGGAATCTAGAGGCTTCCTTTTCAAGCAACCAAATCACGTTGGGAACTTGAGTGTTGCCAATCCTTTGACGGGTGAATTTTCTTACATAAACAAGAACCTTGTAGACTTCACTGATGTGAATAATGAAGTAGAATATAGAGAAAGAGAAGTAAGACCCGACGAAGAAATAAGAGCTCAACTCAAATAAATTGAGAGACTTCAAGCCAAGGCAGATGAAAGAGAAGTAGAAAAAGCCACAACCTTAGCAAGGTTAGAAGATAAAAATAGACACAAAATGGGGATCAAGATCATGAGCGTGAACAAGATCGTGAAGCCTATAGGCCTAATGTACCATGGGGAGGAAACGCCACCCACCGGGCTCTTGCTCAACCACTTCATGAGCTACCGAGAGGCTTAAGAAAAAACTTCTCAAAATTTAGAGCGGATGGTTCTCGGCTCCCAAAGAACATGTAGTAGCATTCATCACTACTTGTGGAGTGCCGGGAGTTAAAAATGAAGATGTTTTAGTTAGAATCTTTGTGGAGTCACTCTAAGAAAAAGCTACCGAATGGTTCTACATGCTAGGAAGATATAAAAGTGCATTTGAACATAGGTTCAAGAGTACAGAAGGTTCTCGTGGATATGCTGGTCTAATTGGTTATGATGAAGAAGGAGACCTCTGAATCAATGAGAGATTTTCTAGTAAGGTATGATAGGTTGAAAAGATGGATCCCAAAAGATGTGGTACCCTCTGGAAAAAAGCGGAAAAGGTTCTTCATCGTGCTTTTCCATAAGAAGTTGGTTTCTTCCTCGGAGAGCCCAACCAAGAACATTGAGGGAAGCTCAAGACTTTGTAATTGAGACCGATGATGATGATCTAATTATTTTTGGAAAAGTGAAAGGACCAAATGGGAAGCAAAAAGGTTAGAGTTCAAATTTAGTAACCATTGATCCAATGTTCCAAAAAATGGCAAATGACCTAGTTTCTTTGAAAAAAAACTATCAAAAATCACAATGAGGAATGCTCCAAGGAGACCAAATCTTTTGATAGACCGAGAATTGCTCCACCTCCTCGTAGGCTTGCTCTTGAAGAACCACCATTCAATGTCATTTGTGACACTGGGAAATCAGAACAAGGAGTAGAAATTGAGGAAACTTAAGAAGAAAGCATGGATGACTATGAAAACTATCTTGAAATTGAAGAGGATGGCATGCACAATAGCCTGATTTAATATGTTACTGATGAGGAGGAAGGTGATGAAGAAGCTCCAAGTTTTTCATGTGTTGTTTTCACTCATGCACAATCTAAGCATGGTGTTTCAGCCTTAGCAGTTGTAACTGAGAGTAGGAAGAACAAAGAAGATAGATCTCCATAGCCTCCACTAAACAAGATCATCAACAGGAGATCACCATTACCACCTTCCATGGAATCAGCTAGAGAGAAATCAGATTCACCAGTTTTCAAGGATCACACTGTTGTGCCAAGTAAGTTATCTAATTCTTCTCCCAAATCAAAGGTTGTTAAGAGAAATTCTCTTCTAAATATTGGTTCTGCAAGAACATCTAAATTTCAATCAAGGGCTGCACCCCCATCTCTTTCCAAGCCAATTGCTACATTTGAAAGGAAGAAACCAACACCAAAAGTAATGACACATCTTCCATTTAAGTCCTCATCCATTGTTGGAACCTCTTCCTCATATATCATAACTTCATGTGAATTTGTAGAGCATGATAGAAAAACCAAAGTCCAGCTCTCTAAAATTGAATACTTACAAACACATCTTGCCCAATTTGAAAGATTCATCAAGGTAGTCCGGGTGGTAAATCTACATCCCCAATATCTAATTCTAAATTCTTACTTCCCACACCATCCACACCATCTTCTCAAAACATGCTAGCCCTCAAAGGCCTCCACCACTACCGAGTTGAGCCTTTTTATCTGTCACTTCTCATCAAAGGTTTCTAGATGAACAATTGGATTATAGATTCTAGAGCCTTAGATAATGTGATGTCAAAAAAGTTGCAAATGCTCTTGGCCTCACTTTAACCCGTAAATGGCACATGATACTTAATGGAATCCAAACAAGTTCCATTGGTAGGAAGGATTAAGGATGCTCGTGTTTTGCTAGCTGATTACCCTGACAAGAAGATACTCCTGACCATTTTGGTGGCAGAAATCCTAACATCTTTTGGTATGCTATTGAGTAGAAGTTTTTGTAGAGATTTAGGTGGAGAAATAAAAATGGATTGGTCATTTGCAACTATCCCAGTGAAAGGAGAAATGAAGAAGCTACTACCAGTTAGAAAAATGAAGTTCATAGTAAGGAAGTATGATGATCCAAGAGATGATATCCTTTTTTAAGATTTTGGGCTTGGAAATTACCTCCTTACATCACAGAAGGAAGAGGAATCTCCACTTCTCATGGAGGAAGAAGAAGACTGAATCTGGACAATTTATTTTGATGGCAGTCATTCCAGAGTAGGTTCACGAGCTAGTGTAGTATTATACTCTCCTCCAATGAGGTATATCCTTTCACCTACAAGCTGCAATTTAACAATACAAATAATAAAAAGAGTATGAAGCATTACTCTTAGGCATGAATACAATAGAGGACATGTGAACTAAGAAGTTGAGATGCAAAGGTGATGCAGAGGTTGTGGTAAAGCAGATTTGCTAGCAATATCGTGTGAAAAATCCCGCACTCAGAACTATAGGAAACAAAGTGTGGGAATACATTGAGCCCTTTGATGAATTCTCCATTGAAGCTATCCCTAGGGAGAAAAATGAAAAGGATGATTCTCTAGCAGTGTCATCTTCCTTAGTGACACCTCATCCTTCTTTTGGAAAGGATAAAGTGACCATTGAGATGGTGTTCGGACTCAGCACTTACGTATAATGCAAATCACTGGTAGGTCTTCAATGATGACGATAAGAACCTAGCCTTCTTAGAACAAAGGGATAACTTCAATAATATTTTCTTTGAAGGAAGTGAAAACCCACACCATGAATCAGTCCCCAAAGAAGAGAAGGAAGGAATTGAGGGAATTAATGAAGAGGGAGTAATCAAACTGAAAGGAAAAAAAATCCCCAAAGGCCTAGTTTCTTTGGAAGACATTTTGACAAGCTTGATAGGTTCATCCAAGAGAAAGAGAAACAGTCTTCTCGGTGTCCATCTAATTTTGATCAAGAAAACATTGGCACTTCAGAGAATCCAAGGATGGTTAACATTGGTAAATGTTTCTCACCATAAGAGAATAGAAAGTTTGTTTCTCTACTAAAAAGTACTCAGATGTCCTAGCCTATTCCTACGATGAACTCAAATCTTTTCAACCAAAGGAAATGCATCACTCCATTTCTTTGAAGCAAGGAGCTAAGCCCTTTAGGAAAAAACAAAGGCCCTATATTCCAAATATTGTATATGTTATCAAAGAAGAGGTGAAAAAGATGCTCAATGCTAGAATCATCTTCCCCATCCACCATTCAACATGGGTGGCTAACATTGTGCCGATAAGGAAGAATAATGGGTAAATAAGGATTTTTGTAGACTTCCAAAATCTGAATCGGGCATCTCTCAAGGACAACTACCCTCTTCCAATCATGGATCATATTTTGCAAGTAGTCACTAGATCTAAAATACTCTCTTTTCTTAATGGATTCTTAGGGTATAACCAAATCAAGGTGGAAGAAGAGGATTACAACAAAACAACCTTAACAACACCTTGGGGCACTTTTCCTACAACAAAATGTCTTTTGGCTTGATCAATGTTGGAGCCACTTTCTAGAGACCAATGGACTTGGACTTCAAATATTTGAAACATTGCATTGTCATTTACCTTGATGACCTCAGCGCTTTTTTCAAAAAGGAGTTCATCATGTATTACTATACATCGAACATACCCTCTCTATCCTTGTTCAAAAATGATGAAGGTTTGAAGCACCCATTTCTTTCATGAGTTTTCCTTTGAAAATTCATGAGCTAAAGTATAGCCAATTGGAGAAACATGCTTACGTAGTGGTCAAAGCTGTTAAAAGTTTCAGATTCTACATTCTCAATTCCTATACAAGTGGTAATGGTCCTGGAAGTGCAATCAAGTCCATTTTGACTCAACAAGATCCTAGGGATAAGAGAGGAATTTGGATTGCAAAGACGCAAGAGTATGACTTGGAGATTAGACCCTCTAATTTGGTAAGAGGAAATGGTTTGTGCAAGCTGATTACTAAAGATGAAGATCTCATGGCTTAATAGGGAGAAAAGTATGGTGTTTGCTCAACCTATTCGAGACAGATCTGCATGTGGTCTTTGTCACCGATCTTGATGAGTGGTAAGCTAAAATTTCTTACTACCTCCCTTATGGAGAATTCCCTCCTCATCTTGATTACAAAAAAAGGACACTAAAGCTAAAGGCGGTAGGGTTTGTGATCTGGAATCATGTACTTTACAAGAGAGGCCTGGATGGTTTTTTCTCGGGTGTGTAGATAAGGAGCGATAAGAAAAGTTGCTCAGGGCATATCATGATCAAGCTTTTGGTGGAAATTTCTCAGCAATGGTCACCACACATAAGATTCTCATGGGGATATTATTGGCCATCCATCTTTACGACACTCAAGATTGGATTTCCAAATGCAAAGCATGCCAACAATTTCTTAGAAATCCATAATTAGCCGCATTACCACTCGTGCTGTGGTGATTGATGAACCATTTTAGCAATGGGGGTAGATTTTATTATTGTTCTCGAATCCTCATTCTAGTGTAGGGAATACTTATGTACTCACCGCAACTGATTACTTCACTAAATGGGTGGAAGCCATCCCGACCAAACAAGCCACTCAAAACAATCTCTACAACTTCATCAAGGAGAACATCATTGTTAATTTTGGAATACCACGTAAAATAATTATAGACAATACCACCTATTTCTCTTCCAAGGAGCTCATAGAGTTTTGTTATGGCTTTGGAATATCACTATCTCACTTTTCTAACTACTACCCATAGGAAATGGGCAAGTGAGTCAAGCAACAAGAACATTGTGATCATTGTTTGCAAGATGGTAGATGAGAATCAAAGGAACTGCACAAGAAGTTATATGATGCATTATGTGCTGATAGGATAACTCCTAAGAAGGAAATAGGTGTGTCACCTTTCCAAATGTTGTATGGAGTTGAGGCAAATATTCCCCTCACAATTGAGATGTCGGCTCTCAAGTTTTTGTAAGAAATAGAAGATGGTCAATATAAAGACTCCATTGACAGGAGGATCCTCTTCCGGAGAAGTTGGAAGAAAACAGATGTCAAGTGGTGGATAGAATTAAGTGGTGGATAGAATTAAGGAGCATTAGTTGAAAGTGAAGAACATTTTTGACAAGAAGACCAAAGCAAGAAATTTCAAAGTTGGATATTTTTTCCGGCTATGGGACAAGAGAAGAGAACCAAAGGGAATCCATGGAAAGTTTGATTCATTAGGGCTGGGCCCATTCCAAATTCATAGAGCTTGTGGTGAGAATGTTTTTCTCCTCTCATACTTGGATGGAATGCCATTAGAATTACCTCAAAGTGAGAAATATTTGAAATCAGTATCATCGGTGAAAGTGGGTTGTCCCCCTCCCTTGTATCATAGGTGTATTTTTCCTTTTCGTTGTGTGGTTTTGATTTAGTTTAGTTTTGTTTTTGTTGTGTGTGGTTTGGCTTGTGTGTTCCTCCCATTCTTTCATTGAATTGTACATGACTCTGTAAGGCCCAATGGATAAGGCATTGGTCAACATTATATGGTTTTAAAAATTGAGATTATGAATCCTCATACTATGTCTTTGTCATGCTCAGTCCATGCCATGTCCCCAAGCTAGAGCCATTTGTTGTCTCCCAAAAACCACTTTTCATTTTCCAATTTAAAATTAAAATTTTGAGCTCTCGCCCTCCTAAAGTATTTAAGCCAAGTTGAAAGTTCAAAGAAACAAAAATCGTGCCCTAGTGGTGTTTAAATCTCTGTTTTTCTCATTTTGAGAAATTCTCCATCTCCCGGTTTGTGCATGTAATATCCTCTTTACAATCTCCTTTTTTTGATCGAAATTGTTCACTTGTTCTATGGCCCGGTCATCAAATCATTGTTTTTCCTCCATGTCTTTGGCTCGCAAAGGAAATTCAAAAATTGGACTCAAAATGATGAATTTCTCTTCCTCTGTGTATTTTTCCCACAATCGGGAACGATGGGCGTTTTCTTCCCCATCAAATTTCGCCCCATCATCCATGGCTACATGGACATACCTAATGGAATCGGGTCGGTGGAGAAATTTGTGTTTTTGAGCCTCTTATAAATAAGGTGAAAATTTAAAAAGTGATCTGCACCTTGATCAAAGCTATAAAGGTAAAATTCAAATTTTGAGCCCGCAAGGGAAAAGTCAAAGTTGAAGCCCACAGGGAAAAAGTCAAAGTTAAAGCCCACAGGGAAAAAGTCAAAGGTGACGCCTTGTAGGAAAAATTTAAAGTAGACAAGCGGGCCATTGAGGTACTTTTGGAAATTTAACGAAATTCCCAAAAGTGAAGTAAAAGTTCTAGAATGCTCTGTGGCTCCTCCAGGTCTTGGGCCGCCGTTAAAAAGTCAAAGTGGAAGAGCGGAACGGCAGAGAACTTTGAGTTTTGAGCCTTTTTACAAAAAAGGTTAAAATGTTGAGAAAAAGGCCATGGCCCTATTTCCAATGAAAATGTACCACATGCCTAAGTTAAAAAGTTGAAGTGGAGGTGCGGGCCAATTTGTTCTAAATTGCCAAATTTCTAAAAAATCACAAAACGCAAAGGGCTTTCCCCCATACCTGCTCCAATCTCTTCCTACCACGTGGATGGCCTAATTTCAAATTTATAAGAGAAAATCAAATGGTCTGTATTCAAACTGGCAAATCAAATGTAGCATTCACGTTGTAAGATATGGTTTTTAACCTGTCATGAGTGTTTTCTTCACAATGGAGGAATTCGAAGAGGCGTAAATGATTTGTAAAGTTGTAACTATTTTGGCTAAGGATATAATGGCTCCTTAGAGTCATTCCAAAAGGTTGGCGATTGATTTCAAAAGACTAGAGTTCTCTGTACCTAAAAAATTTAGAAAATGCCACACTTCTTTGATTTTCACTTCTCGATTTTCCTCTATTCTAAAAGCTATGTACAAACTCTACTTTAGATTCAATAATAAAAGAAGGAATTTTTGCCTCTTTGATTGAGGGATTGATTGGTACCTTGTGACCAATGAATTTCATTCAGTCTTGTAGCTTCTCCTGTAGATTTGTTTTTCTTCTAACTATAAATGCATGTAAATGAAATTTCTAATTAATGTGTGTGGGCATTTGATATTATACTCACAACATTAGTTTTCTCCTACCTCCATTTTTACTCCTCTTCCCCTTTCCAAGACAAAGTTTCTTCTCTAGCGAGACATTACTATCTTTTCCATAGGGTTGGTGGAGTGCCCTTATTGGATCTCTAGTTGAAAGGCCACCATTGAAACCCATCTTTTATGCATGCACATACGGAAGCTGCACCGTTCAAGTAGAGGGACTTAGATTCTCATAGCGTTGGCTTGAAACCCACCAATTTTTCCACAAGACAAATTTTCTTGCCAACAAGGATATATAACACAAACACCATATTGGTATTGAATACCAATCACCTACTCTACAAACCTCAATTAGGCCTCAAGACACAAACCTCTTGCACACCATACACAAAACACTCCTTCAACCTATCTAATCGACTTCAATCCTACACAATAATTTTTGATGTTTATCATTATTCAAAAAATCTTTATGAATGATAACACACAAACATACCTTATAAATCATCTCAAAAACATTCATGTATACCTTCTTTTCTTACCAAATTTCTTTGTCTTATTTAAACCCATATTTAATCCCTATTATTTCTCTTTCTCAAAGTATACAACCTGTTATGCGTATTTTGTCCGATTATGATCCAACCGCACTCTATAAGGACTCATTATGGTCTTCACATCATCTACAAGGTTATAGGGCACAAAAAAATTAGTCTTATAGAAAAATATCTTTCTCTTCAAGGTCACAGACCTACATTAGGCCTCAAAACATAGACTTTAAGTATAGACATACATACCATGGACATGTATTAGGTGACTAAGAACATTCCTATACAAAAACATGTATACATAATTCTTTAATATTTCTCTCATAGGAATCAAAGACCTAAATAAGGTCTCAAGACACAACCTTGTGCCTAAACATGCTCAAACTATCTATCTCTACCTATAGTCAATTTTTCTCCCATTATAAAAGGAAGGAATCCCATGTGCGCAAGCCTATCACCTGTAAGAAGCCGAGCACTCACCCGAGGCATGCATTGGTACCGAGTCTCTCTTTTATGTGATTTTAGTGGGAAGCATCATCTATGATTAGTGTAAGAGTCTTAGGGAAGTTAAACAAGAACCATAGGGCTCAGAACGGCCTCTAGATCCTTGCAGTCACTCCAAACTGAGTGCTTTAACAGAGTCCATAACATATATTATAAAAAATAGAATTATACAAGCATTCATACATAACATGAAAATAAAGAGAACTCATATGAGAGAATTATGCACTAAATCCATTAATATCCATGTCTATTTATAACAGTAACCTCATTATATTCATTGATTCATTACAGAGTGTCACAGTGTAGACCGCATCATGTGTATCACTGGACGTATGTAACTAAGCTAAAAAAGAAAATAACAACTATATGCCTAGTACATTCTCTTCTAAATCAAAGATCCACTTGCAATAACTCTATAGAGGTTCACCCATGCTATCTGTCAAGTTTTCTATGCATAACAAGCTCTTTCTCTCTCTGGTTCTCTTAATGAATTCCCCCTATATCTCCCTCTGTTTCTCTCTTCTTTTCCGCAGAAAGCACTTGTATTTATAACTTTTCCAGACCGCCAACCTACCTTCTAGCACCCTCGGATCCATCACCAAGTGTTGAATGTGGTTCTCCATGTGAGCATGTTCCTTCAAGCCTAAGCTCTCCACTCCATCTCATGATGATATTCTAAAAGATTCCATCGCAGCATGCTCCTTCCCAGGCCAACTGTCGCTAAGCTAGCATCTTATCCGCATGCAACCGATCATGCTTTTCACGTGTTCTACCCCGGTTGCTTAAATTGGCTAAGTCTCGAGCTTCCTTTTACGTGTCGCACGTGCTATGTGCTTTGTTAAACCTTTCTCCTATGCGCTTTTTCCTTGCATGCTATTCTATAACTAGGATCCTCCGTGCCTACGCACCTTCATACTTGGTCAATATTCTAGGGGTCCAACATCACCCCACACTAAGCTTGTTCTCCATCCTTGGGAACATTTTACTTAACCAAGATGCACGCTGCCTTAAAGAATTTTAGCAATAGCCTTACATTTTGCAAAAGAATAAGGGAATGAAAGAATGGGGAGAGAAGAAAGAATAAGGGGGCATTAGCTTAGCAAGCTAGGGAAATCCCTCTATAAGTCAGCCTCCAATTTGCTCCATGCATTAACCTCATTCTGTGCCTTCTGACAGAGGTCACTAACCAGGATGTTTACCTCATCAAAAGTTAGGCCAATCCCCTAGGCACCCAAAGTGTCAACAATATTTTCCATCTCCTTTCCTAGGTCTTCAAGTGTGTCCATCCTTCTAGTGATCTGAGGGTATAGCTCCTTTAGTCGTGTTTTGATTGAGCCCCTTAGTGCCTCAATCTCCTTATATTTTCTTTCTACTTCTGCAGACTTTATCCCTCTCCACCCTATTTCCTTTATTCTTCTCCTAGAATTCTTTTAGCTCTGCTTCGTGGGTAGCAACCAAGGCACTTGCTACCTTATCCCTATCTATGCATTTGTCATATGTGGCCTTAGCAGATTAGGAAGCAATCTTTACATCTGCGAGCACCTTGCTATACTCAAAAATGAGTGCTACCACCTTCAGCTTGTCTTCTTCCTTCAAGCGCGCTGTTACTTCCTCTACATACTCTAAGGCCAATGGTCATCTCTCCATGGTGAGGATGCACATTAGGTCTTCTAAGCATTCCAAAGTTGATCTGTACCTCTGAGGGATTGGCGCTAGGTCTGGGTGCTTCAATATTATGGTGCTCTTGATCGAATCCACCTTCTTGTAGACTTCTTACACCTTTGTCTTCTCATCTTTGAGCTCGTGCCTCAGCTGCAAGCTAATCAATTCCTCTTGCTTCAAGTTCTTGGCCAACTTCCCCTCTACAACCCTTATGCTGCCATTTCGCGCAAATAGCCTTGCCTCTGTCTCAACCATGACCTTATTAAGAGCATTACATACTTGCTCATCCGAGAGCTCCTAGGTTTTTACCAAGGGGTCGGTCCCCTTAGACTATGGTATAGTTATGATGGCCCCTCGTAGACTTCAAAGTCTAGCTCATCAACATGGGACTCAAACACCCAAGAGAGCATCTTCTTCATTCTGGGGTACGCACCCTCCTTTTCAAATGACCCCATGGCTATAAGCCTTTCAGTGGTTATAGTGCTCTGGAACCATGCGCACAACACCTTCCTTGAGTCATCTACATAGCTCATTACTGGCCCTTACTCGCATCAAGAGCCCTTCTCCCCAAGCATGCCTTTTGGAAAACTTACAGCTTAGGCTAGGACCTCCTCCCATACTGGCTTACTTCCTCTCAATGTCTTCCTCTTTTCCTTCCTCCAGCACTATATCAGCGCTATGCTCCAATTCTTGATCAACCAAGGCCTCAAGCATTTTCTTTTCCTCTCTCTCTACCACCTCAATGATCTACTCCTTTGTGAAGATTATGGGTTCCCGCTTCTGCTTTGGTCTTTGTCCTCCTCGGTCTTTCCCATGTCTTGGGTGCCTTCCTCACCCCTGTACTCTTTCATCGTGTGAAAATGAATCTTGTTTCTCCTCTCCACTCTCTTCTCCAGAGTTGTATACTTCCAAGACATGTAGCTCTTAGTCCCTTTTAGGCTCATCCTCCTCGTTGTCACCTTCTCCACTCTCGTCCTCTCTTTCACCTAGGTGTTTCTCCAAGCTGTCGGTCTCCTCTCGAGTCAACTTCTTCTTCTATCCTCTACTTTTTCTTGAGAGGTGGTTCCTTTACTGACTGATTCGATTCTTCCTCTTCCTTTGGGGACTTCTCCTTGGTGAAGGGTATCTCTGGTGCCTCTTCCTATGGTGTCTTCTCTTTTATCGGGACTTCTTTCTATGTGTGTAAGTCTTGGGCTTAGCACTTTTCAATGGCATGCTCACTTTGTCTAAGTAGTATGCATACTTGGTGTTTCTCCTTCTCTTCTCCTCTTCTTAGGTGGGGTTCTTCCTACCCATGGGATATTTAGGTATGGAGACCTGATTCTCTAGGTACGCACCCTTTTAAAACTTGGGCCTTATGTAGAGGTACACGTGTGCCACAGATCCTCCTGCAATGGGCAATGTCATTGGCCTTGTCATTTGTATCTCATGCGATACATATCTCTCTACGTATATATGGTTGCCTCTAGGGTAGTTCAACTTCTTACACATTTCTCTATGCTCCTAGTCTAATCTACCCAGCTCTAGCCTCAAATTTTGGACTCCACGAATCTATTTACTCCTACTTAGAATTATTGAGTTGTGAACATGAAGGGAAGCTTGCACCATGGGCTCCAAGACTCGTCTACTAGTCTAAACCTGCCTAGGAAGAAGTGTTGGTACACCAAAAATTTGGCTTCTCCTCTAATGACTGCTAGAAGTTTCTCAAATCCTCCATTCTACCCAAAATGCATTCCTCAGGCACGTGTACCACTTCTCCAAGTGCACCTTGTGGGGTGCTGACATTGTGTCACACACATACTTCTCAAACCTCTTCGCGGGTGAAGGTTCCTCAACAGGGTATTCCCATACAAAATTTTCCAAAGCATCGGAACTCCAATCTCTAAAAAAACTATAGTTAATAAGATTTTGCCGAAGAGGATTCTATCCCCCTCCTTCGTGCAACTGACAATTTCCTCCGCGATGTATGTAGGTAGGTTATAGATGGTTCCCTTTACAATTTTCTTGCAGACATGTAACCAAGGCTTGTTAACCTGAGTCCATCTCTCCTGGCTATTCAACTTTATCACTAGATGTGTGGCCATCCTCATCACTGGGTCCTTGATGTCTAAGATGTCGTAGTATCTCGACCCTTTCTTGCAGCATATTCAGTAATGGTTTCCTGAATTGCCTCCTTGTCACTCAAGTCATCATCTAGGCTGACTCCTTGGCATTTGAGGCCCGTGAACTATGAGATGAGTTGAGGAGTAATGCACATCTTGTGCCCTACAAAATGGAAGTAATCCTCATGTACTCATGACATCAGCCATTGATATAGGCAATCTGGCTTTCCAAAATAGGGCAACTCATAGAGTTGCGGAAATCCCGCCTTCTCCATCTTGACCTTTACATCATCACCTGTCTATTTATTTGTGGGGTGTACTAACTCTAGTGCCATCTCCTTCTTGATCGTGCTCGTTCGATGGTTGTAATCACTCATAGGCATGTTCCTTAGGTGAGACTCCCATTTCTTACCCATCATTACCACTGCCGGGATACAACATCTTTGCATACCACTCTTTATTCGTACTTGTTTGGGATCTTTCTTCTTGGCCTTGGCCTTGCCCTTTCCTTTCTTTGGTACCATTGTCTACATCCTCTTACCCCTTCATTTTCTCCTTGTCACTCTATTTTTCAACTTCCTCTAATCTTAAATTCTTAAATTTCAATTACATGAAGAAAATCGCTCTTCCGTGCGCGCTAGCTTCACAAAACCCTAACTTGGGATAATACTTCCACAAAATGGTGCCTCCTCACAATCCTTCTAACGCCCATGAAATCCCTTCAGTTTTCAGATTCAAAATTAGCTGCTCACAACTCACACTTGTAGATTCTTCTTCACACAATCAAATTTTGAAAGCCCTAGTTTGCCACAAATGCACGGTCGCTTCTCTCTATTCACAAAGTGAAAATGAAAGTACCTCGACCCCTTATTTATAGTTTTCCCTTTTTTGATCATTAAATGCTACTGTACCTACCACCATACCTCTCTCATTTAATGTGGATTTTTATAACAAAGCCCATCTTCAGCGCTTTCACTTACGCACCCAACCTTGCGTGAAAACTCTTCCAACCTTCTGGCGCGTAACCAATCCAACATGACAGGAGACTCTTGCACATGCGTAACCCGCACCGAAGGCACTTCTTCTATCCTGATCCTTGCTCTCACCTACCTCATGTTGTTTTCAAATGTATTTCTCCTTCTTGGTACGTGGGATCTACAAGTAGCTTTACCCTAGCACCAACTATTCTTTTATCTTCTCTTTATATACCTCTTTCAACCCAGCCATTCAACAAGGCTTTTCAACACAACTTTCTTTGTACTTTAATCATGCAATTATTCAATTTTCTCCACCCCACACTTTAAGTGTTGTGTAATCCTCTCGCGCACTCAAAAATTCTCCAAAAATAGCAATAAGGTTATTGGTGACCAAGGCGCAAAACAAAACAACAACGCGAAGGGAAACACAAGAAAAGGAAAAAGCATAAAGGAAACTTCTAAACTAACAAAATTACCTTATTTACAAACACCAAGAAGACTTATTTATAGTAGGGCTTCACCTACTCCCATTCAAGTGTCCAGAAGCTTCATCCCATCCAGTAGCTTGAATCGGCACGCACTGAATCGAGGATATATGTGATTGTGTAAGGACCCAACCAATGGACTTTCAACTTTCAGGATGGCACAAAAACTTGGAATCATATAGCAACACCATTTTCCTAACCTCAAAATTTTTGTTTCTAATGTGGTGATAATGCTAAGCCTTTTTCTTTTCCTTTTCTAGTGTCCGGCTCCATCGAGCAAGTGATCGTCTCTCATCCGCTTTCATTAGCTCATCAATCCTTTCTTTTAGAACTTTTTCATCGGCTAATCCTCCTGCTTGCACTATTCATAGAGAAGGTAACATAAATTCAACCGAAAACTAGATTCCATGACAAGCACCAATTGAAAAGGTGTAGCTTTATTTAGTCTTTTATACATAGTCCTATAAGCGCATAATATTGCTGATACCATGTCATCCCAATCTTGTCTTCCAACATCACGATTTTTGTCAAGGTATGACTCGGTGTCTTGTTGAATGCTTCCGCGGTTCCATTTTCTTGTGGGTGATAGGGCGTAGTCTTGTGATGAGGCACCATGAACTCGGATAACATGATCCTCATGGCCTCATTCAAGAAATGTGTACCCCTATCATCACCGGTGTAACTCTAAGGGCATCCATACCTTGTGATAATGTTTTCCCACAAGAACCTTGCCGTAGTTTCGCCAGTGCAATCTTTAGTTGGGGTTGCCTCTACCCACCCCGTGAGATAATCTGAGCAAGTGATGACATAATGTGACCCGGTCCTAGGTGTTACCGGTGCAATAGGTCCTATAAAATCTATCGCCCACTTTTCAAAAGGCTCCGCACTAGGAATAGGGTGCAAAGGCATTTCATCTGTCCTCCTCCGGTTTACGAATGTGCCGACAATGGGCACACACTTTACAATAATCTCTATAATCCTTATATAAGGTTTCCCACCATAATCCCACCATTAAAATCTTACGTGTGGTGGCATCACCGCATAATGCCCACTGCACTTCCTCCGTGTGCTTCTTCCATGATGGCTAGGAACTCATGCTCTAATACACACTGCAAAAAACTTCATCATGTCCCAACTTGTATAAGTCTCCACTAATCAACATATAGGGCACAACACGTATGGCAAATTGCTTCTTCTCCAATTCCTTCATTCCATTCGGCACCACACCTTCCTTTAAGAATAATGCAATCTCCTCTAAATCTGAGGGCGCGCACTACAACCTAAACAGATTAGGCATCTAGCATTTCTTCCTCAATACTCGTGAATCCTCCCTAAATCAATTCTTGATAGATGATCGGGCCCATAGTTTTTTTTTCCGGCTTCACCTCAACAGTGAATTCAAACTCTTGAAACAACAACACCCATTGACATATGTGCCTTTGAAGAATGAGCTTATTTACCAAATACTTTAATGACATGTGGTCGGTGTAGAATAGAAAGGGTGTTGCTAGCAGAGATATTGTCTAAACTTGAAGAACGTGTAGATCATCGAAAATGCCTCATGCTTGGTTGTGGTATAATTCTACTTTGCTTTCGGTGTCTTCACCTTTACAAAGCCGAGAGGATGATCAACAATCCCTTCACTTGGTTGTGCAAGTAATACTCTAATGGTGGTTCTGAGGGCATCTACATGGACATGGAAGGGCTTGTCCCAAGAGGGAAAATGTAAAATAGGCACGGTAATAAGCCTATCTTTTAATGTATCAAACGCCCTCTAGTGCGCCTCTCCCCAATGGATGGAAATTTTTTTCCTAAGAAGCTCCTCTAAAGGTGCGGCGATCTTGGCATATCCCTTAATGAATTTTTGTAATACCCCATATGGCCAAGGAATCCACGCACCACTCTCAAGCTAGTAGGCTCCCTTAACCCCACAATAACTACAACCCCGATTCCAAACCAGTCAAGCAGAAATTGAGAAAAATGCATCCACGCATTGCTCTCTTGGTCAAAGAGGAGCTCCAACGACTCCTTTCTGTTTCCTTCATTCTGCCTATTGACTATCCTCAATGGATTTCTAACATCGTACCTGTCACGAAAGCGACGGGGGGACTTCGGATATGCACGGATTTCCGGGATCTTAACCTCGCTTGCCCTAAGGATGACTTCCCCCTCCCAAGTATTGATCAACTTGTTGATCTCACTGCGGGTCATGAAATGCTTTCTCTCATGGATGGCTTTTCAGGTTACAACCAAATTTTGGTTGCCCCTGCCGATCAACACAAAACTGCCTTCATAACTCCTTGGGGAACTTTCTGTTACCGTGTAATGCCGTTTGGCCTTAAGAATGCTGGTGCGACCTATCAGCGGGCTATGACCTACATTTTCCATGACATTATGCACACTATCCTCGAAGATTACGTTGATGATCTTCTGGGCAAGTCTAAACATCGCAGTGAACATCTCGATGTTTTAACCATTATTTTTGATCGCCTGTTACAATATTCTGATCCGTCTTTCAACCAAAGAAATGTGTGTCTTTGGTGTCCTTTCGGGGAAACTTCTGGGCTTTATCGTCTCTTTACGTGGCATTGAGGTCGATCCATCTAAAGTAAAAGCTATCCTAGAAATGCCCCCACCCAAAAACCTTAAACAATTGCGTAGTTTGCAGGGTAAACTTCAATCCATCCGGCGTTTCATTTCCCAACTCTCGGATCGATGTCACCCTTTTCATCACCTTCTAAAAAAGGACGTTGCCTTTCAATGGAGTGAGGAGTGTCACCAAGCCTTCGAAGCTCTCAAAACATATCTCTTGCAGCCACCTGTGCTTATCCCACCCCAGGACGACCGTCCTTTCTACCTTTATCTTTCCGCCACTGACCATGCTATAGGAGCTATGCTCGCCCATCGAGACCCGGCACGCCGAGAGCAGGCCGTTTACTATATAAGTCGTACCCTCGTGGATTACGAGACTAGGTATACACATGTAGAAAAATTGTGCCTGGCCCTATCATTCGTCGCCACCAAACTCCGACATTACCTCCTGAATCACAAAACTTTCGTCATCACCAACACAGACCCCATTCATTATATGTACGCCAAACCACACCTAAACCAACGCATCGCTCGATGGCTCATGCTCCTCGCCGACCTCGACCTTGAGTTTATACAACAGAAATCAATCAAAGGACAAACTCTTGCAGATCAACTTGCGGAGGCCCCTCTACCTGGGGAACAATTTACCAATTTTACCTTCCCCGACGAACTCATCGCCACTCTTTCGCTCGGAGAAGTGTCGTATCAAATGACCCTCTTCTTCGATGGATCTAAGTGCCAGCGCGGCGGAGGAGCCGGCATTGTTCTCATCCCTCTTGACGCTGAACCTATGCCTCTTTCATTCCGACTTGATTTCCCTTGCACTAATAATACAGCGGAATACGAGGCCCTTGTTCTAGGTCTCCAAGTTGCGTTACACTTAGGTATCAAATCCATCAACATTTTTGGCGACTCTCAATTGGTAGTCAATCAAGTTACGGGCATCTACCAATGTAAAAACGAGGAACTTCAGAAGTACAAACACCATGTGGATTCACTTCTAGCTTTATTTACCCACTATTCTATACAAACCATTCCCCGCTCCACTAACAAATTTGCGGATACTATGGCTTGCTTAGCCTCGCAAATTCCCGCCGCGCCAACTGACTCTGAATTATTCGTCGTGGTCCAACAACTTTTACACCATCCTATTTAACCCCTGGTGAGTTTGCATGATAAATACTTGTGTCTACTAATTCACACAGATACCCGTACCACCAATTTCATGACTACCTTACAATCTCTCGTCCTCCCACCTGATCTTACTAGTAATGGCAAACGTGCTTTTCTTAAAAGTGTTTCGCGTTATGTTGTCATGGGGGGACTCCTCTATAAACGTGGCTTTGATGGTATCCTCCTTCGCTGTCTAACTAGCATGGAGGCCACTCATACCATCCAACAAGTACACGATGGGATTTGTGGTGGACACTTTAGTGGCCTTGCCGTGGCTAAACGAATCCTTCGCCTAGGTTATTATTGGCCTACTCTCAATAACGACTGCTACGAATATGTTAAGCGTTGTGTCATGTGTCAACAACATGCCAATCTTCAACATACTCCTAGCCACCCGCTACAGGTCGCACGAGATCTTTGGCCTTTCTCACAATGGGGTTTAGACCTTATTGGTGAGATTCACCCGACCTCTTCACAACGTCACCGTTGGATAATCACAGCGACCGAATATTACACAAAATGGGTGGAGGCCGTTCCACTCATTTCAATCAAAAAAGAAAAAATTGTCGAATTCATTAACCATCACATTATCTGTCGTTTTGGTATTCCTCATCGCCTAATAACAGATAATGGTAAATCTTTCAAAAATAAGTTGTTACAAGACCTTTGTGACAACTTTGGTATCAAACTTAGTTTCTCGTCACCTTACTATCCACAAGCCAATGGGCAAGCCGAGTCTTCTAATAAAACTCTAACCAAAATCCTCATGAAAGTCGTCAATGAATCTGGAAGAAATTGGCACGATCACATTCCCTTTGCCCTTTGGGCTTATCGTACTAGCATTCGTACTTCCACTAATGCCACACCTTTTTCATTGGTATATGGTACCGAGGCTGTTTTGCCTCTCGAAATACAAATACCCTCCCTTAGAATATCTCTTCAAGATATTCTCACCAACGATGATTTCCGCCAAGAGCGGTTAGCCCAATTAGAGCTTCTTGACGAACGACGTCTTACAGCTCTCGATCACCTCCAAATCTATCAACAACGCATCAAGCGTGCTTATGATAAGCGACTTCATGAGCGTACCTTTAAGGTTGGTGATCTTGTCCTCAAAGAGAATCAACATGTAACCAAACTAGAAAAGAGCAAACGTGGAAAATTTGCTCCCAATTGGATTGGGCCTTATATAATCACTCACACCTATGGATCAGGCACTTATCGTTTAGCTTCGCTTAATGGTAAACCCGGAGCTGAACCCCTTAATGCCTTGCATCTTCGACCATTCTACTGTTGAATCTAGTGTTATATCACTCCTTATCTACCTACTGCTCGTCCCTTGAGCTCATTTACCGCTACATACACTTTGTTTTCTATATCTCCGAATAAAATCAAAATCACTTCGCACCTCCCCTTGATAATGCCTTCCCCTTTTTTAGTCTAGTCCATGACTTTAAAGTATTAAAATAAGCCGTATTCTTATGGGATTTTCTTGAGTCAAACTTCCTACTAAACTAGATGCTTCACGCCAAAAGAACATCTAGTTATCTAAAATTAAATATAGACTGCTCCCTCGAAGGACAGCTATATGCCAAACTATTGCTGCTACTATAAATAGACTGCTCCCCTGAAGGACAGCTATGCACTAAAATCATCTCTGCTACTATAAATAGACTGCTCCCCCGAAGGACAGCTATACACAGTCAGCCTTTATCAGAAGCTTCTCGCATTGATCAGCTTCGTGAAGACCTCAAGAATAAAACAATCAATATCCCTTGTAGACTTCCCGCATCGATCAGTCTACATTCAATAAAATAAAAGCCTCATTCAAAAGAACTTTTTGGGTCATGGACTTGTCTATTTAGGGTAGGTTCTCTTTCGTTGTAACAAGTTCTTTGTACCTCAGCTATATCATCCACCTCATCTCACCATTTGTTTCAATTCAAGGGACGTAACGTACACCTGATATATTGTGATCATACAACTCTTTTCAACTATGGACTTCTCGTCTATGCACGGCATTTAGGGCTTCAGGCTCGTTCTACGTTGTGTGGTTTGTTTAGCTCTTCTCACCTACGGAGCACTCTTTCCACTTTGCCTCGCGTCTAGAATTGTGTGTTGATCTTAATCAGGACACTATTCCCTACTACTTGGGTATGCTAACCTTTGCTTTACCTATACCTACACCAACAACATTATCCTACCAACACCAACAACATTACCCTACCAACATCAAATTTTTACCAAACGACAAATTGCCTAAACCATACCAAATTGCCTAAATTCACCCCTCCCTGATCCTAAGGGAGAACTACATCGATCCCGAGGCCCTTCCTTGCTTTGTGCAATGGGCTATGTAGGCAGCACTTCGGAGACATGGGGTCTCCCAAGGTTAGCTCGACCATCCCCTACCATAACCTATCTTGTGTGGTGAATATAAATATTTTTGTGTATTTTTATTTTTATCACATTTCTCTTTATCCTTTTTCGAAACACCGAAAATCAAAACACCGACAATCTTATTATTATCATAACTCAAATCAACATACATACTCAATTTTATTTAGATGTTAAACAAATACATCTTCTCTATCATCGACACGCAGGTCGGCATCCTTATTTATTCTCATACCTCGCTAACATATACTCAGACCATCACAACTCATCCCGAACTAGGTGATGATCGTGATCGTCGACCCCTCTCGCCGGGCCTCTCTGTCCTCAAAGGTACCGCGGCTATTGGTACCGCCCACTGATCTGCCAATCTCTCCTGTAACATATGAATACGCCCTCTCGCATGGAGAACTCCAGCCTCTAGTCTCGCCGCCCGTGACTCCGCAACCACTAACAATCCTCTTGTCTCATTCACTGCGTTATCGGTTATCGGTGACCGCCATCGGTTATAGATAACCGGCATCGGCTTCCTTTGATCAAAACCAAGAAAAACAGCCTTTTTTCCCTACCCAGTTCCTACGAAACAATTTAATTGGTACTCTACAAAGATTTTGTGTTAATTCATATTAGCAGGGGAACTGACCACCTTCGAAAGGAAGTTTCATACTTCCTGGGCCCAAGGCAGTTCCCTCATTTATTATCTAATCAAAATCTTGTGGTCTTGTGTTCTTATTTGCAGGTAGTCCTTCCAAGACAAAAAGGAGTTCTTCGCAGTCAGCCTGATCTTTCTCTACGGTACGCGCACATCATCTCGACATTCTACAGGTATTCCTCCTAACCCTAACCTTATCTGTTTCTATAAGGAACGAAGCATTTCCGAGTGAAACATTTTGGCACGCCCGGTGGGACCCATTTTGGGTTTTTCTTTATTTCTTGCTTGCTTTTATTATAGGGAGCATACTTGCTGTTTTCTTCTTCTAGAGATATTCACAGGGTATTTTATTATTCTGGTAAAAGAACTTGCTTTGTTTTTGCATCTTGCATTAGTAAAAGTCATCTCTTTTGCTTCATCGAATATCACTTTCGATTTGGGTTTTAAAACACATGCATTACATTCACTCGTTGTTTTTTCAATTCTAGTGAACATAGATTAAGTAGCAATGTCGTCAGACACGTAAAGGTGATATCCACGGTATTGACAGGAAATTAACCTTAGTTTCACTGCACAACACATACTGAATCACTTCACAATTAACACAACATCTCAAACATCCCCCCTTTTCCGCGGTATTCCTCCGCCCGATTGAGGTAACCTTATAAGCCAAAACAAACTTGACATTTCCCCTAAGTCTTGTTGTTTAGGATTCTGACATCATTCTACGTCTAAAGGCATAAGCCCACAATAATTAAAATTAACCCTAAGGTTAATCTCTGCATTTGCGTGTGCCTCTTGCTTGTTTTCAAATCCTGTTTTCTCTGTCATACTTTGTCTTCTGTGATCAATAAGTTGCTAAACTACTCGACGTTGCAACCCCTTTGTATCTTCTTATTCTAGATTTTTGACACCGGCATCGGTTAAGGGAC
Source organism: Taxus wallichiana var. yunnanensis (assembly GCA_018340775.1). Lineage (NCBI taxonomy): Eukaryota > Viridiplantae > Streptophyta > Pinopsida > Cupressales > Taxaceae > Taxus > Taxus wallichiana. The sequence goes on from CM031234.1 coordinate 11,152,421, forward strand.
CGACGTCGTTTGCCCTGTGACCGACACCGGTTACCAAACCGATATCGGTTACTGTCTCTCTCAGCCCCTGACAAACCAGCAACTTGCTAAATTCACCATTCTGAGGTTGTTTTTGTCCTTGATAGATTGAAACTTTCCTGTGTGTTCTGGTCTATGGTTGTCATCACTCGGAAGCAAGCCGCCGCCATGGTTTCACACGCTTGCTCTGTTTCTTTGCCTGAATCACCCCCTTCACATTCTATAGGAAACCCTACGGACACCAGTGAGATCCCCCAAATTCCTGTAGGAGACAAGGACTTTGCCAAATTTCTGGATGCTAATCCCATTTATGCATAATACTATTTGTCTCATACCCCGACTGCGCACTTTGATGGTCGCCTCCTTATGGGCATGCCTATTAGTATAGCTGCTCATTTAGCTCCTACTCCTCCTGATAACAATACCTTACTTCCCGCATCACTAGCCCCGTCTCCCAATCCGACAGCGGCAGAGGTTCATACGACCCCGATTAGCTTTCCTTTTGTTAATCTTGGACCCCACGTATCGCCACCACCAACTGCCCCTATCTCGTCTCTCTTCAGACCACTCCATTCATGACTTACTCTCTGCCACCTATTCAAACGAGCTTTCCTTCTCAAGCTCCGCCTACCTTTTCATTCCCATACACGTATCCAGTAACCTCAACACCTTATATGGGACATCCCTATTCTGTGGCACCATCACCTCATCCAACCACAGATTTCATCAAGCAAATGATGGACAAAATGCAAAACCTGGAGGCTTCCGTTTCAGGAAGTCGTAGCGCCTTGACATACGAGCAAGTTTGTCGGGAGCCCATTCACCCTTCTGTCCCCCTTCATTCATATCCTCCTCAATGGGAGTTGCCAAAGTTTACTCGTTTTAACAGTAAAGAGGATCCTCAACAACACTTGCGATCATTTAGACATGCTTGTTATTTGATTGCCCATGATGATGCCTTGTTACTCCGCACCTTTCCCATGTCCTTATCGGGGCTGCGCTTGAGTGGTACAAGTGCTTTAACCCAAAGACTCAATCTTCTCTTTTAACCAACTAGCCCAATCTTTCTTGGATCATTTCTCCATTAACATTGCCAAGAAAGTATCTATCACTGACCTCTATGCCATCCGACAATTCGAGACGAATCTATCGCAGATTTCGCTGACGATGGCGGGGCCTTATCAACCAACTTACGTATGCCTTGCCTCAAACCGAACTTATCGAACTTTACGCGGGCATGCGCTAAGCACATCTCCCCTACCCTCCAAATTCAAACTTTCCGTACATTCGACGAGGCCTTTACTATGGCTCGAAAATTAGAAATTCGAGCCTTAGAGGAAGAGAAATTGCGGTTGCGCAACAAGAACTCCACTTTCCGAACTCCTGATTCTACCAATAAACCAAATACCACCACTCCTCACGCGTCAACCTCTTCTAAATCAAAAGGAGCTGTCCACGCGGTGATGGTCAAATCCCAACCACCGTCCAATACTCCACCAAAAACCACCTATAAATACAAAGCTGAGCCCACCAATTACACTCCCTTGGGAGAAACTTATGGCGTCATCCTAGAGAAATTGCTCAAAGCTGGGGCTATCACCTTGCCCCCTGTAAAACCTCACTCTGGGTTTGACTCCACCCGCGCAATACCTTCTCCCCGTACAAAGAAAATGACTTTTGTAACTTTCACCGCGTAAAGGACATAGTCATGAAAAACTGCAAGATGTTGAAAAACATAGTGCAGAAATGGTTGATGCGGGGATATAACACTCGATAATCCTAACGCCCCTGCTAACCGAAATCTGAAAATTTTCAACAAGCCATTCCCGAATCACTCGTCCAGCAGCAACGTAAACCAAGATATCTTAGCTGAGGAGAGTGTTCATGAGATCCATGCAGTATTCGATACCCAGCCAAAAGCCTCTATCGAGAAAATTTTGAATCAAGCCTCTTCACTAACACAGGAGCCCGAACCTCCTTTACCACCATCAAGCCAAAGCGAAATCATTCCTTTACCCATAGAAGAGTTAATCGCCGGAGCTTCCCTTCCCATTAATGAGTCTTCTTACACCACATCCCTACAAGACTGCGAGCGGATGTTGTCTAATCTATCCATTTCCCAGACGTCTCCTTCTACCACTCTTGCCGCACAAGAGGAGGGTACGCCACTCCTTTTGACATCCTTAGATGAGAAATCTCGCACCGACATCATTAAATTCTTTAGTCATGACAACCCCCCTCCAACATGCCCTTCTTCGCCTGTTAGTCCTCATCACCTAAATCTTTTCAACAACCCGTCGACCTCTTAGCATCTACTGATACAAAGTTTCATCCGCCTCCCGTGTGTCACCCGCAATGGATTGGAATTACAACTCACTTTTCCTCTCGTACTAAAATTACAAATTACACTGAGACTGTCATTCCACAGAAGATAGACAGGCCCTATGGGAACGTTTGAGTACTCCTGTTTCTACTCAAATGCAAATGACTGATCCCGATGTCTCCACCATCTACCCGAAGTGCTTACAGAAGCTTAAAATGCCCCTGTTCTCGCCTTCACCCCCCTCACCTCTACCAAATTCCCCGTCCACTTCTATCAACTTAACCAGATCTTCCCCTACGCTTGGGACCTCACCAATGCCCAGTCTAACACACCCGCCTAAGCGACTCGATTTATCCCAAAATAAACCCGCCCCGCCACCTAGGAGACAAACGCAATCCGGGCCTCTATCAAAACCCTCATCTTCACACCCACCTTCCATATTGGGACCTCATCCCTCCACCTTACATCAATATATCATACCTCCTTTGTTTTCTGCAAAACAACCTACGCCTTTTACACCTATACAGAGATCAAAGGGTATCACAACATCGTTACCCCGCGTATCCGGTCCACCTATCAACCCTAAACCAATCCCATCATCAAAGGATTTATTTTCTGTCACTCCCCTTTCTCCGTGGTTGTTTCCCGCTACCATGCCATCTGTAGCCTCATCATCTAACCAGCTGAACGTAACTTCTGTGTCCAAGAAACCACGTTTAGTGAAAAACATGTGTCAGCACCCCTCGACTAAACCACCACCCATACGAACTAAACACGCCCAAACATTACCACAACCCACACAATCAATACCCTCATCTTCTTCTGATTTTGACCCACTCAAAGGATCCTACGCCAAAATCCTTGCTATGTTGGTGGAGAATGCGACCATCTCTCTACCCCCACTTCGACCTTATGACCCGTCTAAGCCCCGACCTGTGGATTATGATGAGTCTAAAATCTGCGCCTATCACCGCACACCTGGACATGATGTAGAAGGATGCAAAGCTCTAAAAACCATCCTTCGCCAGTCACCTCTTCCGGATCGAAAGATTAAGAAAAACAACTTACGCAGGGAGAGACCTCTAGCGTCAATTCCCTCTACTATACCATCTGTCCCCGCCTCACCAAGATCGATCATTATTACAACCCCACCTCTTGAAGACCATGAATTATCCCAACCATCTTCTTCATCTCAGGTCTACGAGATTAATATGATTAGTGTCGCTACTCGAGGACAGAAAAACAATGGGAAGGCGAAAGAAAACACACCTGCGGCATCTCTTTCTCCTTCAACCACCCCGACATACACCACCACCTACAAGGTGGTTATTCGTGGACCCGCCTATCCCGTCTCTAATGGAGTTGCCCACCGAACCATGATCAAACAGCTTCATCAATCACCCGTAAAATGACACTATATGATCTCATTCGACTTCAATCTCATCGACAAGCTCTCGTTGAGATCCTTCAAGGGATAGAGGTTTTTCCCAATGAAACCCTCGCCTGCGGGCCTCCATTCTAACACCCAATCACGCTTCTCTCACCAAACAATCCATCTCCCCACCACTTCGCCTCAAAACAACAAGCCGCTGCGGTTAGTTTCTCGGAAGATGAAATTATCGACTTTGTGCATGTAAGACCTCGACCTCGCCTTTTCATTTCCGCTTACGCCCGAGACATTCGAGTACGCCGGGTTATGATTGACGGGCGCTAGCCTAAACATCATCTCTTCAAAAGCCTTCCAACAAATGAACATCCCTTCTAGTTGCATGTGTGCCAACCCCATCATGTTGCGGTCATTCAATGATGCTATTACTTCTACCTTAGGCACCGTGATCCTCAACATTCGCGTAGGCCCACGTACTTTGCCCGAACTCTTCTATGTCCTTGAAGGAGAGTTCCAATATAATATATTGCTTAGGTCGCCTTGATCCGGCCATGGGATGCGTCCCCTCAACATTACATCGATGTATAAAATTTGAGTACGAGGGGAAGTCCTACACTGTAAAAGCTGATCCTCCCCCCTTCAAAACTTGCAATATGTTATACCGCCCAAACGATGTGCTTATACCAATTAAGACACCCATACATTCAACCCAACCATCCTCTTCCAATATACCTCAACCGTCCACCTCAACTGCACCTACAACTGATGAAACCACCGTCGCACAAACCACTTCTCTTCCCGCAGCTAACATCCCAACCTCCGACCCCTTAGTAGACGTTTTTCATCGCCTTACGCTGGGGGAGTATCGCCTATATAACGTTAGTTCTTTCCCTACCCCGCAGGAGTACGGACAATTACATGCACACCCCACCTACGACCGTCGCGTGGGGGAGATAATCTCTTACGGACCACCCCATTGTCGCACTAACCTAACATATGGGGGTGTTGACGCATCCTCCATTACCCCCAGAACCTCCTCTTGGTGTGGTTCCCTTCCAATCCGATTTTCAATACTTGACAAATCGTCGTTCGCCCTCACCTTCTTGACTCGCTGTGCGTGGAAAGGCTTTGGTTTTGGCCTTTACGAACAAGGCCGACATACTCTCATCCCCATCACCACACGCAAACATAATGATCGCAGTGGTCTTGGTTTTTCCGAAACACCTACGCAAGAGACACCTCCTGTCAGCTGTATCCTGGAAGAAGAGGACGCCGCCCTACCGAACCATCATCACCCACTTTGCCATCATCTCCCACAGAATCGATGGACCCTGAATCTATCCCTCCTAACTTTTTTTTTTTCATAAATGCTATCTTCATAGGTCCTCTCACTTATCAACGCGATAATGAGGACCCATCTTCTCTTCCCCTTCTGTATCCAGACATGATCGAAGAGGATTCACCTTTGATTAATGTTGTTGAATGCCAGGATGACGACTCCATCCTCACTTACCTAGGCGCGGATGATTCTTATATTCAACGTGCCTTACCATCTGAAACTCAAACCATGCTGAACGAATCTACTATAGAAATCAACATCCACACGAGAAGATCCTCACATAGTGAAGATCGGACAATCACTGACACATCGTAACGAGCCGCCTTTGCCACCTTTCTCTCTCGTGCTTTCGCAACCAAGCTTTCGCATGGTCTTACGCTGACATGCCAGGAATTGATCCTACCATTGCCGTCCATAACATCACTCTAAACCCCGATTCCAAACCAGTCAAGCAGAAATTGAGAAAAATGCATCCACGCATTGCTCTCTTGGTCAAAGAGGAGCTCCAACGACTCCTTTCTGTTTCCTTCATTCTGCCTATTGACTATCCTCAATGGATTTCTAACATCGTACCTGTCACGAAAGCGACGGGGGGACTTCGGATATGCACGGATTTCCGGGATCTTAACCTCGCTTGCCCTAAGGATGACTTCCCCCTCCCAAGTATTGATCAACTTGTTGATCTCACTGCGGGTCATGAAATGCTTTCTCTCATGGATGGCTTTTCAGGTTACAACCAAATTTTGGTTGCCCCTGCCGATCAACACAAAACTGCCTTCATAACTCCTTGGGGAACTTTCTGTTACCGTGTAATGCCGTTTGGCCTTAAGAATGCTGGTGCGACCTATCAGCGGGCTATGACCTACATTTTCCATGACATTATGCACACTATCCTCGAAGATTACGTTGATGATCTTCTGGGCAAGTCTAAACATCGCAGTGAACATCTCGATGTTTTAACCATTATTTTTGATCGCCTGTTACAATATTCTGTCCGTCTTCAACCAAAGAAATGTGTCTTTGGTGTCCTTTCGGGGAAACTTCTGGGCTTTATCGTCTCTTTACGTGGCATTGAGGTCGATCCATCTAAAGTAAAAGCTATCCTAGAAATGCCCCCACCCAAAAACCTTAAACAATTGCGTAGTTTGCAGGGTAAACTTCAATCCATCCGGCGTTTCATTTCCCAACTCTCGGATCGATGTCACCCTTTTCATCACCTTCTAAAAAAGGACGTTGCCTTTCAATGGAGTGAGGAGTGTCACCAAGCCTTCGAAGCTCTCAAAACATATCTCTTGCAGCCACCTGTGCTTATCCCACCCCAGGACGACCGTCCTTTCTACCTTTATCTTTCCGCCACTGACCATGCTATAGGAGCTATGCTCGCCCATCGAGACCCGGCACGCCGAGAGCAGGCCGTTTACTATATAAGTCGTACCCTCGTGGATTACGAGACTAGGTATACACATGTAGAAAAATTGTGCCTGGCCCTATCATTCGTCGCCACCAAACTCCGACATTACCTCCTGAATCACAAAACTTTCGTCATCACCAACACAGACCCCATTCATTATATGTACGCCAAACCACACCTAAACCAACGCATCGCTTGATGGCTCATGCTCCTCGCCGACCTCGACCTTGAGTTTATACAACAGAAATCAATCAAAGGACAAACTCTTGCAGATCAACTTGCGGAGGCCCCTCTACCTGGGGAACAATTTACCAATTTTACCTTCCCCGACGAACTCATCGCCACTCTTTCGCTCGGAGAAGTGTCGTATCAAATGACCCTCTTCTTCGATGGATCTAAGTGCCAACGCGGCGGAGGAGCCGGCATTGTTCTCATCCCTCTTGACGCTGAACCTATGCCTCTTTCATTCCGACTTGATTTCCCTTGCACTAATAATACAGCGGAATACGAGGCCCTTGTTCTAGGTCTCCAAGTTGCGTTACACTTAGGTATCAAATCCATCAACATTTTTGGCGACTCTCAATTGGTAGTCAATCAAGTTACGGGCATCTACCAATGTAAAAATGAGGAACTTCAGAAGTACAAACACCATGTGGATTCACTTCTAGCTTTATTTACCCACTATTCTATACAAACCATTCCCCGCTCCACTAACAAATTTGCGGATACTATGGCTTGCTTAGCCTCGCAAATTCCCGCCGCGCCAACTGACTCTGAATTATTCGTCGTGGTCCAACAACTTTTTGCACCATCCTATTTAACCCCGGTAGTTTGCATGATAAATACTGTGTCTACTAATTCACAGGATACCTGGTACCACCAATTTCATGACTACCTTACAATCTCTGTCCTCCCACCTGATCTTACTAGTAACGGAAAACGTGCTTTTCTTAAAAGTGTTTCGCGTTATGTTGTCATGGGGGGACTCCTCTATAAACGTGGCTTTGATGGTATCCTCCTTCGCTGTCTAACTAGCACGGAGGCCACTCATACCATCCAACAAGTACACGATGGGATTTGTGGTGGACACTTTAGTGGCCTTGCCGTGGCTAAACGAATCCTTCGCCTAGGTTATTATTGGCCTACTCTCAATAACGACTGCTACGAATATGTTAAGCGTTGTGTCATGTGTCAACAACATGCCAATCTTCAACATACTCCTAGCCACCACGCTCACAGTGCGCACGAGATCTTTGGCCTTTCTCACAATGGGGTTTAGACCTTATTGGTGAGATTCACCCGACCTCTTCACAACGTCACCGTTGGATAATCACAGCGACCGAATATTACACAAAATGGGTGGAGGCTATTCCACTCATTTCAATCAAAAAAGAAAAAATTGTCGAATTCATTAACCATCACATTATCTGTCGTTTTGGTATTCCTCATCGCCTAATAACAGATAATGGTAAATCTTTCAAAAATAAGTTGTTACAAGACCTTTGTGACAACTTTGGTATCAAACTTAGTTTCGTCACCTTACTATCCACAAGCCAATGGGCAAGCCGAGTCTTCTAATAAAACTCTAACCAAAATCCTCATGAAAGTCGTCAATGAATCTGGAAGAAATTGGCACGATCACATTCCCTTTGCCCTTTGGGCTTATCGTACTAGCATTCGTACTTCTACTAATGCCACACCTTTTTCATTGGTATATGGTACCGAGGCTGTTTTGCCTCTCGAAATACAAATACCCTCCCTTAGAATATCTCTTCAAGATATTCTCACCAACGATGATTTCCGCCAAGAGCGGTTAGCCCAATTAGAGCTTCTTGACGAACGACGTCTTACAGCTCTCGATCACCTCCAAATCTATCAACAACGCATCAAGCGTGCTTATGATAAGCGACTTCATGAGCGTACCTTTAAGGTTGGTGATCTTGTCCTCAAAGAGAATCAACATGTAACCAAACTAGAAAAGAGCAAACGTGGAAAATTTGCTCCCAATTGGATTGGGCCTTATATAATCACTCACACCTATGGATCAGGCACTTATCGTTTAGCTTCGCTTAATGGTAAACCTGAGCCTGAACCCCTTAATGCCTTGCATCTTCGACCATTCTACTGTTGAATCTAGTGTTACATCACTCCTTATCTACCTACTGCTCGTCCCTTGAGCTCATTTACCGCTACATACACTTTGTTTTCTATATCTCCGAATAAAATCAAAATCACTTCGCACCTCCCCTTGATAATGCCTTCCCCTTTTTTAGTCTAGTCCATGACTTTAAAGTATTAAAATAAGCCGTATTCTTATGGGATTTTCTTGAGTCAAACTTCCTACTAAACTAGATGCTTCACGCCAAAAGAACATCTAGTTATCTAAAATTAAATATAGACTGCTCCCTCGAAGGACAGCTATATGCCAAACTATTGCTGCTACTATAAATAGACTGCTCCCCTGAAGGACAGCTATGCACTAAAATCATCTCTGCTACTTATAAATAGATCGCTCCCAGAAGGACAGCTTATACACAGGTCGACCTTTATCAGAAGCTTCTCGCATTGATCAGCTTCGTGTGAAGACCTCAAGAATAAAACAATCAATATCCCTTGTAGACTTCCCGCATCGATCGATCTTCACATTCAATAAAATAAAAGCCTCATTCAAAAGAACTTTTGGGTCATGGACTTGTCTATTTAGGGTAGGTTCTCTTTCGTTGTAACAAGTTCTTTGTACCTCAGCTATATCATCCACCTCATCTCACCATTTGTTTCAATTCAAGGGACGTAACGTACACCTGATATATTGTGATCATACAACTCTTTTCAACTATGGACTTCTCGTCTATGCACGGCATTTAGGGCTTCAGGCTCGTTCTACGTTGTGTGGTTTGTTTAGCTCTTCTCACCTACGGAGCACTCTTTCCACTTTGCCTCGCATCTAGAATTGTGTGTTGATCTTAATCAGGACACTATTCCCTACTACTTGGGTATGCTAACCCTTGCTTTACCTATACCTACACCAACAACATTATCCTACCAGCACCAACAACATTACCCTACCAACATTAAATTTTTACCAAACGACAAATTGCCTAAACCATACCAAATTGCCTAAATTCACCCCTCCCTGATCCTAAGGGAGAACTACATCGGTCTGAGGCCCTTCCTTGCTTTGTGCAATGGGCTATGTAGGCAGCACTTCGGAGACATGGGGTCTCCCAAGGTTAGCTCGACCATCCCCTACCATAACCTATCTTGTGTGGTGAATATAAATATTTTTGTGTATTTTTATTTTTATCACATTTCTCTTTATCCTTTTTCGAAACACCGAAAATCAAAACACCGACAATCTTATTATTATCATAACTCAAATCAACATACATACTCAATTTTATTTAGATGTTAAACAAATACATCTTCTCTATCATCGACACGCAGGTCGGCATCCTTATTTATTCTCATACCTCGCTAACATATACTCGGACCATCACAACTCATCCCGAACTAGGTGATGATCGTGATCGTCGACCCTCTCGCCGGGCCTCTCTGTCCTCAAAGGTACTGCGCGTATTGGTACCGCCACCGATCGCCAATCTCTCCTGTAACATATGAATACGCCCTCTCGCATGGAGAACTCCGACCTCTAGTCTCGCCGCCCGTGACTCCGACCACTAACAATCCTCTTGTCTCATTCACTGCGTTTGGAGCTGCTTTGAACCAAACGCTGCGCAGCGATCCTCTCTCTCGCTGTAATCACCGCTATGTTAGGGCGCTCACGTACACCTCGCGATTCTGCTACCCACCATAATCTATAGGCCTCGCCATAACCTATTTGGCCCGACCCAAGGCCTCGCCCTACCTATTTGGCCCGACCCAAGGCCTCAACCTACCTATTTGGCCCGACCCAAGGCCTCAACCTACCAATTGGCCCGACCCAAGGCCTCAACCTACCTATTTGGCCCGACCCAAGGCCTCACCCTACCAATTGGCCCGACCCAAGGCCTCAACCTACCAATTGGCCCGACCCAAGGCCTCACCCTACCAATTGGCCCGACCCAAGGCCTCAACCTACCAATTGGCCCGACCCAAGGCCTCAACCTACCAATTGGCCCGACCCAAGGCCTCGCCCTACCAATTGGCCCGACCCAAGGCCTCAACCTACCTATTTGCCCGACCCAGGCCTCGCCTACCACCGGCCGACCCAAGGCCTCAACCTACCTAATTGGCCCGACCCAAGGCCTCGCCCTACCAATTGGCCCGACCCAAGGCCTCAACCCACTTATTTGGGCTGACCCATGGCCACCACCCAACAACTTGGCCCGACCCAAGGCCGCATCACTTCCATACTATACCCACAATCAACGTTTTATTTTATCCATCCATCCTGTACCTTGTGTTCCATCGAGCTCACTTGTTCGTGTTTTAGCATGATTAGGGTCCTTGACTTGATCTGTCGACCAACTTTGCCTAGACCTAGACCGTGACGTTTATCTCAACCAAACCAACCATTTGGTACTGCCGAACATGCCTAAACGTTCCTGTACCTTACCTGTTATATACCCTGGAGCTACTTCCTATGCCTTGGATACCAGGATTATATCACCCTTGTTTGGATAAACTATCGACCTTTGCCTATACATTGCTGGTTTGCTAGTCAAATCATGTACCCTAGTCGTACTATTGCATTTCAACATGCGTCTGCTTCCTTGGACCTACCGCACCACCTTACCATCCTCTCTACAACATTTACCTTTTATCAACCCTATCCCTGATTTCCCGTTCGCTCAATCTGTGCTAGATTTGAGGGGGATTACCTATATCCTTAACATGAGAAACCACTTCATATTATTGTCCGCGCAGCTTTACAGAACAAGCTACACGACAATAAGGGGCTAATGTAGACACCAAAATTGTGTCTTACGACCCCTTGTGACCCGCATCTCATTTCGCAACCTAACCTCATTACCTAAACCTTACACAAGTATTTATTAATTGCCTTGTAATTGATAAATCTACACCACCTTACCTACCACCTCACTTTGCCACTTCATCATGACCTAGCCCTAACCCTAAAACTAACCTAATTAGGACCCATGACTTGGTCTAGACTCACATCCATAACTAATGCCTCCTTACTCGCACCCAAAGCCGACCTTCTAGCCACCTGACCAAGCCCGCAACTGATCTCTCGGGAGAAAAGCAGGGAAGGTGGGCTATTTTACTAAAAATAGCCTACTTTTTCCTAACCGATGCCGGTTCCTACTCGACCGCCGTCGGTTACGCAACCGCCATCGGTTCCCTGTAAATGGGCTTCCCAAACCAAAACAACGGATCGGAATTTCATTTTTGGAGATCAGTCGAAGGATTTTTAATCAAAGGAGAGTCCAAAGCGATCGGCAGAGTCCAGAACTATTTTTGACCAAACAGAGACGAGTAAAGAAACCAGAAGAGTTGGCAGCAAAGGAGATCAACTTGCACCTTCATCAAAAAAAAAAAAACCAGTAAGTTATATCTTGCATGTCCTCCATTATAACATTTCTTGTGCTTTTGGAATTGTAATCTTCCCAAATCCGTTCCTGAACCCATTATCTAACGTACCATTGCCTCTAACCATCATTCCTTAGCTTCTAACCATCCCATTTCTCAATACTATCCAAAAACCAGCCATTACAAATACCACAACCAGCCCAGAAAATCCTAGAACCAACCGGTATCGGTTATCAGTGACCGCCATCGGTTATAGATAACCGGCATCGGTTCCTTTGATCAAAACCAAGAAAAACAGCCTTTTCCCTACCTAGTTCCACGAAACAATTTAATTGGTACTCTACAGTATTTTGTGTTAATTCATATTAGCAGGGGAACTGACCACCTTCGAAAGGAAGTTTCATACTTCCTGGGCCCAAGGCAGTTCCCTCATTTATTATCTAATCAAAATCTTGTGGTCTTGTGTTCTTATTTGCAGGTAGTCCTTCCAAGACAAAAAGGAGTTCTTCGCAGTCAGCCTGATCTTTCTCTACGGTACGCGCACATCATCTCGACATTCTACAGGTATTCCTCCTAACCCTAACCTTATCTCTGCTTTCTATAAGGAACGAAGCATTTCCGAGTGAAACACCATCAATCACATATACCAACTTTCCTTTGTCTTTTTCCAAACATGCGCGCTCAAGTCAGTAACCCTTTTGTTTCCTCTACTTCTTTAAATCGTGCCCCTATACCTGGTTGACCTAATAATTCTAATAACCTTTCTTCCAGCCTCAGCAATATCCCCCATGGTAAGGTGCTTGATACCTTATAAGGTCTTATCAACCGATGGTTTGGTACTTCGATACTCAAAGGCTTGAATAAGGTCAACTGTGAGCTCTTACCAATTCCTTGTCTGGTGGCGTGTCTCCAAATGAATGTACCATGCACGTGCACAACCCTGCAGTGTGGAATACAACTTGTGCACATAGAGGGATGGTGACAAAGCTTCCATGCCTTCTCTCTAGACCCATTCACACTCCTGGATATGGAAAGAGGTGGGCTCCTTCCCATGTTATTCCTTGATGATGGTGGGTACATTACTCCTAGAAAATCTGACAAAGAGAGAAATTCTTACCTCGTGCCACTCTAAAAGTCTCTCCTGATGTGTGGCCCACCACCAAACTGTTGTGCCAAGCAAGACATAAATTAACATCTCCCTTTGTTCCTTCTCATCCTTCCATTGAGCTTCTACCTCATGTAGAAAGATCTCAGGGAAGGCTCCTCTTGAATACTTGGGTAGTTCTTTTCCTCCAAGGTGCCTAACCATATGCACCTTTATTAACTTCATCACAATGACCCTCTCAACTATCATCCCATTAATTTGAAAGTTCCATAAACCCAATTGTCACACACCAGCCGGCTGGTGGTATCACTCCTGAGGCCGAGCATCTTCAAACTAGATAACCCCGTTAGTAGGGTGTATCATCTCTGGGTCTCTGATTGAGCACACATATATCCTGTCTAGAACTTCTTCCCCTAACGGTTCAATATAGGGTGTCGACTTCCCATCAACCAGGGGTATAATGACCCACTCCTCTTTATTTTTGAATCTGATGTACCATTTGTTGAATCGAAGGTCCGCATTATTCTTGTAACACCAAGGGAACCCAAGTAGTGCTAAGAAATTGTCCACCTCGAAGAGTGCTAAGACTTCGAAGTCCCCAGTAAACTTGGCTCCTTGGATAGTGATAGCTACATCCTTTAAGACACTGATGGGCATTTCCTTAGTTTTGTTTTCCATATACAACACATTCGAAGATGGTTGTAATGCAGGTCTCCCCATCTGATGCCATGCATCCAAAGTCATAACATTAACCTCCGCATTATTGTCAATGAGTATATTACTGAGGAGACATCCATCTACAACTACATTCAATCTAATCTCCTTGTCATAGTTGAGGGTGTGAGGGGGAAGGTTTGCATGTAATACCTATCTCTTGTGCTCTTCTCCGGTGTGGGGAACCTTCTCTCTCAACCAAGATCCTAGCAAAGGAATGATGTTATCCTACCTTAACATTTTACACACCTCCTTGACCTCATCTAAGTCATCCTTTTGCACCTCGACCCTCCTTCCTTGTTCCTCTCTCCTAGATTGCTCCTTTAGACATTGGATCTCCCCTTGTAAGCTCTGAATAACATCCATGGTGTCCTATATATTTCCTTCTATTGTGCAGGGTCTGGATACTTCCCATGAATGACCTCCTCCCTTGTAACTAGGGTCTTCTGTCTTGGTACCTCTCTTGTGTGCATAGATTCTACCCTTGTTGTTACCAAGATAGGTTCCAAACCTGCTTCCCATGTTACCCGAGGCATCCATTGTATGTATTCCTTCTTGATGTTGACCATTACAATGCCCTTGTCCTTTTGGTGGTACTGATTCATATGCTCAAATAATTTTGGGCACTCCTCATACTTATGCTTCTTTCCACATAATGAGCAACTTGTAATAGGTCCGAGCACTCATGCTTATAATGTTTTGTAGATCCATAGTTGAAACATGTTCCTCTCAGAACTCACTTCTTCCTCCTCTCGCGGTTACCTCATTCACAAAATCCTCCTCAAAAACCTCTTCCACACGCACCTCCATCTGTGTGCTCTTCATAATGGCGATCATCATTTTTAGAACCACTAGCAATGCTTGGTTTGGTGTACCCCATGATCAATGGCCTCATGGATCTGGTCAATGAGCCTACATTCTTTAGTATCATGGGTTATGGAGGTGAAAATCTTGCAATAACAAGATACATTCTTCCTGATCGTGCGCTATAATAAGGGACATCTACTTGCATCATGGTCCCCATGAAAAATTTCACATTCTCTTTGTCATAGCACGTACTTATCCTCCGTGGAAATTATCCTTAACTTGCCCCTCTATCTCACAATCTATACACCAAAAACCACTACGAGTCTCATAGATTGAGTTCGCAAAAAAATATTCCAACTGTTTGGCCATAGCGATGTCCCGAGCCTCCAAGAATGGGCTAACGCTAGTATAAATACTACCAACAGCTTCGCGCGGATCTGTAAAAGTCTTATGAGATAAGGCCCTTCTAAAAGGGGTGATCAATCCTCCAACAAAAAATTGTGCATGCTGTGAAGGGTGATTATCATATGATAATTTAGACAAGAGAGTTTTAAAATGCGTATCATACTCTCACACACTCTCTGCCATTCCTTGTTGAATATCCTTCAAAGTACTAATGCTTTTCTACTCAAACTCAGGAATGTGGAACTCCACCAAGAATGCATTCTTTAAAGCAGTGTATTCTACCACCGTTTGATGGTCATACTTTCTATACTAGCTATGCACGTACCCTTGCAATGTAGTCAAAAACTGACTAGCCTTTCGTTTTGGGGTTTTGATACCCTTTGTGTGCCATAGAAGTTCACACTTGTGAACATGTTCCGCAACATCCTCAATGCCCCTGTAATCTAGAAAATGCAGAGACATTTCAAATAATACTTGAGGTGGTGGTTGGGGTCCTTTTCCTGAACCAGAGCCTTGGTTCCCTCTAGTGTTTCCCCATCACCTAATCCACCAGGTCCACCGGGTCTTGTACCTACAAAGCCACCATATCCGCCAAAACCATTGGGTCCAATAGGGCCTATAGGAGTTGTGCCAAGTGCCCCCATGGTCCCACTAAAATGTGTGCTTTGAGGGTTTGTGATAGTGCCCGTTACCACTATTGTGTCTTGCGCCACTCCACGATGTGAGCCTAAAATATTGTATACTTGCCCCTTGTCTAAAAAATCCTCCGAATACTAGAATATGTGCAGCCATATAAGAAGGAACTGAAAAATTGTACCTCCTAGGCGTGGATCTATCTCTCCCACTTATATCAATTGGGTTAATAACACTTCTTCTTGGATCGGAAAACTAAGTGCTAGGGCTTAGTCACCGGGTGGGTTCGGATATGCACCAATGACTCTCCTCTCTCGGTCATGACGAACTCTCACCAAAAGTTGAAGGGGTCTCCCTCACGCTCTTGCCAAGATGGGGTAGCACAAAATGCTCAGGTTCCATGTCCTCTGCATGAACCTCAACTCCTTCCCATAACTTCTATCTCCATAGATCCATCACACTAGCATCCTTACATTGTCTAACAATCTCCCTTTCTTGCACTTTGCTATACTTAAGCCACCTTTCTTCCTACTCCTTCTCTGTCATGATATCTGTCATCTTCCTCCACCCAAGTTCCTTACCTAGTGCTTAGAATGGTTTAGCCAGCCATTGGGAGTGCCTCTAAACTCATGGTAACCATCAATATCTTCATAGCTAGAGGAATAGCACATAGAAACGTTCCTCTAGGTTCTCATAGAAATTCAAACTCAACAACCTCTGGACAAGAATATGTAAAGATGGCATACTCCATAGTGTAGCTAGCTAGTACTCCTCTCCACCAATGATCTACAAGATGGTCCATATCAGATCTACATACTTTTGTAACCTCTCGATAGTATTCTTTAGCCCACACATGCAATTTATAATGCCAAGCTTAATCGAGATGCATAGGTGAAAGCCATTCATATAGTTCTACTAGGAAGCGGTAGAAGGTCTCATACGAGATCATGGTAGAGGTTTTCTTCTACACATCTATGTGAATTAATTCAATTCCAAAGCTGAATCCTTGAGAAAATTCATCCTCCATGCTCTTGAACCACGATTCAACATTTTCCAATGTTAACCGATCTGTCATTACTCATTACACAGATCATGATGTATATTATATCCCACTACAACTTCAAAAGGGTCCTGACAACGAAACCAATATGTAGTCAATTTTACTCCCATTATAAAAGGAAGGAATCCCATGCACGCTAGCCTATCACCCAACAAAAGATGAGCGCTCACCCGAGGCACACACGGGTACCGAGTCTCTCTTTTATGTGAGTTTAGCGGGAAGCATCATCTATGATTAGTGTAAGAGTCTTAAGGAAGTTAAACAAGAACCATAGGGCTCAGAATGGCCTCTAGATCCTTGCAGTCACTTCAGACCGAGTGCTTTAACAGAGTCCATAACATATATTATAACAGAAAGAATTATACAAGCATTCATACATAGCATGAAAGGAAAGAGAACTCATATGAGAGAAGTATGCACTAAATCCATTAATATCCATGTCTATTTATAACAGGTAACCTCATTATATTCATTGATTCATTACAGAGTGTCATAGAGTGCGAGACCGTAGTCATGCGTATCATTAGGCACGTATGTAACAAAGCTAAAAAAGAAAATAACAACTCTATGCCTAGTAAATTCTCTTTTGAATCAAAGATCCACTCACAAGTAACTCTCTGAGCTTCGCCCATGCTATCTCTCAAGATTTCTATGCATAAAAGCTCTTTCTCTCTCTCAGTTCTCTCGATGAATTCCCCTATATCTCCCTCTGTGTCTCTCTTCTTTTCTGCGGCGAGGCACTTGTATTTATAACTTTCTTGAGCTGTCAACCCGCCTTCTAGTGCCCTCAGATCCATTGTTAAGTGTCGAATGTGGTCCTCCATGCGAGCATGTTCCTTCAATCTGAGCTCTCCACTCCATCTCATGATGATCTTCTAGAATATTCCATTACAGAATGCTCCTTCCCAGGCCAACTTTGCGTCAGTGGCATCTTATCCATGTGCAACCGGTCACGTTTTCACGGGCTCTTCCTCAGGTGCTTAAATTGGCTAAGTCCCAAGCCTCCTTTCATGTGTCATGCATGTTATGTGCTTTGTTAAACATTTCTCCTACGCGCAACGCTTTTGCCTTGCACACCATTCTATAACGGGATCCCGCATGCCTACGCACCTTCATACTTGGTCAATATTCTAGGTACCCAACACTACCTATAAAACCTCTATACACATTGTTGAAGTTCAACACCATCTTGAATACACACTAAATGCCATAACCATGATTGAACTAATCAAATTAATCAAAACTATACCTTATAATGTATATCTAAGAATGTAACTAATCGATCAAATGTTTTGCATGCATAATATTAATCTGTCCCTCAATATTTCATAATCATTATTGATACTCTTCACCTAAAAATGGTAACTTAACATATTAATACATCATATAAGCATACCTTATAACTCCATGAGTCGATTCAAAACACAACTACAACATAGAACGATTATTGTAACCATATTCACACAATAGCCTTCACATTTTCAACATGATTTCATGGATCTTATTATGGTATCTAATGAAACCAATACATTCCCTATCATTGGTAGACCTATGTCTACTCACCATATCATTTAGAGCTTCAATTCTCTTATCAAACTTCTCATATGTATTCAACTTTCTTGTTGTTTTCTCCACTTTACCTTGAAGGTCTTTATCTCTCGTTATACACAGTGCATTCAAATTCCTTGGCCCTTAGGAATTCTAACTTTGTTATAAGATTGGTACATTCATTATTCTTGGAATTTATACCAACATTCGTCATCTCAACTTGATTTTCCATCTCCTTAATGATCTTATCATGTTGAATATCCATGTACACGATTTGTTATTTTACTCTTTGATCAAGTACTTTAACTTATGGTTATTATTCTTTTTCCTCTTCAATTCATCTCGGGAGCTTCCCAACTCTGCTTCTCCATCTTTTTAATTTTCCATGATATTTTTCAAGAACTAACTCCTTACTTCTTTATCCATTAATAAGATATCATTGTTATCACTATTATCTTCAATTTTAGATGTGCTACGAGATATTTACTTTTGAGAGAGTTATTCATGATGAAATTCATCTCGAACCATTGATTGCTACAATTCATACCCTAATGACACCATATATGACTTCATTTTGTGCTTCAATGATCTCCTTCTAAAGATTTTAAACATGTTCCCAAGGAAATGCTCTGATACCAATTGTTGGAAGCAAAATCACTGAAAGGGGGGTGAATTAGTGTCCTTTAAAATTTTTAATTTATTTATCTTAACTTGCATTCACCATATATGAGCCATAGTGAGATTTTAATTTACTTGTGTGAACCATTCGATGAGCCATCATGATATAAAAATGCAAAACTTGATAACCATCCATATGAGCATGAAACAATAGAGAGAACACATGAATGTAACATATAGGTGGGAAAACGACAAGGGGAAGAAAACACACTAATCACTATATTAATATACAACAATCCATATTTAGGGAAGCGCCAAATTTACAATGAAAACCAACCCATAATTTATCTAGCACCAAATAGACTTTAGCAAGAATTAACTTGCAAGGAGGCACCAACCTAAATTTAACAAGAACAAACCTCTAAGGAGGAACCAACCCTATGGTTTTAGTGAAGAACAAACTCCACAAGGAATACCAAGCACCAACTCAGCCATCTAAGATTGTTTCCCACATTCTTCTTATTTCTCACTCAACAAATGATGGAATTGTTCGCTCTCCTTATCTCTTCTTCTCTCTTCTTCATGGTATGCTCTCTATCTCTAATATATCAGTATCCACTCAAACCTCTTACACACATTCTAATTCTCAACCATCATCTACTCTTCATAAATAAACTCATCTTCCATTGAAGACACTCAAAACTACATCCTTACCTAACTCACTCTTCTTCTTCTTCACCTTCACTAGGTCATGGATGAAATTCCTATTGGTGGAAATCAAGCAGCACCCCTGGATATTGATTAGATTTCTAGTTTGACACTTTGGACATCCAGTGTGATTGCACAACATTAAATCTTTTCCCCAAGTGTGGGACTTGTAAAAATGGGAAAAGAATCTCCAGATTAGAGGCTAGTTCCTCAACTCCTCTGATCAGGTGTATTACTTGCAAGTTGCAGAGGTTTTTAATTCAAGATCCTACTCTAAATTCCAAGGGGACGGAGATAGAGAATGCAAAAAAGAAACTAATGCTAATAAGGTGATGCACCAAAGGAATGGTGAACATTCTTTACTTCTGCAAATAGACACAGGTCATAGAAATGTAAAAACATCATGCACAAACTGATAAAATGTAATGAAAGGTTAGAAATGAAGCAAAACAACACAAACAAAGGATTGAAAACTCATTCACAGAGCTTGCATTGTCATTTCCAATATAAAAACACATGCATTACAACATCTGAGAGGTAGAAAATAGGTTACAATCTTTGAAGAGGTCTAATATTCCACAAAATCACTTTCCAAGGTGAAAAGGGAGCCTGTAATGCATGAAAAATGTCCAACCACTCAAAAATGAGCCAAATCTGGCTTTTACAATGCAAAAACCGAGCCCAGGAGAGAGAAACATGGGAAAACATGAGAGAGCTTCAACCACTAACCAAAAATGTAATAAAATAGCATGGGAATCCTTACAGTCCATTCCTAACATTTTCACCATCTTTGGGAGAGAATGTGAGCCATTCTTCATAAAAATGGTGGTTGAAACGTCATTTCATTCATTACCACGTGCCTGAGGTATTTTTCAATTTTCTCTCTCCAAAATCCATCAAAATACAAAATTTATCCTGAAATCTTATAGATAATTTCACTAGCTTTCCATTGATATAAAGAACGCAAAAAACCGAGCTCTGGATCGAAAGTTATGGCCATTTGAAAATTTAGGGCAAAACAGGGCCAAAACGGGTTGGCGGGCCAAAAATTTGAAATTTTCCCACTTTTTGCATTTGGGAAAATTTCCCAAAAAATCCCCGCGCTCCGCCACTCTTGGTGCCACGTGGCATGTTCTGATTGGATGCGGGCCTTTTGTGCTTCATTTTCCACCATTTTGGCCATTGGAAAATTTTCCAAAAATTCTCCGCCGAGCCGATGACCTGAGGACACGTGGCAAGATGTGATTCACCGCGGGCATTTCCTCTTAAATTTTCCATCACTGTTGACCATTTTCCCTCGTTGGACACATGGCAGAACCCTATTGGATGTGGGATTTTCCCTTCAAATTTTTCCCGCGGGCTTGTCTTGCAGTTTTTTACTGCCACTGGACACGTGGCAAGATCCCATTGGCTTGCGTTTAGGGGACGAAATTTCCCTTTCAAATTTTCACGCATTTTTCTTTGGGAAAATTCCAACTTTTCCCCACATTTCACCGGTCTTGGGAGACGTGGCGGGCTCCCATTGGATGTGGGCCTCTGGGGGCAAACATTTTTCTTTTAATTTAACCTTTGGGAAAAAATCCCAATCTCTCCCCACGTTCCGAAGCTCCGACCCCCCGGGGACACATGGCCTGTCCTCATTAACTGTGGATCTTGGGGGAAAATTTAACATTGCACCCTCACCGATCTCCTTTGCCAAATTTCCAATCTTTCCTCCACCCTCCGTCAGTCCGATGCCTTAGGACACGTGGCATAACATGATTGGGCGTGGGCCTTTCCTTGAGATTTTTCCATGGTGCCAATCACTTAGTCAAATTTTCTATTTTTACTCCACCCTCCGCCACCCCTTTCCTCTAGAGACACGTGGCACAATATGATTTGATGCGGGCCTAGCATCAAAATTTTTGCTTGGATCAACCCTTAGAAAAATTTTCCAATTTCTTTTCCTTGGACACGTGGCAACATCTCATTCGTCGGCGGGCCTTCGGGGTGAAATATTCCTTTTGAAAACTTGCCAAATCACTTAGTAAAAATTCCAAGTTTACCTCCACCCTCCGCCACTCCCGAGGACACGTGGCACATTATTACTGGCTACGGGCATTTTAGGGGAAAATTTCCCACAAAAACTCTGTGAGCCATAACTTCAAAAATACATGGAGTTAGGAGGAAAAATTTACGTTTATGGAAAGTTGAGAAAAATCTCTATCCAATGGTGCCATTTCCAAAAGGTCTTGAGTGTCTAAAAGCAATAAATTATGACCGAGGCACAAGAGAGGGAAGAATGAAGAGAGTTAGCCACAAAATGAGGGGTCATCTAACAATTTTGGCCATCTTTGGATGAAGTTTCCAGTTGCCTGAAACAATCCATTGGGCATGGAGTCATCAAATTCTCTGCTTGCTACCCCAACTGATTAGAACACTGCTGAGGAGGAAGATGGAAGGTAGGACACCATCTGATTGGATCAAGGCCTACAAAACACATTTCCTAGAATAACAAGCCTATGCCAAAGCACTTAGGGAAAGCAAGCTAATCTACAACAAAACAATGTGCATAAGCACTTGGAGGAATGAAAACCTAAGTTAATATGTACAAGGTGGAGAATTCGCTTTAGTAGCAATGCTTTAGATGTATTCCATTGACTGGAATCTACAATTCTTTTCCATCCAATGAAGACAATTGGAATGCATTGTTGTCCTTACACTTTGTGACCATGTATGGGCCACTCCAAATGGCATCAAATTTTGAATGCCTCCCCATTTTTTCTCTGTCTGCATCCCATTTTAACACTATATCTCCAACTTGGAAAGATCTATCCTTGGCCTTCCTATCAAAGTTCTTCTTGATCAAAGATTGATCCTTCTCCATTACTTGGGATGCCTGATTTATGATTTCTTAGAGCTCCATCAATTCTGCATATCTAACATCCATGGGCCCAAACTACAAAAACTCCAACTATTTTATGAGTTCTAATGTTGGCAACTCAAGTGACATGGGAAAAATTACCTCTCTTCCATAAACAATCCTGAATGGAGAATTACCTGTAGATCTCTTGGGAGTTATCCTATCAGCCCATAAGGCTGATTTCAATTTGGTATGCCAAGACCTCTGATTTTCATCAAGATTCCTCCTAATGATCCTTAACAAGTTCTTGTTTGTAGATTCAGCTTGGCCATTACCCTGAGGGTAATAATTTGATGAAGTGCTTAGGTAGATCCCATTCTTGATAGCCCATTCAGTTACCTTGGACCCAATGAATTCCAATGCATTCTCTCGATATTATTATAGCAGGTATGCCAAATTTGGTTGCTATTCCCTCATAGAAGTCCAGGATTCTAGATTCATTTGCATCTTTTAGTGCTCTTGCTTGATCCACTTTGTGAAGTAATCATTCTTTGTCAGAATCCATTTTTGTCCTTGGCTTGAATTTGGATATATGACTCCAATGAAGTCCAAACCCCATTGCATGAATGGCTGGTCAACTGAAATTAGATGCAATGGAAGGGCAGCTAGCCTCTCCTTACCCGTGAAGAATGCACAATTCTTGCACCTCTTTATCCATGCATAACAATCACTGAAAATCTTGGGCCAATAATAGCCAGCCCTCATGATCTTTAGAGCTGTCACTCTTAGTGCAAAATGACCACCAACTGACCCACCATGGAACTCTTCCAACACCCTGTGAATCTGATTTATACCAATGCATCTCAGCAGCACTCCATTCACATCCCTTTTAAACAAAACACCATCAACAAGGGCATATGGGACAGCCTGCAATCTGAAGTTTCTTCTTTTGGTCTTGTTCATCTCTGGAGGGCATAGACCTGTGCTTAGGAAGTGCATTATGTCTTGGGTCCAACAAGGAGTGAGGAAACCATTATTTTCCTTTTGAGTGCTTCCTTGCTCATGGCTTTCTTGTAATGTGAAAACAACCTCCTTCTCATTGCATGCTTCCTTGTGTTTGTTCAAGACCGGCTGCTCACACAATCCTTTTCCTCTTACCAACTTGGTGACTTTGATCTCTATGTCATACTCCATGACACGAGTAATCCAACTTTGCTCTCTTTTCATTCGGTCTTTGTTGAGGAGGAAGTCTTTAACTCCCACATGAGAAACCAACAATTGAACTTTGTTTTTGAAACTAGATGCTTGAATTTCTTCAAGCTCCCGATTATTGCAAGAACATGCTTCTCGATGAAGGAATACCTCACCTCATAGTCCTCCGGACTTGGCTGAAGAAAGCAATTGGCTGATCATCATTGTTTTTGTTCTGCTGTACCAAAATTGCAAAAATAGTATCATCGCCCCCAAATGCATAAAGGATGAAATCCTTGGAGAAATCCGGGTTAATGAGAGTTGGGGCTTGAGAGATGGCTTCTTTAATTGCTTCAAAACTTTCCTTGCCTCCTCTTATCCATTTGAAAGCTATGCTTTTCTTTAACATCTTGGTGATAGGCTTGACTAGGGCTGTAAAATTTGGGACAAACCTTTGAACAAAATTTATTCTCCCCAAGAAACTTTGAAGGGCCTTCTTATGGCTTGGCAATTGTAGTGCTCTTATGGCTTAAACTCTTTCTGGATCAATTGTTAATCCTTCTTTGGAGACAATGTGGCCAAGGATCTTTCCTTCATGGGCTAGAAAATACACTTTTTAGGATTCAAGGATACTCCAAATCTTCTGCACCTTTGGAACACTTGTCTCAAATGAAAGAGATGGTCTGCTGCATTTTTTGAAAAAATAGTGATATCATCAAGATATATCAACACCATGTTGTTAATCAAATCCTTGAATTCCATGTCCATTTCTCTTTGGAAAGTAGCTCCAGCGTTGGACAACCCAAATGGAATTTTCCTATATGCATAAGTTCCCCATTTGGTTTTAAAGGCTGTCTTGAACTGATCCTCTTCTTTCACCATAATCTGATTGTATCCTGAATAGCCATCAAGTAATGAAAACCTCTAGGAACCAGCAATAACTTGTAAAATCTTCTCCATAGAAGGAAGTGGATAATGATCCTTGAGATATTCTCTATTCAAATCTCTGAAGTCAACACACAATCTGATTTCCCCACTCTTATTTCTAATCTGAAACCAATTTGGCCACCCAACTAGAATGCTTGATAGGGAATATGATTGTTGACTCTATCAACTTATTCAATTCTGTTCTCATTCCATGTGTGGATTGATCGGCCTTTATTTTTTTGATGGGTTTCGTACTTGGATCCAATTCAATGGTGTGTTGAGCTGACTCGGGATTGAAACCTTTCAAATCTCCATAGCTCCAAGAAAACACATCGGGAATTCTTGACAAAGCTCTATGAACTCACGCCTTTCTTGCTCAATTGTCACTTTACCAACTTGGAGTGATTTTCCTTCTTCCACCAAGATGGACACTTTGAATCTTCTCCCTTGACTTGGATGTTTACTTTCTCCTCCTAAACTGATCATTAGGATTGAAAATGGACTCCAAAGTAATAAGTCCCTTTGGTAGTTTGTTGGTTCTCAGCTGTACCACTTGGTCACCATACTGCTGCTCCAACTTTTCCTGATTTTTAGCTGATAACTCAACCTCTTCTTATAATAAATGGATGATTTGTCGATCATTTTCGAACACTTGCCAACTTACATTTTTGTCTGGCACTAAAGGCCTTACAATCACATGGATGTTTGGTTGTACCTTATCCTCTTGGATGCTTTCAACAATGTCAAAGGCTGCTCCAATTGCTGCAAGTCATCAATAGCTTGGTTCTCTTTTCTAGGAATGGATTTGATGCCAAATCCCTCAAAATCTTCAATGAGGTCCCACACCCTATTTTTGTAGCACTTGAGCAGATAATTCTTGATAGCATGCTACCCCTTAACTTGGTTGACAATCAACTCACTATCACCAAAGACTTGCAAGTTATTTATTCCTCTCTTGATTGACCAATGCAATACTTGTATCAAAGCTTCATATTTAGCGGTGTTATTAGAGCATGCAAACTGAAATCTAAAAGATGAATAATACTCAAATCCTTAAACAAGCATAGATCCCCCTCCTGCACCTTGTCTACTCCTTGATCCATCAAAAACAACTGCCATACCTCATTTTCATCCTTGTGGTCTAGCTTGGTGATGCTAGGGATAGGCTGATTTTCTTCATGCATGCAATAGACTCCTAGCTCAGATTCTTCTATTTCTTGATAAGGATCAAAAGCATGCACCTTGTTTTCCCATTCATCAAGAGTTAGATCTGGGATACTTCCAACCTTGGTGTCAGCTTCATCAGTGCTTGGATAATCTTCTTGATCAAACGCTTTGAACAATTGGTATTGATTTGACTTGGAGTGTGAGGCTCAATGTGAAAGTTTGCAATAGGTTCAGATTTGATTGTGGCCTTGGTTCCATATCTTGTTTTGAACAACATGTGTGACCAATCAGCAGATAAGTACCCTCCAATCTTAGCTATGAAATCCCTTGATAGACATAGGGAAAAGAGTGGTGGAAGATCTATTACTGAGACATCTTGTAAAACAACAACATTGGGGCATGCATGTAAAGTAAGATTCAAGTTTTTTATCACTCCAATTGTTGTTACTGCTGTCCCATCCAATTGCACTACCCCTTTGGATATGACTTCATACTGAAGCCTCAGCTGATCAGCTATTTGCTTGGGCATTACTGAACTACTTGCCCCAGAATCAATCATGCAATTGTGTACTAATTAGTTTCCGATGATCAATGAAACATAGAATGGAGGGGGATTCAACATTTTACCTTGCTTTGTCCTCCATGATTCCCCTCCGATTGGGCAGCATTTGTGAGTACCTTCTCCTACACCTTGTCTTGCTGATTTGAAGTTGACTAGTCCTTCATGGCAGCTTGTAGCAAATCTCTTTGGCCTGGGATGGATAGTGATTCCCACATTGATATGTTTACATTTGTCTTCTTCATCTGATCAATGATGTTGAATGGATATGAAGCATCTCTTTGCTGTCCCTTGGCCTGCACATTCATTCCTTGCATATGGGCAGCAACAACTGGCATTTGAGTTGGCCTAGGAGCTGTTTTAGGCAGCCCTTGCGTGTTTGGAACTGCATTTTGTTTCCCAATAATTTGTGGAGTGATCGAAGATTATGGATTACTTGGAGCCAATGGTTGTTCTTCACCCAAATTTCTCCTTTTTGACCTTATGTTGGCTGCAACACTTTGGGGGATTGTTTGATTCATGCCACAAAAATCTTCTGCCTGCCATTTTACAAGTGTGGCATCATTTGGAGTTGATTTTTGCTGGAATGTTTCTTGTTGTTGGTTATTTATTTGACTCCTTCACCCTCCACACCCATTGTACTCACCATTAATGCTTGATTTAAGGCACCGTTGAAGCACATAGACTGGTTGTGAGGTTCATTTCATGGGAAACACCAATCATACTCTTGAGCTATGTTGTTTTGCACTAGCACTATTACTTTGGAGGCAGATGTAACATTGGAATTATAGGGCTGAAATGGTCTGTTGGCAGGAGGTCTTGTTTGATTTTGATTTGCAACTGGATTGGGTGGTCTTTGAGGCTGGTATGGCTACCTATTAGGCTAAGCTTGAGGCTAGAAAGGAGGTCTAAAACCTTGGGCTTGTTGCCTCTTGAGTGTAACCAGCTCATTACCTAAATTCTGCAATTGCTTCATGAATTCTTGAAGTTCATTTGAGGCATTAGAAGATGAAGTAGAAGCTTCACTTGAATTCTGATTTCTAGGAGTGGGAATAGGAGCTAAAATAGGCACTTGACTAGTACTTGGGCTCTCTAAACTTAGATACAATGGCATTGGGGGCCTAGGAGCTAGCTTGCCAACTTGAATAAAACAATTTTCAGCTCTAATGGCAATCTTTGTAAAGCAACACGGATAGTTGTGCTTCCCATGGATTGAATCAACATAGAATATCAGAATTTAAAGCTTTAAGGTAATATAGAAAAGCACCTTCTATTGTTGGCCTTACTACCACTGGAATTCTCTCCCAAGTCATTTGAAACTGAAGTTGAAGTCAGTCAGCTGCTCATTGGGGGCTCTCTTGATGGTTGTCAACTGTTCCAAAAGGGACAAGTTATCTCCCTTTTCTCCAAACTGCTCATGGAGGGCTATACATAGCTAGTTCCAATTTTGAATAGAACCTGAGGCAAGACTCCTGAACCATTGCAAAGATTTCCCTTTGAATGAATATGCCAACAATTTGACAGTAACTTGCATCTCATTAATCTCATGGATTGCACAAATATTAGCAATATCCTTAACATGATCACCAGGAGTGGTCTGATTCTCCCAGTAAAGTATGGAATGTTCTTCAATGCTGCA
The DNA here is from genome assembly GCA_018340775.1 of Taxus wallichiana var. yunnanensis. NCBI lineage: Eukaryota > Viridiplantae > Streptophyta > Pinopsida > Cupressales > Taxaceae > Taxus > Taxus wallichiana. Next base: position 11,180,315 of record CM031234.1, read on the forward strand.
ACTGGGATTGGATTTTGTGCATTGAGAGCAAGTGGGCTGCTTCCAGTGAAGTTGACATAGGGGTTGTGTTGTGCCATTCTGATTGGCCTTAGAACCCTTGTGGATTGAATGAAAGGCCTACCAAGTGGAGGAGTTGATAGAGTTCTATTTGGTGGAGATGGAGACCTTTGAATTCTCCTCCCTCTTTGCCTTCTTCTTGGAGATAACTGCAGATACTCAAACAACACCTCTTCTTCTCTAACTCTTGACCTTGTGGTGATTCTTCTCATGAGTTTTCAGGTCTGCACTGCTAAAACCAACTGATTCTTCTTCCTTGGAGTCACCAGATGTGTAATTTAGGGCTCTTTTAAGCAAGAAACTTGCAAAAATGCACATCAATTTTGTTGCAATGAAGATGAAGACCTCTAAGGTCCCACCGGGCATGCCAAAACTATTGGTGCAAATCAGCAGACCCTGGATGTTGATCATATTTCTAGTTTGACACTTTGGACATCTAGTGTGATTGCACAACATTGAATCTTTTCCCCAAGTGTGGGACTTGTAAAAATGGGAAAAGAATCTCCAGATTAGAGGTTGGTTCCTCAACTCCTCTGATCAGGTGTATTACTTGTAAGTTGTACAGGGTTTTGAATTCAAGATCCTACTCTAAATTCCAAGGGGACAGAGATAGAGAATGCAAAAACTGAAACTAATGCTAATAAGGTGATGCACCAAAGGAATGGTGAACATTATTTACTTCTAAAATAGACACAGGTCATAGAAATGCAACAAAAATCATGCAAAAACTGATAAAATGTAATGAAAGGTCAGAAATGAAGCAAAACAACACAAACAGAGGATTGAAAACTCATTCACAGAGCTTGCATTGTCATTTCCAATATCAAAAACACATGCATTACAACATCTGAGAGGTAGAAAATAGGTTACAATCTTTGAAGAGGTATGATATTCCACAAAATCACTTTCCAAGGTGAAAAGGGAGCCTGCAATGCATGAAAAATGTCCAACCACTCAAAAATGAGCCAAATCTGGCTTTTCAAAAAAATAAGCCCAGGAGAGAGAAACATTGGAAAATGTGAGAGAGCTTCAACCACTGACCAAAAATGCAATAAAACAGCATGGGAATCCTTACAGGTCCATTCCCTAACATTTTTCACCATGCTGGGAGAGAATGTGACCATTCTTCATAAAAATGGTGGTTGAAACGTCATTTATGTTCATTACCACGTGCCCAAGATGTTTTTCAATTTTCTCTCTCCAAAATCCATCAAAATATAAAATTTATCTTGGAATCTTGTATATAATTTCACCATCTTTCCATTGATATAAAGAACGTGAAAAAATGAGCTCTGGATCGAAAGTTATGGCCATTTGAAAATTTAGGGAAAAACAGGGCCAAAACGGGTTGGCGGGCCAAAAATTTGAAATTTTCCCACTTTTTGCATTTGGGAAAATTTTCCAAAAAAATCCCCATGCTCCACCACTCCTGGTGCCACGTGGCATGTTCTGATTGGACACGGGCCTTCTGTGCTTCATTTTCCACCGTTTTGGCCATTGGAAAATTTTCCAAAAATTCTCCACCGGGCCGATGACCTGAGGACACGTGGCAAGATGTGATTCGCCGTGGGCATTTCCTCTTAAATTTTCCATCGCTATTGACCATTTTCCCTCGTTGGACACATGGTAGAACCCTATTGGATGTGGGATTTTCCCTTCGAATTTTTCCCTGGGCTGTCTTGTAGTTTTTGCCGCCACTAGACATGTGGCAAGATCCCATTGGCTCGTGTTTAGGGGTGGACTTTCCCTTTCAAATTTTCTCACATTTTTCTTTGGGAAAATTTCCAACTTTTCCCCGCATTCCACCAGTCCTGGGACATGTGGCGGGCTCCCATTGGACGTGGGCTCTAGGGGGCAAACATTTTTCTTTTGATTTAACCTTTGGGAAAAAATCCCAATCTCTCCCCGCATTCCGAAGCTCCGACCCCCTAGGGACACGTGGCCTATCCTCATTAGCTGTGGATCTTGGGGGAAAAATTTAACATTGCACCCTCACCGATCTCCTTTTCCAAATTTCCAATCTTTCCTCCACCCTCCGCCGGTCTGATGCCTTAGGACACGTGGCATAACGTGATTGGGCATGGGCCTTTCCTTGAGATTTTCCATGGCGCCAATCACTTAGTCAAATTTTCTATTTTTACTCCGCCCTCCACCACCCCTTTCCTCTAGAGACACATGGCACAATATGATTCGATGCGGGCCTAGCATCAAAAAATTTGCTTGGATCAACCCTTAGAAAAAAATTCCAAATTTTTTTCCTTAGACACGTGGTAGCATCTCATTCGTCTGCGGACCTTTCGAGGGAAAATTTCCCACAAAAACTCTACCAAGCCATAACTTCAAAAATACATGGAGTTAGGAGGAAAACTTTACCTTTCTAGAAAGATGAGAAAAATCTCTATCCAATGGTGCCATTTCCATAAGGTCTTGAGTTCTTGAAAAGCAAAAATTATGACTGAGGCACAAGAGAGGGAAGAATGAAGGGAGTTAGCCACAAAATGAGCAAGGGGCTCATTTTGGATAACACTTCCCTTTATAGATTTAGCACTTCAGATATTCAACATGCATGCATTCTTCATGGTCTTTAGGACCTCATACACCTCTCTCTAGCCTTTATATCTCACTCAAGCTCCCTTACTTCACAACATTCTCAAATAGATAAAATTTTCCTTGTATATATACTGTCTCAAGCATAAACATCATATAGGTCAAACATGATGCATTAGGTCGGTCATATAGAAACTCGAGAACATATCAACATAGGTCGGCCATGCAAGTATAACAAAATATAGAGTAATCACACCATAGGATTATTTTGAACTTTCATGACCCAAATATATGATTTTAATCTCCATCTACTTGAGTTTTCTATTTATGTTCTTCTTAGTAGTTCACACCAGGGAAAATTTTACAAATAGTAATAATTCAAGAATTTGAATTTGGTGATTTTTATGGCCATGGTAGTGCCAAGGTTTCACCCAAAAATTCCACAAACAATATTTTTCCCATGCAAATAGCCAATGAATCTCCGATCCTAACGTATATTTTTATTGAATCGTCGCATGATCGAGAAGCCGAGGATTTTAAAACATTCTTGGATCACCAAGAAATATATGGAACCTTATTGGTCCTTTGGGCTCATTCACCGACATGTATGGGAGTTTTTTTAGGAATTTGATTAAATTCGCCATATATATACATATATATATGTATATATACACACACACACAAACATATATATATATATATATATATATATATATACACACACACACACACACACACATATACATATACATAGATGTAGAATCACTAAGCATTGAGAAAAGTTCAAAGGTTTTTTAATCTTTTCCGATTTTCCAATTTATAAATTTACAAAGTAGTAGAAAAGGATTCAATAAATCAACATTTTGCAATTTTCTTACACAAATAAAAATCAAATAAATCAATGTCTTTCAGGCTATTGCATCGGAGTTTACATTGTACAAGCACTTACTGCAGGTAAATCTATTTACAACATGTTTTCTTTCACATCGCATTTCTTTATCTACTTTTGTAAGTTATTTATGTGATTTTTTTATTTTATGGTATCAAGAATGTCATGAAATTGCAATGCCTTAGTTTATTTTTATCCCATAGCTCTTCCAAATAAAAAATTGTCCTTATAGGATTCGAAAAAAGGGCTACTAAAAAGGGAAGCTCGGGAAAAATCAATTACAACCCCTCCCAGTAGTGGTCTTTGACATTCAAAAATATCATCTTATTTTGAGAAACCATATAAGGAATCACATCCTTCTCCAATAGGACCAACACAATCAAGGGATAATGATTGCATTCAAAATGAAACTCAGAATGAGTTCATTTTTTATTTGATGATTGATGTTGTCAATGACGATGACAATGAAATGCCTCCCCTTGAAGACATTCCATTGAATGAAGTTGAAACTACATCACCTTCCCAATTGAATGTTAGAGGTGAAACTTCTGGCAGTCAACAAAATTTAAATACCACTATAGAATATACTTAGAGGATTCCTATTTATGGAAGAAAGAGAAAGGAAAGAAAATGGGATTTGGGAAGGAGTTTCATGTTAGAGTGGGTTTCTAAGTATCCATTTATTGAACCTATTGCAAATGAGAATAAAACTGAACCTCCCAAATAATGCAAATGTAGAATTTGTAGATCTAATTGGGCAGGGACAAGATAATGTAACTTAATTTGGATAATATTAAGAAGCATGTACGAAAGATATATGAAAAGAAAACTATAGATGACATTGTGAAGAATGTTTCCAAATGGAAAAATGCAGATGATTGTTTACATGTTAGGTATGAAAAATATTTTTAAGAGCATAAGAGAAATGAAAGAATAGTTACAACGAGTGGAGGAACGATTACCTCTCACTTCAACAAGGTCATTCAAAATAGTCTTTTAGGTAAAAGAGTTTAGCTAGCTACTATTTTTCACATTCTGAAAAGAGGTCATCCTATAACAAATTTTCCTAAACAAAAGAAGATGTTTTCTTTTCTTGGTGTCCCACACTTTCCTCATTCTCATTGGTCTAAAATTAGTGTTTGGGATTGCGTAAAATGCATATATACGGTTGAGAAAGAAGACTTGAAAGAGAAACTAAAGTCTGCACATATATTTTTCTAGTGATGAGGATATAACCGTAGATAATACTAGTTGGGTCTATATGCATGTTTATAATATTGAGAATCATGTGAGACATCCTCAATTACTTTCTATTCACAAGATGAGAGAGAACTCCAATGCTAAAAACCTTTGTGAATCGGTGATAATAAGTTTGAAGGAGTTCGATGACATGGATGATGCTACAATTACATCAAATTTGGTATGTATTGGGGCAGGTGGATCATCTAAAATCCAAACATCTCATTTCCCGTATATGATTTTCATTCATTGTATGGCTCATATCATGAATCTAGCATACAAAATAGTTGGCAAATTTAAACTTGCGAGAAAAATTTGGAGAACTTTTTCAAGAGGTGCGTGCTTATTTATGCCGTAGTCCTAAAACATCCATGAAATTACAAATATTTGTAGAAGGAATAAAAATGGGCATAAAATGTTAAAATATGTCGACACTAGGTGGATCTCATTATATCAATTGGTTCGTAGGGTGTATGACGAGTATCAATCCTTATTAGGATTAATGTGGTAGAATCACATGGAAGTGGACAAGACTCAAAATTTGATACATCATTTGACTAATATAGAGACATTTTTGATGTTATGTGGTCTCCTTCCCATGTTGTATGAAATTCATCATTTAATTAAACAATCCTAAGAAATAACTATCTATATTGCTGATTTTTCTAGTTTGAGGAAATGTGTTTGTCTAGCAATAGAATATTTGTTTATCAATGACACTTTGCTTTTTAAGTCCAAAGTTTGATGGTTGGAATAATTTGATAAAGATTGGAAATTCAAGTAGCTTTCTGAAGTTCAACTTGTTTGGGGAAGTATGTGCTTCTGTATGTGGATATGAAACACCAATGGACCTATTACATGTGGTATCCACTAATGCTTTGAGAAGGTAAATGTCATAGGGATGCTATTTAATAACATTATATCATCAACAAGGGTAAGGTTAAGAGAAATTACAGTTTCCCTACTAGAATAAATAAGGGAACATTTTAGTAGGGATGTTTTACTTGAAGCAATGGCTTTAGTAAATCCCACCTATTGGAATAGTGTCCAAAATGAAATATTTTTATAGGAAGACTACCACAAGAGATTGAATACATTGATTCAACATTTTTGTAAGCCTATTAATATAAATGAAATGAATACACCAAAATTATAATCTCAATCTCTCTCAAATTTTTCCCACTCTGCACAAATGTTGATTTTTATACAGGCTTCCCTATGGCTATGTTGGATCCTTCAGTCCGGCATCCGACCCCACTCCCGACACCTCTAGTGATGAATCATCACAAGTCCTTCCTAGGACATGGAAATATGTGGTATTAGGGTCTCCAAAGGTGTCACAAGCTGTTAAAATACAACCCAATTTGTAGGATGGGGTGCATTCTCTATAGTTCCCTCACATATCACGAGATGGTACTCGGCATCAAGAGACATGTCACCGATTGGAAAATTTATGGGCCTTAGGACACCTCTAGAAGATACAATAAAATGGTCACACATCAATTGGGCCCCTGTGGTCCCCTTGAGATTGCACCTATGCTAAATGAATTCATCCTCTTCACTTTCAGCCATAAAGAGGATTTTGATCGAGTGCTTCTCGGGGTCCTTGGTTCTTTGGAAGGTGTGGTTTTATATTAGGAAATGGACCTTAGGTTTCAACCTTCGTACAAAAATAATGACACAAAAACTGATATGGGCTCACCTTCCAAGTATCCTATTAAATTTTTGGGACACTATGGTTATTTAAGGTATTACTCTCTCCTTATGATCTCTAATTACTATCGATCAAGCTACCAAAGAGAAATCTAGGCTCATTCGGTCAAGATTCGTGTTAATACTTGATGTAAGTAATCCATTGACCTTCTCTCAAATTTTGGTATTTGGAATCAACCTATTGAATATGAATATGTTCCATAGGCCTGATCCATTTATAAGAGCATAGGTAATATGGCCCCTTCTTGTCCCTTGAAGCCAACTCCAAAATAGAAGCACCTTGTGCACACTCCAAAGTTGAAGGGTAAATATATCCCCAAAAATATTCAAGAGGTGGGCACCTCCAATCCCTTTGTTGATTTTATGGAAGAAGGTGAGATCCCTTCCTCAAAGGTCCCCCTGTACAACCAATTATTGACTCTCTAGTAGACCCCCTGCTCCTCCCTCTTCCCCCTCACTTCGTGCTCTCTCTGAACTCCTACTAAATGTTGATCCCCCTTTTCTTATCCCCCAAAACTTTGAGGAGGTTTTATCTTCTAAAAATATTTCCCCTTATCCAAATCCTTATCCAAAAGAAAAATATTCTTTTCCCTCTCCTTCATCTTTGGTGATCGAAGAGTTTATCCCACCCAAAAATAATAGAAGAATATGTAAAAAAATTGGGACCTATGAATAAACAAAGATAATGGGAGGCCCAACAAACAAGTCAAGATTTAGTTAGAGAAAACTCAATATATTGCACAAGTAACCCAAGGTACTCTCTCTATTGAGGGTGGAGGGAAATCCAAACCCAAAAATGAAGATTCTCTCTTGGAACATTAGGGGATAAATGATCCCCAAGAAAATAAGAGTCCTCAAAGATATCATATTAAAACATTCTCCAAATATCATCATGTTGCAAGAGACTAAACTCAAGGAGGATAATATCCTCCCTAGGATTGGCCCAACGCCTCCTTTGCCTCCCATACCTCATCTGGTAACTCTAGAAGCCATTGTACTTTTTCAAATAATACAATCCTTTTTGGGGAGTGTATCATTAACAATCCTCATTTTTTGGGTATTTTATTTCAAGAAATTGGATCCATTTTGGGTTAGATTTTTGTTAATGTCTATCCCCCAAACTTGGAATCTCAAAGAGCTAACATTTGATAAAACATACTCGAATTTATAAGTAGTGTAAATATTTACCTTAGCTCATTGCAAAGGATTTTAATGCCCCTTTCTTTTATTCAAAAAAACAAGGAGGTACTCTAGCTAGTTGTAGCATTATGGAATCTCTTGCTAGATTTAATAGATAGGGTGAGTTATTTTATTTTTATCTTCATGGGGATTCCTTTATATAGTCAAATATAATATTAGGTTTTAATCACATTCAAATTTAGTTAGATAGGGTTCTTGGTTCCTGGATTGGATCTCATGCTTTAGTGACTTTTATTTGATGGCCCTCCTCAAGGATGCTTCCAACCATATCCTCTTGCTTTTAAGAGAAACAAAATTTCAAAATTATAAGAATCTCCATTTCAAAATTGAATTATCCTAGTTACATAATCATAACCTAAATAAGATCTTTAAGGATTGGTGGAAGGTGGAAATACATGGCTCATCTATGTATAGATTCATGAAGAAGCTTAGTTTCATCAAAAAGTAACTTAAAATTTGGAAGATCAATTCCTTTGGGGACATAGCAGAGAGGAAACATAAACTCTCATTAAGGATAGCTATAGTATCATCCAATATTGAATTAGCTGGAAGAACTCCTTTTTACACCAACAAGAATTTTCAATTTTGAGTGACTTTCATAATACTCTTGTTGAGGAGAAAATATTTTAGTGAAAAAATCCAAGGCTATTTGGATTTAATAAAGAGATCGTAACACTAAGTTTTTTCACACTACTGCCATCAAACATAAGAGTAGGGATAAGATAAAGGAGCTCTTAGATATGGATGGGAAGCATGTGAATTCGAGGATGTGTCATTTCCACGTAATTGGTTGAATTTTATTCTAACCTTCTCAAGGAGGAATGTCCCACTAATGAGGATGACATTTTGAAATCCTATAGCACATCCTAAAATTAATTATGGATGATATTAATGACAAGATAAATAAGCCATTTTTAGTTGAAGAAGTTCGTATACCTGTTTTTGCTATGAAAGGTGACAAATCACCGTGTTTCGATGGATTTCCTACAACTTTCTTTCAAATATTTTGGAACATTATAAAAATTAACTTACTTGAATCATTTAATGAGTTTTAGGATAATGGCTCCCTTCTAAAATAATGGAATAATACTTTTTTAGCCTTGGCTCTGAAAGCTTTAGGTTCCAAGTCATTATCCTTTGTAATACTTCCTACAAAATCATTACTAAGATGTTGGCTACTAGGTTGAAACCTTTTATGGATAGTTTGATTTTTGAGCAGTAGAATGGTTTCATTGGGGTTGTATGATCCAAGGAGGAGTAATATCTACTCATAAATCTATCCACACATCTCATCACTCTAAATCAGTAGGGATGATTATTAAGTTAGATATATAAAAAGCTTTTGATTGAGTCAGTTGGTCCTTCCTTCTCAAAGTACTTAGAAAATTTGGTTTCTATGATAAATGGTGCAATTGGATTCATAGTTGCATCTCATCCCCACACTTCTCTGTTTTGGTGAATGTTATTCCTACAAGTTACTTTGCTAATAGCATGGGTATTAGACAAGGGGACCCTCTCTCACCTTTTCTCTTCCTTCTTATGGCTAATACTTTAAGTAGGGCCCTAGGGGTACTAAAAATGTTTCTGGCATCTCGCATTTAAAAATCACTTCCATGGTTCCAACGGCTACTAATAGTCAATTTGTAGATGATACTTTCCTACTGGGGGAAACCTCAGTTGTTGAAGCTAGAACTTTGAATAATATTCTTGAATATTATCGATCATCCTCGAAACAACTTATTAATTTTTCCAAAATTTGTGTTGCCTTCATTAATACTCCCCCCATTAGGTTAGAAAGATTGTAGATATTTTTGGTTGCAAAATGACTAATCTCCCATCTTTCTACTTGGGAATCCCTCTCTTCAAAGGAAAACCACTAAAAACCCTCTGGGCTCAGGTGATTAAAATATTTCAGAATAATCTTGTGGGTTGGAAGTGTTATCTCCTTAGCAAAGTAGTAAGCTACAATTTATTAAGACAAATCTTCAAATTCTTCTAATATATTTCATGTTTCTTATTAATATGCCTTTTTGGTTGTTTCCCATATAGAAAAAATTCAAAAGAAATTTATATGGTCTGGATCGAAGAGCTTAAAATAATTCACCTATTTCCTAGAATGTTTCTTGTAAACATGTTTCTAGGATTTGATCTGTTTCTCTCTTTTGACTTTATGTGGCAAGATGGTCAGTGGGTACATTGAAAATAATGGTAATAAGCCTTATTGGTGCATCCCTTTTCGGGAAGAATGTAGCTTGATCCAGATGTAGTGTATAGAAAGACTCAAGAATTTTCTTTCCTCTCATTACATTCAATTTTCCCCATCTCAAGTCTGCGCAAATCTGGGCCGAGTTACCCATTAGGTTGTTTCTTGGTTAAAGCTTCCTATATTTTGAGACCTCATCTCCCTTATGGACCAATGCTTAGACAAATATGGATCCCTCAAGTTATTCCTAAAATTGGTTTATTTTCTTGGATCTCCTTTCGGGATGTTATTCTTTCTGGGGAAAACCTAAAATTAAGGGAATTCTTTCTCCCAAGTCGTTGCATCCTTTGCCTCATTAGTATGGAAATCTCTACTCACCTTATTTTCTAGTGTCCATTCTCCCATTCTCTTTGGTGTCTCCTTTTGGAAAGATTTGAGATTGCATGGGTGTTTCCCTCTTCTCTATCTCAATATTTTCTCAATGGATGTCCCCATTCCAACACTCTATCGCTTTCCTTTCTGGAACATGTTGCTTCCCTATGTTTTAGGGAATTTAGAAAGAAAGGAATAGGTGTATATTTAAGGAGAAAACTCGTGATTTGTAGTAGGTATTCATTAGAGTGATATTTGGATTACATCAAAACTTGAACTTGTTGTATCTAGAAAAAGCATAAATAGAAAGTTATTTTAAGTCTCTCGGAACCTTGACCAAGCCAAATGATTAACTAAAATTGATTAATATGGGGGTACTTAATATAATATAGGAGGTTATAAATGTTGTAAATAAATGTGATAAATTAATATAAAAATTACTGAATCATAAAACTAATGAAGTAAATCCCTAACATGCAAGAAGATGGTGAGGAAATAACTCACCGATTGTTGATGTCTGTCATAGAGTGTCGCAGAGATGACTGGAGAAAACATAAGTAGGAGCAACTATGCAGGGGTCCCATAAATACTAGATATGGAGGATATAAGTGGAATGGGGCACCTAGAATAAGACCAGGGTGCCCACGTGCACTCTAGTATGTAATGCGGGCACCATGGTCTGAAAAAATATCCATAACTAGTTCTCACAAGGTTATAAGGTGGTATGAAACCCTCGTTGTGTGTCACATCAGGTTCAATCTCCCACATTGTATGTCTCCAATAATCTAATCTAATGTAGATACCTACGAAGACAAGGAGTATCAAAATCCTAAAAATAAAGATGTAGAATGAATGGGTCAAATCGACCTCAACATCACAACAATGGGCTTACTAATTTGAGCACCGCACTTTACATTTCAAACTTGAATGTAGTTCTAGTGAATGTGTGTATATCATGACCTAGGTGTTCTTGTGCTATTCGCAATATGTGAAATAGTGAGAAATAACTAAATGTAGAAAATTCAATAACATGTGTGCATGGAATAGAATAGAATCATCCCCCTATGAAGTGTGATGCAGACTCCCTAGCTTGTGCATTGATGATGGAGCTATGTGGATGCAAATTCAATAGATGGATGTAACTCTATATGAGTGATATTAGTAGAATGATGCTAGGTACCTCATTATGGTCTCATAAATTTATATTTATGAGGTTCTCTTGATCTAATTTTTAATTAACCTTGATATGGCCGAATAAGAAAAAGATAAGTATGAAAAACCGATAGAAAGATCCCAAAAGGTGGCGGGAAAGTAGAAAAAGGATCGGGGAACCCATGGGCACCCCAATACTACCATGGGTGCCCCATCTGAGGCTAAAATGATAGGAAAATGCTGAAATATATTGGGCATGTAGATAAAAATGTGTGGGAATGACGAAATAAAAGTAAAATAAGATGGCCAAAAGATGGGATTAATTAGTAATTTCTTCACTCAAGAACCTTCTAAATAATAGTATGAGACCGAGATAAATAAATGTCTAAAGTGCATGATTTTGTGACTACATTTTCCCCCACTTTATGTTGGTGAGCTAAAAGCTTGGTAACATAAAGTAATTAGAAATGCGTACCTGATGTCCATGAAGAGTGTAGTAGAAATGTGCCAAGGACTAGACAAAAGTGTGGAATGAAAAAAGAAGATGGAGGAGCGTGGAAACTAAAGATGAAAAATGTGCAAATAAAAAGGTGATGAGAGTGAACCTAGGGTGGAATGCATGTGTAGTTATTACAGTGTGTAGTGTACTTGCATGGTTAGTAAAATCATGTGTTGTCACAGAATGTTTTTTTTGCCCCCAATTTAACTTGATTATTTATCATACGACCAGGACATCTAAAGAAAATGATCAAGTAGTCAAATATGTATGTATGTAAAAATGCTATGTGAAATAAGCATGTATATGTAAAGTATGTAAATGTAAAATACACAAAATGAAAAAGTGTAAATGGAACATGTGCACCTGATCCATGTCGAGAGAAAGAGTGTAGAAGGATATCCTGTACTGTGAGTTTTTTGGGTGATCTCACGCCACCCTAGTTGAAGAAGTGTAGGGAGGAAATGCTCTGTGTCCTCCAAGCTCTAACCACTTCTACTAAAATGTGTGTGAAGAGATATCTGTACTATCCTGGTTTTTTGGGTGATCTGATGCCACTTGGCTGAAGTAGTATAGAGAGGCACACCCACTGCAACCCCAAGACCATGCTCGCTTCCCAAAATGCTAAGGACACCATGTCCTATAAAATCTACTATGTATGTGGTTCATAAACTGGTATGAACCCACTCAATGTATAAAACTGAACTTCTTGTGTAGAATCTTTGTGTTAGTATGTAAAAACCCCCAAATTATGCCCCCTCTTTGGGGGCTCATGCGATATCACTGATAGGAGACATGTGGCCCTAAAAGAGGACTAACCACATGTATGTTGGAACCCTAGAAAGTGCTTGGTAGAAACCAAGGCATGCACAAACAATAAGGCTAGCCAAAGACAAGTGTAAGAAAACAATGCATGCATATAGAAAACATGTGTAAGCTCAGAAACAGATTAAGTAATGTAAACACACAAGAAAACAAAAAATCCACACAAAGTGGGTTACAAAATTGGGATACCAATCATGATTTTGCAAGAAATGTAAGTTCGTCATGGCCACAATCAGCAAGCAAGTGTGCACACAAATTATAGGGCAAAGCCCATAGAAAATAACAAACAATAACAGATAAGTACAAACAAAAAAATAAAGAGTCATGGAAACATAGAATCTTGCAAAACAAGTGTTACACATGGAACACCTATTAGCATGTTAGAGAAATAAACAATATGTCAAAATCATGTATAATCAAGTAATGTAAGATGTTAAGTACAAAATGAAACAATAGCACCTGGATGAGACGAATGTGGATGCCCCCAGTGACTAGTATAGTAAGGGTAGAAGGAAAGCATCCATGCCATGTGTAAGATTCGTGTATCTATGATCACACTAAACAACAACGTGAGTGTGCATGTGGGGATGGTATAGATAATGACATATAAGAAATCAATCTAACATGTGTAATAAAGTGATCATGTAAAATACTAGTAAACACGAGTAAATGCTCTAAGACAATGAAATATGATGTGGGTGGATGGAATGGAATGCAATATGGAATAATATGAGCCATGTTCCCCCAAGTGAATGGAATTTTATGTAGTGAGGTTCATTTTTTTCCCCTCAATAATCAAGAATGAACCATAAACAGGAGTGCCTCATCGGGAATGGTTAAATAGTATTTATTGTATCTAATGCGATGTGATGATTGTGTAAGTGTGGTGATGAAATATGACCTATAGAAAGGATTTACATGAACCTTATAGCCAAAGCGTATATCAAAAATTAATGAATTGATGAGTGATGATTTAACCTAAGTGTATATCACTATATTATAAATTGACAAGTGATGATTTATCCCTAAGCATATATCACTATATAATGATTGGTAAGGAGTGGTGATGTAACCTAAGGTGTATACCACTACAAGATGATATAATGGGGGTGGTGATCTAGCCTAAAGTGTATACCACTACTGGATAGAACAAGTGAGTGACGATTTAGCCTAAAGCATATGTCACTAGCCTAGGAATGTCATAGGATGAAATGTCACATGGTGAATGTAAGGTCCATTTGATTTGTAAACCCTCGGCAATCGAGTATGGACCAAGGAACTAAAGTGCATCATAGGGTGGTGAGCATAACACATAGAAGAAAATGCAATGGTGAAAATAAATGACCATGTGATGAGTATAATATGTAAATATGTGGTGTATGAAATGCGATGGTAGGTATGTAGCATGCATAAAATGTAATTTATAATGCGCAGTGAAAGTAATATAATGTGTAGGGTTAAATGTAATGATATAAGCATATGTGATGAATACTAGTATAGTACTTATAAAATTTATGATATGAAGATGTGTAGTGTATGACATGACTAGGTATAGTTTGGGTAGTGATATATGTAGTGTGTAGAATGACTAGGATATATGATGCGTAGAATGACTTAGGTATGACGTAAAATGTGTGTAGAATAGTAATAGAATGTAGACTAAGTGTATTATGTATTGGTGTATAGCACATGATGTGTGATGAAATGCAATGTATAATATCTATAGTGTAGTGTGTGAGGTTCAGTGTAATGGTAATCCCTCAACAGTCAAGTGTGAACCAAAGCATAAGAGTGTGTCATCGGGTGATGAAACTAAAGTGTGTAATGAGTATGCATATGATATGAGATTGATGTATGAGAATACAAAAGTGAGATAAGCGTAAATGGTAAGATTGGGGGAGATGTGGGATGTTATTCCCCCCAAGTATATGATAATGTGTGTACTATGTGATAAATGATGCATTAGGGTGATGAAGCATTATAAATTTCATGTAATTGACGATGTGTAAGGAGCGTTAAAGTATTATAGATGTTTGTATGTATAGGTGGTGATGTAATGGAGGAATATGGTAATGTAAGATGAAACGAGGTTCTTTATGGTAAAATACCCCTCAATAGTCATATAAGAACCATAAGAATATGAGTGTGTCATCAAGAGGGTAAGGTGACAAGAGTCACCTACCAAACACCAAGTTTTCATTTAGCGGTGGAAGCATGGTCAAAAAAAGTAACAATAGGACCATGTGATTGTGGTGGAGTTTTCAATGTGTCATGACCACTAGTATGAGGATTAGTTGCTTTGACATACGTGATTGGTTGGAGCTTAGAATTGAGAGGAGGCCATGTTGCATTGAGTCTCAAGGGAGACTGCTTAGGTTGAATTGGTAATGCAGTTGATGACTTAGTAGGAGTGGTTTGTAAACTAATTTTGATAGGTGGTTGACTGTGTTGACTTGGAGATACCATAGAGGATATCTTAGGTGGTGCTTGTCTTTTCGAAGAAGGTGTATGAGAAATAGTGGTGTGATACTCATTAAGTGGAGGTGAGGTAGTATCGAGATAGGAGAATCATGTGATGGTACTATAGTAGTTTTATTATTAGGAGAAGGATTAGCAGGCACATGTGAGTGATCATCAATAATAATCAGTGTAATCAATAAGAGGATCATCTAGAACTTTCTTAAAAGGTTAGCAACAGAGCACTAGTATCCTTATAATATGGTGTAGTCATTATGGATGGGCATGTATTGAATGAGATAAAACCCTGACACTCAAGATGTTTGATCCTATGTTGTAAAGCATAGTAATAATTTTCATTATGTCCATTGATCCTATGATAGTTGCAATATGGAAGACCTTGATATTTTGTAAGATGATAAGGAGGATAACAATGAGTAGGTGGTAAAGTGTGATCAAATTATGAAGAAGAAGTTGAGTAAGAATATCACATTGCGTAGTATTATACTCAAATATGAGAGGCTCGGGTAATGTAATGTCTTGAGGCTCGGATATATGACATGTAGTAGACATATATTGCATATAAGATGTAGAAGGAGTAGAAACATGGGATTGAGAAGCATCTTTAAGTTGTTGAATTTCATATCTAATAGATGTAATGGTTGATTTCATAGCCTTAAATTCATCTTGAAATAAAGCATGTAGAGCTTGAATTGAATCTAATAGGGGTTGAGTAGATGGAGGATCACTAGGATCAGATTTATCAGATAAATGATCGAATATAGAACTGATTTGGTGTGGTGGCATATTGTCATCTAAATACATGTAGTCTAGTTGTTTTTACAAAATAGCTTGATAATGAGGATATATCTCAAGTAAATTAGATAAAGAGACTTGAGGAAATCAGGGATCCATGATAAAAAGATAAGAAAATCCCTAGAACGAAGGTGGATTCAAAGGTCGGGTTCACCAAAATGATTAACTAAAATTGATTAATATGGGGGTAGTTAATCTAATCTAGGAGGACATAAACACTATAAATAAATGTGATAAAGTAATATAGAAATTACTAAATGATAAAACTAATAAAGTAAAACCCTAATATGCAAGAAGGAGGTGAGGAAAGAACTCAAATGATTGTTTATGTATGTCACAAAGATGACTAGAGAAAAAAGTAGGAATGACTAATGCGGGGGTCTCATAAAGACTAGATCTGGAGGATCTAAGTGGACTGGGGTGCATGGAATAGGATTGGGGCACCCACGAGCACTTTGGTATGTAATTTGGGTGCCCTGGTCTATGAAAAAGCTCCATAACTAGTTCTCATAGGGTCAGAAGGTGGTCTGAAACCCTCATGTGTCGCATCAAGTTTGTTCTCCCATCTTTGTATATCGCCAATAATCCAATCTGATGTAGAGATATGTAAGAAGACAATAAGGAGTATCAAAACCCTAAAAATAAATATGCGAATGAATGGGTTAGACTAACCTTAGCTGCCACAACAGTGGGCTTACTAATCTGAGTGTTGCACTACATTTCGGACCCAAATGTAGTTTTGGTGAGTGTGTGCATGTCGTTCCCTAGGTGCTCTTGTGCCAGTCACACTATGTGAAATAATGAGCAATAACTAAATGTAGAAAATGTAATAGCATGTGTGCATGGAATAGAATAGAATCCCCCTATGAAGTGTGATATAGACTCCTAGCTTGTGCCTTGATGATGGAGCTATGTGGATGCAAATGCAATAGATGGATGTAACTCTAGATGAGTGATAGTAGTAGAATGATGCTAGGTCCCTCATTATAGTCTCATAACTTTATATTTATAGGGTTCTCTTGATATTATTTTGTAATTAACCCCGACATGGCCGACTAATAAAAAGATAAGGAAGAAAAACTACTAGAAATAGCCCGAAAGGTGGTGAGAAATTAGAAAAAGAATCGGGGTGCCCAAATAAGGATAAAATGATGGGAAAATGCCAAAAATACTGGGCATGTAGATAAAAATGTGTGGGAATGATGAAATAAAAGTAAAATAAGATGGTCAAAAGATGGGATTAATTAGTACTTTGTTCACTCAAGAACCTTCTAAATAGTAGTATGATACCATGATAAATAAATGTCTAAAGTACATGATTTTATGACTACAACAACTCCTCATTTCCCTAGAAACATCTTCTACAATATCAGCTCGGGCTAACACCTCTTGGTCCCCCCAACAGCTAGCTAAATATCAACAATGATGGTACAACTAAATGTAACTCGAGTTCCTCCGGTGGAGGTGCTATTCTTAGGGATGAGTTAGGTAAACCCCTAGATGCCTATACATCTTTCTTGAACTAGTACAAATCAAAGAGTTAAAGCCCTATCTATTCTTAAAGGTATTGAGTTGGCCCTTAATATTGGCTCTGGATAGATTATAGTTAAAAGTGATTCTCTTAATCTTGTAAGAATTCTCAACTCAAATGAACCTTCTCAGTGGACTATATGCAACATAATTAAGGATATTAGAGTCCTACAATATCATTTTCAAAGTGGATCAAATTTTAGCATATATATAGGGAGGGTAACAGGGGTTGGCTAGCATGGGTGTCCTCTCAAATGGTCAAAATAATTGGATAGGATATTTTTCGAAGGACCTCCTTACACTTGGTACTAATGATTTTCTCCTAAAAATTTAGTTCCATTTGGATGATGAATCGTAACTCCATCTTTTTAGTTGTGGCTTCACCCACATACATCATGTCCAAGATGGTTTCTTTCTTTTTTTGGTGTCAACAAAGGAAATGATAAGACTTTTGTTGCATTTAATGTCATTTATAGCTTTGGTGGATCATTCTCGTGTGATGGATGGGTTCATTCAATGATGCTACACTCATGCATTTATTATTATTAAGGACAGTTCTTAATTTGAATGTCTAAAATCACGTGTGAGTGATTGGATTGAAGGGGCTTGCCATTTCTATTTAAACAACGTCTACTTTAGGCCTTTGGGAAATCTGTCACTATCTTTACTGTTCATAATGAGGGCCTAATAAAAATAATTGAACCTTATTCATGTGAAGAGGTTAAGGCTGACCATGAGGTTTGGAATATCTTAAAGGTGGGTGGGATTATGCCTTTCATGGAAAGGTTGTCTGGTCACTCTGTTAGAGTGACCAATAGTGTGTTGGCTACCTGGAAAAAAGGGAGAGTTAAAGTGGGTAAAAAAATTCTTCTCTCACCCTGAAATAATCGCAATGGCTACGGGGTTCTCGGTGATGGGATACATTTAATTTAAATGCCCATTGAGAGTGAAATGGATGATTACTAATGTTAGGGTGAAATTTTACAAAAATACTAGTTGGGATTCGAAAGATATTCACTCCTACAATCATGGGAAAACGTTACGAGTAGTTGATGAGATATTTCACTATGGAGGGGAGATACAAGGTGATCCATGGTCCTCAAATTTTTATTCTCTTACATCTTCAACATGATAAATATGTAAATTTAGATGATTTTCTTTTTTATTTGCTTGAATTGTCACCCAGGAGCTTGTTATAGAAGAGGAAGGCCCCTTTGTCCATCATGGCTATGTTTACCTACTCTTTAAAATGAAATCTTCCCATAATTATATTTCTCGCTTCCCTCCTAATCTTTGAAAGCAGCATTGTATCCCCCTACACCCTCTTAGCATTTTCCCTCTTTTCCCTCTTCTTCGCCTACTCCTCCCTATTGTCTCTGTCATCGGATTTGTATCCCCTCCGACTCATATTTTGATTTCTTGATCACTTTGTCGAATGATATGGTGTATTCCCTTCCTTCACTCATGTCTCACCCTCATCCTCTCGGTTATATTTCCTCACTTCGAGCCCTCCTCTTACCTTTCTCGCATTGCCACTAAATCTCTCCTTGTTATGGCTTCCCCTTCTTTAGCCTTTTCCAACACTTATCCAATTTCTCCTCCATTCTCCCCGATTATCACCATGGCTCCGCCTAACTCTAATACCTATACTTTGTAGGTATCTAATGTTTTTCCACCTTCTTCCCCATGGATATTAATTTTATTAGGATATTCTTGACGTTATTTTGGATCTTTCTTCAACTTACTCGGACTCCCCACCTCCAAAAACTTGGGTTCTCCCACCATCTCTTTTGCATATACAAATATTACTGCAACTTTGAAGTAAAATTTGTAAAATATCCCTCTTGCTCAACAAAGAGCTAATGAAGCGATATTTTCCTTAACATTACGGGAAACTTAAGAGGGCCTTTTTGGCCATTAAAGATTGGAATAAATACGGTGACAAGACTTCAAAAAGCGTTAATAAAGACTGTCTTGAACTCATCAAGCTAATGATGTGTTGGTTGAAATAAAATG
Organism: Taxus wallichiana var. yunnanensis; assembly: GCA_018340775.1. NCBI lineage: Eukaryota > Viridiplantae > Streptophyta > Pinopsida > Cupressales > Taxaceae > Taxus > Taxus wallichiana. The sequence continues at coordinate 11,199,827 of CM031234.1, forward strand.
ATACTTTTGTTACTAAAGATGTTGTTGACAATTTGTTGAGAAAATTCATACTATGTAATGGCCCTTGCTAGAAGTGGGTATTTTGAATTTTTATTTTTTTCCTTCGGAAATTTCTCTATGTTTTACTATTATATCTTTCCTTAAGGTATTTTTGTACAAGGATGAGGGTCCTTTCAAAACCCCCACTTTTACCCTATTTATAAAAAATAGAAATGGAATGAATATTCTAGGTATTTTAAGCAAGGACATTTTGTGTTATCAATCCCATGAATTTTCCTCTACAATGATTGAGTAGTTCAAATGTTTGGATAATCCCTTAGAGTGTGCAACAATAACCCAAATATGGAAAAAATTAGGTTAAGTACTATTTTACTGAGAAAACCATGTTGAATTTTTTTCATTGAATGAGCTATATCAAACAATGATTTTGGGTTCAATTGAAGATGAGAGAATTTTTTGTGCCTTTATAAAGTAAAAATTGCAAAAAAAATTGCTTGATTTTTTTTCGAAAACTATTTGAGAATTTACAAATCATGGTACAAAGTGGATAACTTTCCCTATGACATGGATTTGACAATATAGAATTCTATTAATAAAAGAAGAGAGGATGAAAATAATTCCACAAATACAACAGATGACCCTATTATAGAAATTGAATGTCAACAAATTGAGAGTCGAGAACTAGGAAAGAAAATGATAGAGATGATCCACCATCAAATCGAAGCTTCCATTTGTGGATATCACATGATATAGCTGTTGATATAATATATTCAAATATTCAGTACATTAATATGATAATATATTTTTCCCTATTTGTATTTTTTTAAAACACAATGTCAATGTGTAGTATTTTGAATGAAACTTGAAATACATTGCATTGATTTCTAGTCTTTAAAATAGAAATACATTGTTTAAAAAACATGTATGAGATGGATATCACATTATATAGATGTTCATATAATATATTCAAATATTAAGTAAATTGTTCTAATAATATCTTTTTCCTTATTTATATTTTTTTAAAATACAGTGTCGATATGCAGTCTTTGGAATGAAACTTGAAATACATTGCATTGGTTTGTAGTCTTCTAATAAAAATACATTATTTAAAAACACTCATGTTTATCATATGCCTACAAAGCATTAATATAAAAGGTTTGTCATTTTCGTGAACCACTATGTATTGAAATGAAAAATAATACTATTCCTCATTCAACTTGCTTGAGACATGCCTTGTATGAAAATATTGAAAGTTGCAACAAACGCAACTATTTTCAAAATTAAATTAATCTTAATTATCTCATCTTCTGTAACATTTTCCACTCTTCATCTGTTACAATTCTAATTTGTTATAAATCAGAGTGACTAACATGTAACTTTGTTATTAATTCATAACTAAGAGTGGAACTTTCCTTTATTGTTGTATGAAAACTTACTGACAAGGTTATCAATGGTTTAACAAAGCAAAAATGTTTGTCTCATCTACATTCTCAAGAATTTGGTTCTTCTCTCACATCACTTTTTCTTTCATGTTCTTCTGGAATGCATCCTTCTTAAATACTTGGTGTGTTTTTCAAAATCATTGGCAAACCAAGATTTGTGAAATCATGTAACTATTGTAACATTATTTGACACTTATTCAACAATTCATGTGTTTTTCCTAGCATCACACACTTTTGAATGATAGATGATAGCTTTATTGAGGAGTCAATATGGTTTTAAATTCCGTTGGATGTTAGTTCTATGTCATTTAATTTGTATATAGGTTCCAAAATTTTCCTTATTGTATCCTCTCTTGAAGCCATCACTTTTCTCGCTACCGCCACTTATTCGCAGAGTTTATCATAGATTCCACAGTAGATCAACCATGAATTAAAACAATCTAATCAAATAATCAATTATTTGGTTTATTTCCCCAAAAATTATCCATCATATTAATATCTACATTTTTATAAAATTTGGATAATTTGGTATTGGAAGATTGTATTTCCTTTTGTGCTTTCGCCATCTCCTTTTGCAATAGTTCATTTTGTTTTCTATCTTCCTTCTAGCAATATTTCCTTCCTTGAATTTTCTCTCTTCCTCTAGGCTATGTTCCCATTTTTGGCCTTTTCTTTCTTTGCCTTCAAAACCTCTTACAATTCTCCCAACATTTATTCTAATATATTATTCTTACTTTTCATTTAATGTAACTTTTTCTTCACTTATTCTAGTTCCACATGTGCATGTTCATTCGTAGTAGTGATCGTAGTCATAGAAGAAGATCATTTTATCATCTTCTCCAAATCTTTGGTCTTATTAATTATTACTTTTCTATTTTCTTTCTCATTTTTCAGGTCTACCTCTAACTTTTGAATTTTATTATTCAAATTATTGTTCTCTTTGTCTACCTTTAGAAATGTTGTGTATACCACATCATTGTTCCTTTTGATACATTTATTTTTTCACAAGGTTTTATTCTAGTAAAATCCATTTGAAGGGTGGTTACATTGTAGTCACGGAAACCATTTGATTCTCTATTTTTACAACATTGGGTACATCATACATGTATTCCATGGTATCTGTGTCTAGTTTATATGTAGGTAATACCCTCATTGTGGTAGGATATGAAATTACAGTAGCCTTATAACATTTTCTTCTTGTTTCTTTATCTCTTTCTAATTTGTGGGCAAAATCAACTTGGTAATCAAAACTTGATGTGTTTGAATTAATGAAATGTTTGAATAGATGAGTAATTTAATTTTGGTGTTAATTTCCCTATGGATTATAAATTTTTTTAGGGGTGGCACCGCCTTTTGTAATTAGTTTCCTTGAGGAAATGCTACCCTGCACAAGATTAATTGTATATGTATCTGTCTTTTTCCTCTTCTCGAGTCCTTATTAGATAGTAGGAACTTCAAATATTTGTATTGGACTTTTAAAAATATTTTTTTTGTGGTAATGTTTGACCACTACTACCACCATCACTAGAACCTCCAATAATAGAAATACTAACATATTAATTTCTAACTTCTCCTCTTGAATTTTCAACTATGGCTGAAACGTTTGTTGAGGATTTGACTCCGGATAAAAATGCATTGGATTACCACTTTTAGTTGTTGTATGCAGTGGTCCTTTAATGAAGGTGAATATCTAAGGCCTAACCTACCAAAACCTCTTCTAGGATATACCTCTAGTAGAAGCCAAATTGGTGCAAGGGATATACTAAACTTGTTTTACAATTCAGTCTTGATAATGAACATTTACCTAAAGAATACAAATCCTTTGTATACGCACTTAGATTGCTGGTGATTTATCATTATGATCCCCTGATCTGAGGATCTCATCTCTAACTTCATTAAACAAGTTATATGGCATATACTCAAACACTATTAGATATATTGCTTCTTTACACAAACTTGTATTAGTACAAGCAACTATATGCATGAAAACATGAAATTGGTTACCTGAGGCCCTTGCTCATAGCTCCATTGTTCTTGAAAACCATCACATATCCAACATCAACCTTGCTCACTCTTAACTCCATTTTATCCTCTTATTCCTCTAGTTCAATTCTCATACATTGTTCTTGAAACACAAGATAGACCTATATAGGCCTCTTTGGGTCTAAGTGCTCAAAACAGTATGTAGGGTCTTAGATCACTCTTTATGCACTGAAAACCCCTTATCTATCTTATCACAAGATCATTTAGGCCCTTTATGCAGTCATACACTTACATTTCAACATAGCTCTCCTTATTAGGCCTTATTGGCTACTAACCCTATTAACATGCAATTTCCCATGCATCACAACTCTTCATGAAACAACCATATAATCCAATGAGGAATCTAGACACTCTTTATGTATTTCTTGTTCATGTCCAAATTTCATGGGCTTGTGCTTTGTATGGATTATGAGTTTTTTGATGTTGTCTATATAAATTAGGCTTATTTAGCCCTCAAGAGAATAATGAAAGGATACTACTTACCAGATGTTCTCACCTAAAATTTATGGATCCACCTCTGCAATCATGAAAAAATAATATCTACCAAGTTTTAGGGACTAATTACAAGGTTTTACCACTCATCAAACTCATCTTCTCCTTATTTTGTACACACATGACAATCAGCCCTACAAATCTTCCTCTATCTTTTCCGCACATGTGAATTGGAAGATGAAATTTATCACACTCCTAACACTCACCCAAATAGATGTTTTCACAAAATTTTATGGTTTTTTACTTGATAGAATTCAAGTTATAAAAAAGCCCTAATTTGGGCCCCGAGAGTAAAGAATTAGCTCTAAAAATATTCTTATTGGTATCAAAGAGCTAAAAATATATGCTTGGATTTGTATTCACTCCCTCTTGTTATTCAAAGTGAGAATCAAGGGATGTTTTTAGCTATTAAAAAAATTGAGGGTTTTATCTTGCTACATAAGTAGAAACCCTATGTGCAATCCTAGCAAAATATATGAAAAATGTAAAGGAAAACACAGATCTATTGTACTCAAAGGTGAACATTCCTTCATTTATGGTTGTAGTTATTAATACATACCTTCTCATTCAAAATATTCATGCTCAATATGGATTTTTTTCAATATTAGAAGTAACTCCAAAAGTTTCTCAACAACCCTAAGAAATCTCAACTTCAGTCTAAATAGGGAGATATGATCAACCTCATCTCAAGACACCTCACAAGCTCATTTTTAGAAAATTACTCATGATAATATGTTCTTCATGACCTTGATTTAAAATATGACTACTCCGAGCTTAAATTGCTGAAGGATGAGGTAAAAAATCTTGCTAAGCAAAAAGGCAAAAAAAGCATTGAGGGAGAAGGGAGCATTGGCAATAGCCAGCTTGATGAAATATACAAAAAACTGACCTCCCTAGACTCCCGCCTTGGGAAAACGAAGACTAGGCATGAGTATAATATTGCAGCATTCAGGGCCATAGAGGAATTCATCGAAGGTCATGCAAGAAGTGTTTCGCATCTCAGCGGTGTCCCGATTACTCTTTGGGGCAATGAGAAAGAGAGTAAAAGAACCAGAGAGGAGCTCGATAAGACGGATGCTGCTCATATGACCACGCTGGGTATGTATCATGCTTGGAAAAAAGTAAAGATGAGTATTGATCAAGCGGCCAAGAAGTAGTCCAGTTTTACTACTGCTTCTTGGCTGTAGGCTTGCTGTTTTGTTGCCGTTGTTTTGCTGTTAAGTCTCGTTTGTGTTGCTGTTTCTAGGCTTCGGTGTTCTTTGCTGTAACTTTTGTGCTTTGATACAGCTTCTCTGCTCCTCTCTCTTATTCAGGCTTTTAGGCCTCCTTTTGTACACAAGGGTATAGTCCCTTTCAAAAAACTATTTACCAATATTAAAAAAAAATATGACTACTCTTACTAAGTCAATATAATTCTTGATAACTTCCTTACTAAACCCCTTTTAGTTTCACTTTTACTACTCACATACAAATTTGAAATTCAAATAACAACTACACATCCTTCTAACCCATATGACCTCATAAGAAGTTTTCTCTCTCATGTAAAGGATGCTCCCGCATCAAAAATTACTTATCTTATTGAACCCAAACCACCACCACTAAAACCCATCTTTCCATTATAACTTCCCACATAGTATATGTTTATTTCATGTTTTCATTCGGACTCGGTTTATATAATTCCTCCTCAAAGTCACACCGATCATCAATACTTGCCTCTATGGGATGCGTTGCATTCCATAATATGCTAAAAAAATGCATCTTCTAGAACAGAATCATACTCTAAAACAAGTTTTGGATCACCTAGGTCCCGCCTCCTAGACCAAAAGGTAGTTATTTTTTTACCTTTTCTATTTTTTATTTTGCAAAAAACATCGAAATGCTTTGCCATGTTTTTAGAGGAGGACTTTTTATCATCTTTTGCATAAAAAATTTCATATTGAAATGCCTCTACCTCTTTTTGTGGATGTAATCCCAAAATTTGTGTTGACAACTCTTGAAAATAATTCCTTTCTCAATAAAAATTTCATCCATTACTTTTTTTACGTCATCCCAAGAGTTCTTGTTTTTCAATTTTTCTAGCAGGGGTTTACTTTCATGTTAAATTTTAGTGTCATAGTTCTTGTTTGCCACTACCCTTTCTTTAATCACCTCACATGGGTCATACAACTAGTGAGAGTCAACATAAAACTTAAAAAATTGTAAAATTTCATGTGCCACATTAAATGCTTTTCTCTCAAATGTGAACCCTCCACATGAAAATGGTAAGGAAGGAAATATGATCCTCTTTTATTGAGTAACAAAATATAGTTTATTTGTTCTTTCCATCTACCGTATATATTCCAAGGAAAAAACCCTCTTTGTCACATGTATTATAAATTTGTAAGGTTGTACTCCTAATCCATAAAACCTTAGCACAATATATTCCTCCATGAAGTACCAATCATTAATTATATTTTTGATCCCAATGAACACAATATTTACAAGTTCATAGGTAATATAGGAATTGTTCTTTTTGAAATTGCTTGATAAATTAGAGTCCAAAAGTAGTCCACAAATTTATTGTAGTCCCTTCGATTATCAAACATACTTATCATTGGGGTCCACTCAGTTAATGGAAGCAACACTTTTGGCTAGCCCTCAACATCATTGTAGGCCTGAATTACAAGCTTGTTTCTCGCAAACCATTCAACAAACTGCCATAAAAATAAATAAAACAAGTAGGTAGTGAGCTTAAAGGTCTTATTTCCAGAGCCTTCTTTGATTGTTAATAATTTTTATGCATATATTATGCAACATGATCAACAAATCTACATGCACAAGTTGGAGAAACAAAATGGATATTGTATACCATTTCGAGGAGGGTTACATCCAATTGCTCATTGTTATCAAATCCAAGGCAAAATGATAACATAGAAATGGTATCCCTAACCCATGATTTAAAAATCACAACTATATACAGTGGCTTCCCTTTTGGTACCATTCCATGAATTGTTATTTTTTTACAAAAAATCATCTTTGACATTTTGGGTAGTGGAATGATAATCGTTAGCAATTATTTCTAGGTTTATGATGATGCTTCCTAATTCTTTACTTTCAAACCCCAATGCACAACCAATATTTACCTCTATAATGGATAACATTTCTTCTCCGATGTCATTTGCAATAATTAATTTTTTCCCATCGTAATTCTGGGCATAGAGAATGACAAATTTAGGGCAGGGTAAAACCTCTTGGAGCATCATCTCTCCTAATCTGATGTAGGATCATCATCTCCATTCTCTATAAATATATCAACATGAAATAAATTTTGGCTTACAGGTATGGTTATGGATCCTAGGGTTCCATTTGAGCCATCTTGAGGTATTAATAAATGTCTAGGTCCTTTAAAATTTGAATGGATCTTTTCCCTCCATTTTTGCAAAATTTGAATATTTAGCCATTTTTGACTTAGTTTGAGAATTGTAAGGTGTTCTTGGAACTTGGAAATCATGTGTAAGGGTAGAATGGAGTAAGTGTGAGGTGTTTAAGTTGAAGAGACTATAAAGAGCATAATTTAAATGATTTCAAACATTCCTACCTAGGTATGAATCAAGGAATGAATTTTCAATAATTATTACAAAGGAGAAAATTCAGATATTGATGATTTTTACATGATTTATGTATTTAGAAGATGCATGAGTATGTTTCTTAATCTCGGAGGTGTAATCTTATCCTCGGAATGAATGTCAAATGGTCTTAAGATTATTATTGGTCATGATAATATTAGTGTAATGATATTTAATAGTTTTTGTCTATTTCTTACCGTAGCTAAGAAATAGACATAAATTGGACATAAATTGTGCATGGTTTAGAGTATATGGACATAAATTGTGTTGAGTATGATGTATTGAACCACAAGTAAAAATATTATCAAGTTGTTAAGGAAATAATATATTCCTTGGTTGCTAAATGAACTTTTTGATGGAACCCTAATGGATTGTAATTGTGTGAGAAAAGTGAGTTTTGGGAGACATTATATGTAGAGTTGGAGGAAAAGTTACATGTTCTTATTTTTATGAATCTATATACATATTATTGTGTTGTGAAGAGAATATTATTTAGTGTAGACCTTTGGAAGTATTATATGGATGAAGTATCATTGACATATGACTAAAGCTTACTCCAAACTAATTTGAAGATCCAATGACCTTGTTTTGAGTGACAAGTGCATGTATAACATAGTTATCAGAAAAGGAAAGTATTTTGATTGAGAGGCTTGAAGTCTTCGTGGTATTAGATTTAAATGCAATATATTGATGATCATAGCTAAATCTCAATTACTTGGATTAACAAATATATATAGCCAAATGGTCAAATAAATAATTGTGTGTGCAATGACTGACTTGAAAGTGTTTATATGTGTGTTTGAAGGGTTACAAGGGATGAAGAAGGTAGAGTCTAGTGTTTATTGAGGGGTGGAGTGGAATCTTAGACCAATAATCTTATGCAATAATGAACTTGCTATATACCAACCTCATAGATGCATTTACAAACCGTCATAGACGGTTCAAAGTTGAAGTTTACCATCTCCAGTGTGAGTGGTGTTGCTTGAAATTATCATAAAAAAATAATGTGAATAACTTGGTAACAGTCCTTGGTGTGAAATTTAGACTTTAGAAGAGAAGTTTTTGAAAATTATTGCTTAGATAACCCTCTCGGGCTAGTCACAGACACCACTAGGGTTTCTAGAGAAAATAATATTTATCTTTTGAATGCACAAAAAAAATCATGGAAACATGTATTAATATATTTCTTAAGGTTATCTAGGAATTGGTGAAGGATTGACATAGAAACAACCCTTCAGCTAAGAGATTCCTCGATAGTTGGTGAGTAAAACTATGAATCACAAAGTGACTCGGTTAGAGTTTCGAGGCAAAGGGAGAATAAAAACCTTAATATCTAGAATCTAGCTCTGAAATATTATTAAATTCATCTTGAAGGGGTCTAACATATGTTGGAAGAAGAAATTTTATGTTTTATTTGGGGGTCTTTGAGTTCTACATGATAGTGCAGTGTTACAATTAGCATGTACAATCCAGCCATAGTCTAGAGGGGAATTTCTCAAAGGAAGTTAGTCTTTCCTCTTGAATCCAAGCTTGGGATTTTGTACCCTTATCGAAGGACATAATGGGTGTCCAAAAGGAACTTGTTTGAGTTTTGAAACAACATCTATAGAGATATATGCATGACAGAGAATATTGTAAGACCTAGTAAAGGGTAGGTGAGCTCAAATAGAAAGAAGGGTAGAAAGAAGAATTTGGTGAATTGAGTATTATTACTTGAGAATAACCTTGTTAGTCATAAAGGGAATGGGAATATGCCTCTACCTTTTTTGAGGAAATCTTTACATCCTACTAATCATGCATGAAATAGTGAATTTGGATCCTAGGAACAACTTAAGGGGTAGTTTAGTGTATAGAGAGTAATTTGGTGAATTGAATGGTTTGAGTGGATTTATCTAGACAATCTAATCATATTTGATGTAAGTAAATAGGGAAACTGAGGAAAGGAACAATGGAGAGAGTTGAGAACCTAAAATTGCATTCTTGACAAACACAAAGGAGGCAAAAATTTATAAGGTGATGAAAGGTGAGTTCCCTAAGGGAAGTGCCTTAAACTAAACCAGTTTAATGATTAAATCAAAGGTAGATAAAGGTGTAAGATAGTTAAGAGAACAACAAGTCCTTTCTAGCTGTTTAGTTTCAAATTAAGCATGATCTAAAAATGGGTCCTCTTAGTCAAAGAAAAGAAATGGTTATCTTGAATTCCATTAATAAACTAAAGGTATGATTGAATTGTGTTTTCCTCTACACTAGAATCGAACCCCCTATGTTATCTAACCCGATGGGTTCAAACGCTTATTTGCAATCACCTTTTTCTCAAACATGTATCGAAGCCATGAGATTCTTGTGCCAATTACAAGATCATAAATATCATGATATTCATTAGTAAAACTAGGGGTTTTAATCAATTTGGCATATGGGATTGGGGTTTTATTTTGGGCTCATGTTGAAGTATAAATGCTTGGAATTTTGGATTATAGAAACCCTCAACCCTAATTTGTAAACCCTTATATTGAAATATTTCAAAGTGAAGGATTATATAGTGCTACTTATAAAAATATAATATTTAAAGAATCAAATGTAGGATGACACTTGGAAAAATGAATATTTTGAGTCTTACACGGTCCATAACTTCTATGAATATATTCATCCTTTAGTTACAGTATGCCTTATAGAATGCAATGGATGTTAAATGTCACCTCATAAGAAGTAGCACATCATTATAAATGATAATAGATATTGATTACATCATTCAATGTAGATATCAAACTTAGTCTCTTTTTAAATTCCATTCAGTGGATGATAGTTTCACTTTCTTTAGGCCTATTTTGAGTAATTCATTCAAAACATGAGTGTGTTAGGTCTTCTTCCCCAAATAGAGCTTGTGTTGTTGATCTTAATATATCGAATGATGTAGAATATTTAAAATAATTTAATAAAATCATACTTCGCATCACTTATCCATACGCATCTTAGTATCTATACATGGTAACATCACACTAGAAGCATTCTAATGTTACAAAATATTCAAGGAAATCTGTTATCCCAAATTTTTAATTAACTCTCAGATTAATTTCAAATTTGGATAAATTATTTATAATGAAATTAGGTGGATCTTTTTTAAAATCCCGTGGAACAAAGCCATATTTGGAAGCTGCTAAAATACTTTGCTAAACCTTTTGATAAGCCCCATTAAATAAATAGCAGCCAAATGTCACCCATTCTAGGAAGTTACATATAAAGGTATGCAAAAGAATCCATGACTCCTTGAATTGAATATCAGATGGACATGTGGCAGGATTTCGAGCCTCCTCAAGGAAAAGGCATTTCACATACTCTAATCCTGCAAAAGAATTGATTCAATAAAGCTTCAAGTCCGCGGTGTCGTGAAGGTGAGGCATAGTGGTAATCGAGGGCACATGTGAAAAAGGTGATCTTAGTGACTAATCATAATATTCCACGTGTCATTATCTTATTCCTCCCGATCTGTAAAATTTCAAATGACCATAAATTTCACTTTATTACTCCAAATATTGCAAAATTGGTCTTTGACTTCTTTTCTGTTCAATTCTTAGCTTTCATGCATATAAAATTAGGTGTGTGTTGGTATTCTTCTTCCCATGTCCTCTTCCAAAAAATTTAACTTGGTATTCATATTCATTGACAAAGGGGAATTCTTATTAACCATTTAATATCTTCATAGTTCACAAGCTTATTTTTGCTTGTCTATAGTTTTCTTCATATTCAAATAGGTCTGATTTTTTGATTCGGGGTTCCATCATAATTTCTATCCAAATTATCTCTTCATCATTGTCATGACAATGTACATTCTTCATCTTCTTCATCTCTTCTTTTATATTTATGTTTCTTGTATTGTATGTCTTCTTTCATGATAATGTTATGAAATTGATTGGTAATTTCACTTATTCCACTACCCCATCTGAACAAAAGACACATCCTTTAAACTTTATTTTCACACAAGAATCGATACCCTTTGGTTTATGCTAGAATTCCTTAACAGTGATCATGGTGTCACTCTTTGGCCTCTTAATACACTTCTTGACCATCTTCTTGTTTAACAGAGGTTTGACATCGACATCTTTACTTGGATTTGTTTTGCTTCCTCTAGCATTCCACTCCTTGATTGCATCACCATAGATTGGAAGCCAGGACACATTTCAAAGAAAATATTAGTGACCATTCAAAAGATGCCACATGTCATTTTCCTATACCTCCCAATATAAAAAAATTAAATGATCGTAACTTTTGATTTTCTACTCGAATTCTTGTAAAATTGGTCTCGTTGGAGAGGTCTCCTTAAGACCTTTAAATTTACATCATCATATTCATAAATTAATGAGTTTAGGTGGGAAAAGGGGGAAAGAAACATATGAATAAATGAGATTTAGCTATGAAAAGACAAGAAATATCTATGGGAATATGTGGACTTGGAGAATCAAGAAATGTAGCATATTAAATCTACATTAGTTGTAAAATCCATGAGTACTAGTAGGAAATAACTCAAAATCAAGTCATATAATGATTATAATTTATGATTTATGAGTGGCCCATGGGTTAATAAATAAAATATGGTGTCACACATTTGTCATTAATGTACCCTCCCATAAATATAATTACTATTGGATCAAATATAAATGTTTAATCATTACAATTTTCAATTATGTCACAATTCACACGATTCAATTTTCAATGTCGAATACACTTTCCTATTTTGTCACTGTTCACATGAATTTGTATTAAATGCATTAGTGTTTTGATATTGTAGACATGGTGAATTATATATAAGGACAAGTTAGAATTGGTATAATTCAAAATTTGTATAAGCGTGCCAATTTGAGCTCTCTCTCTCTTTTCTCATCCTGTGCTACTTAAGTTTTAGAGTTTCCCATTAAAAACTTTTATTTTTGTTTACCTAGTCACCAATGACCCATAATGGCTTACATTCTAAGGAGATTATTGCACAAAATATTTTATGCCAATGATGATGAATTATACTTTTTCAATCATGTCTTAACATTTCCTAATCCCATAGAGTCAGTGGAGGATTTTTCTTTTGTTGACAGTGTCCATTGTGGTTTTCTTACTAGGTTGGTTAGTATTACCCATATTTTTCAAATTTATCAATTCCTTGTTCAGAATAGTTTTCTTAGAGGATATTCATATTTTACTTCGGAGGATGACCTTGTCTCAAGCATATCTGAACAAATTCCACCCAAATCTTATGGATTTATGAGGTACATGCCCGATATAGATTCAATGATAAAAAAATTGAGTTGTTGAAGAAAGTAGGAAGATTAGAGCGAAAGGTATGCAAGGTCTTCAAACAAAGAACTATGAGAGTGGAATTATACTCGAGGGAGAACTCTGAGTCATGATTTTTGGGGGAAGGGGAAGAAAACCCTTACCCTATGGTGGAAAAATGATGCAAGACTAGTTGGCCATGCCTGAAGGGAAGGATGATATTCTAAAGGTTTTAACTGGCCCTCCTCCATCCCGAAGATTTTTATTGAAAAGGGGATGTCTACGTCCTACATCAGTCAATTTTTTTACTTATTTCAAGCCATGGGAAATTACAAGGAATTTCATGAAAGGAAAGAGAGACTAATCTTTGGCTCTACACCAGTCTCAGATTCTCTTGCTCGTATGGAACCTGGGGTAAAAATAGTCTTGTATAGCCACATAACGTATATCTATTTTGTTCATTTCTAAATTTTTATGTCAATATTTTTGTTTCCTCCTACAATATATGTTTTGTAACTTCAGGTAATACAGTTATATGGATTTAATTTTTACTTTGATGTTATATATAAGTTTCAAGGGTGAGAGCCCCAATAAATCCATCTTTTATTATGAAAAAAAAAAAAAACATGTGAAACACCAAACAATAACTTAGTTCATATCCATGTCTATGTTGGGGCCTTTTTGTTATTACTATTTAGTTTTGTATTTGTCGTAACATTTTATTATTAATAGAAACATTCTCAATTTAAAAAACACTAGTGATCAGTAGATAAAATTTGATAGAGGGTATTCACCAAAATAATTTTAGGAGATTCACCATTTGATATGAAACTATTTTTTTATTTTTACCATTTCACCAAACTAACAAAACTGGTTACAAGGACATTTACCAAAACTACTGAAACTGGTTATAGGGATATTATCCATGATTTCTATAAGTTTTATTCAACGGGTTCCTTAAAATTTTACCTAGTTCACACTTTCCTCTTTACATCTCTATTTTCTCTAGCCAAACACACAAATAAGCCAGAAAAATAAAACATATGGATTCATATTTTTGTTCTACAAATAGAGACAATCTGTCATCAAAAATAAAATCACAAATATATTTTTAAATCCTTGGAAGGTCGAAAAACATGATCACAAAAATTATGCATTAAACTTATAAATACATTGGAATGGTCAACCCAAATTGTTGGTCCCAAGTCAAAGAAAACCATAGGCTTCAACAAACTCCAAAGATTTCATTTCAATCTCTCAAGAAAATAGAACAAACTTTGGAAAAACTCAAGCAATGAGTTCAAACTCCAAAGTAAATAGAATAGACTTCTGAAAAACTCTAAGGTGATCAAATAATATTCAAATTCTCTCTTTCGTATTTAAGATGACCTTACAAACCTTGGATATCAACCATCAAGCTTATCATAACATAAAAACTATACTATATCATCTTTTGGCATTAAGAAAACACTTCCTCAATTATGATATCAATGACTATATCGACAAACACATATATTTAACTTGACACCAATGACTAGCATGCTCTATTACATTGCTAGCTCTTTTGTAGAGAAAATTTTAAGGAGCCCACCCAAAAAAATCTTATAGAAATCATGGTGAATATTTTCGAACCGATTCGTTGAGTTGGTGAATTATCTAAAATCAGCATTTGTGGCATTGGCGAAATAAGATATATTTTTGAAGGAAATTTTTGATGGAGTGGCAAATGAAGGATAACTTATCATATTATGGACTTAGCCATTCTTTGCAAGTAGAGGACCAATTTACATTTGAAAGGTTGCCAAATTTAAAAGACCCACTAGTTATAGAGACTCCACCAAACATCCAAAAGCCCACCAAAGACATGACACATGTCGCCATTCTAGCAATATCCCAACCAAAGGCTTCTCTCATATTTGAAGCCCACAAAATAAGCTATAATTAATATAAATTTTAGGTTTGGAGGTATTATTAGGTCTTGGGTCAGTGATCAATGGAGGACACACGATGGCCAAGGAAGGAGATACATGGTGCAGATCAAGAGCATCAACAGGGACATGTGTTAGCATTCTATCCCTCTTCAAAGTGATTGGGTTCAACTTAGTGATTGGTTTCTACAATCTAGATCTACGTGTGTGTGTGTGTGTATTGAAAATTTAATCAAATTTCAATAAACATTCATAGACATGTTGGTTAATGAGACCAAATGATCTTGAAGGCTCCATATATTTCTCAAAGCAATCCATGAATATTTTAAAATCCCGACCCATCGATCATGTGGTGATTCAATAAAAAATATAGGTTGGGATTAGGGATCCATTTGCTATTTTCATGGGAAAAATTAATGTTTGTGGAAAATTTGGGTGAAATGTGGGCACTCCTACGGTCTTAAAAATAGCCAAATTCATATTCCATAATTCCTACTTTTAGCCAAATTACGAATATTAGCCACTAAAATTTTCCATTCTCTTTTGACATAAATGGAACCACTATGAAACTAGCAACATGCCAAGAAAACCAAAATATATTCCATCACCCATGGGTAATGTTGTCATCCTTGGGGAATCCTAAGGTCACAAGTTGGAAAATATTGGGAATTGGGGCCATAAAGTAAGTGAAAGTGAGTGATGAAGGTCCGTGATAACTAAAAGTAGGAATAATGGTGTGTAATAAGAAGAAGTGGGTAGAAATAATGGAAAAGTGGACATAATAAGTGCAATGTATAAAAAGGGGATTAAAAAGGCATATATAGGGAGACTAAGGCTAATAAAAACATCTCTCAAATTTTACAATCTATCCCGCATGACCAAGTCTGATCATATCCCAATCCCAATAGGCCCCTTAAGGCACATGCAAGAGAGGAGAATGCATCAACAACCCCTACACAAAAGAAATGGTTATCAAGTTTCAAAAATATGGTGTATACATATGCCCCAAATGAATATCATCACATGTACAATAGTTAATCATGATATGATCTTCCAAAATATCTCTGCAACACTAAATTGAAAGGAAATGTTGAAATTAAAGTGTTGAAATAGAAATGTTGTACATAATTCTAAATTAAATATACCTATCTCATACTTATCTTCCGGTGTTTCTCACCTTGCCTATGGTGGGGACAGTAGCTATCTAAAAAACTAAATAATAAAGAATGATAATAAATACTAGAAGATAATTAGTAGAATAAGATATAAATCACCTAGCTAAGATGTCCTTGGGAGGGATGTATTTGAGTGTTGACAAAAAATGGGGATTTGTGACAAAAATTTGGTAGAGGAGTTGTAATATGTTAAAATGAATAACTCACTACCAAGGATGTGGCACTATTTAGAGGTTAATATTTGTAGTGTGAGAGATATGATGGTTTGAAGATTGGAGGAAATCATGAGGAAAACTAGTTATAAATAGTAAAGGGAGAAGTTCATTTGTCACCTTGCTAATTTGAGACTAAGATAAATTAAGCTCTGAGGTCACCCAATTTTATCAATTTTAGTGATGGTGGATAGAGTGTAAGGCATCGGATGAGGTGGATGAGATGATGCATGCGATAGTGTGAATCCTATAGTAAGTGTTTCTTTTAAATTGGGAATGGGTAGCTAGGAAAAAGGATAAAATGCATGTCATGGAAAATTTATCCAGTGAAATTAGCCTCAAATATAATCAAAATGTAGATTAGGTTGACATCTACATGGGTGTGGGAGAATTTTAAATTCGAGAGGTAGTTAGGTATCATTTTTGTAATTAATGTGAAAATGTTCACAAGGCCCTGAAATGGATAAGATCGGACATACTAGGATGACCAATCACGGTAGGGATGATGGCATCTAGATGAGGAGGTTTTATACCTTTGTTGATAACATATTTCAAACAAGGCTAATGGCATAGGAAGTGATTAAAAATTATCATGGGATGATGACATCTTACCAAAATTTTGTACAATATTTTGATATTTTTATGTTTTTAGATGCATTTTACTAATATTTATGATGAATTTATATTGATACCAAATGGATACTTATTGTTTGATGTTTTGCAGATGCCATAGACGATTATATTATGGACATACCTATATGTGGCATGGTTACTAGGGTTATTGAGGTGTTTTTTCACATTAGACATTTCATAGTTACAAGGACTTTGATTTGGAGGCGTTATGTAGATGGTGTAGTTTCTATTAGATGTGGACTTGATTTAGATGTTCTTGATCCATTAGGAGTTTATGTCTAACACCTTTAGTTGGAGGGTTATGGATAAACTATAGAGGTTACAATAACACTACGGGATGTACACATTATTTTGGTGCTATCAATTTATGTATTATACATATTTTGTGATGTGCCAATGGATAATGGAGAGAGTATAACATTAACATGATGGTACATGGATAGTAATGGTTATCACCAAAGAACATTAATGGTTTGATTAAGTTTCTTATCTTCTATGTAGATTTTGGATAACTGAAAGGTTTCCTTTACGATGGTTGTGGAAAGAGTCTTGTGTTGAAGTATAATCCTTACTCCACCAATTTTTTCACTACTCCAAAGAGGCCTCAAACCATGCATCATTATCCACCTGTAATAGGATATATGAATAAATCGAACTAGATATGGCAATTCGAAACTCCTTAACAATGGTTGAATTGAGTTTAAATCTTGTTAATGCTTGAAATGAGGATGTTTGAATTCTTGTAAACAAGGAAAGATGATCCATTGACCTGGTAGGATGCTATAGTGATGTCATCACTAATGATTCTACATGAGATTTGGTGATATTTAGGGAGACTTGGGTTCCTTTTTTTCTATCTTTTGTAATAGAAATTCATGAGAAGTTATATTTTTGCATGTTTATAAATGAGGTGAGTTTAATTTGCTTATATAGGTTTTCAAAGATAAATTATTATAAAATGGATGGCCCAAAGGGAGTAGAAGACCAAAAACATAATATGAAATTTAAATATCAGATGGAGGATATATTAGTTCAAAACCATACAAGTCAAGCATAAATGGATTCCATGAAGTTGGCCAAAGTGTGTGGTTTTACATGTGGATGAGAAACATGAGAACTAAAGGTTTCATCCTGTTAAGTTGAGTTTTAATATACATTTTATGTATTTAATTATTAGAATTTATCAACATATCAATGTGTATGAATAAATCATTTAGACAAAACACCTGAATATGTACTAACATGGGTTGGAAAGAGTGTGTTTATCTTAGCAATATTGCATCATCAAGACCAAAATTGTCAAAGAGTAAGTTGCAAAATTTGAGTGTTTACAAATATTATCAAGGTATGGACGAGGGGGATAGTGAGATCTAGATGATCACATAGAATGATGTGATAGAGGGAAGATGGATCGATTCTTAGGTGCATAAGGATAAATCTATTAGGATCGTAACTTGTGGGAGATAACTGACAAGTATCATTTGAATGTGATTAAAAACCATGATGAGAGAAAAAGAGTGATGTTGTAGAAGAAGGTTATATGGCCTTTTTATCTCTTGAATTTTTCCTTGGGTTTCTTCATATGCCATCGATGGGTTCTACAATCATAAACATGATGTTGGGGAGCCTTGTGCGATGTGAATATGGCTCGAATGCAAGTGGGTAGGATCCATAATGAAAATGATACTTGGTGGTGATTTCAATGAAGGTAGAGGCATAGTTGTATGTGGATAATTGAGAGGAGAGGGAGAGGGAGAGGGAGATATCACAATGCGTTATACAAGCACTAACCAAAGGATCATACTATGGCTTAGGCATCGGGTCACTAATTAGGTAAGTTTAGTTTATAATCTCATCCTTAGAGTGAAATTTAGAACATATGTCATAGTCTTCTATGAGATCATCATCCTCTATATCAAAGGAAGGATAGGAATATTACATGGAGGCAATGATAGTATTGATGTTATGACTAAAGGTACAACATATGGTATCATGGTAATGAAAGATTTTTGCATTCTTATCTTGGGCATGACATACTAAGAAGGTATTGTCAAGAGAATGATGGTCATCATAGTAAAGTGTAGTAACATTGATAACACAAGAATCAATGATAGTATCAATTTGGATGGTATTTTCTATAGGAGGAATTAAGTGATAGTGAAAGGGACATGGTCGGTATAATTATTATGCAAGCATGGTCGTAAGGCAAAGGTATTTGTGAGATAATGGAATTAGGAAGATTGCAGGTGTGAATTCAAAGGTTGATTTCATCAAGTTTTCATTTTCAAAATCAAGAAGTTTGGGTGGATTATGGCCCAAAACCTTGGGATGACAAATTTATCCATGAAGATAATCCACTATATAGTTAAAGTGTTTTTACTCCTAAAATGGGATAGTAGGAATTTCTTCGATGGTGGGAATTTTTAATTTCCCATGTTGTTAGAATAGGTTAAAGTTCTAAGGGTTGGTGTAACCTTATACTTTATAGATAACTCCTAGATACATGAACCTAACCCATTGGTAGGTGGATGACATGATTGTGCGCATGTGATGAGTCCGTAATCATCCTAGGAAGATATTATAAGACAAGAGGAAATTGAAGACCATGAATTTCACATGAATGGTACAACAAGGCATAGTGATAGAGATCTAAATGCAACCCATGGGGGGAATCTATCTACGATTGTATCCCTAACATGTGCTCTGAGTGGATTTTAAGTTTTCTATGGTTTAACCAAGTGTCTTAATGAATTCAAGTGAGATAAAAAAAATTCCATAACCTTTATCTAATATGGATCTTTTAACCATGGTGTGGATAATATGAATTGAAATGAATACATGAGTGTTATAAACATGAAATAAGATCTCATCTAAGATCATGGAATTGAGAGGGAATGAATTCATGAATAACGATTGTTGGAAAGGTTAATGGAAATGGATAAATATTCACATTAACACATGATTCTCTCTTCCAAACTAGACAAGGCATGTTGTTTTCACAAAGTTAGTGTAAAAGAATGTTCATAACAAACAATTTTTTCATAAGGAACTCATGATGTTAGGGTGAGGTAAAAAGGATATCTAAGAATGGGATTTGACTGGGGAAGTGAGAAAGTTTTGTAAAAGGATCCCATTTTTCAAGGTTGGTTTGTGTAGTAATCTAAACCTTTGAAGGATTAATCGAACAAGTTTTGAAGGAGAGGGGATAGTGGAAAATTTTGGGAGTGAATTTTTAACTATCATTTCTACATGATCATCAATGGTATAAGTACTATCATAGGATCTGATGGAATATGAATAAATGGGATCATTGGTATATAGGATTTTCCCTATAAGGATGTCTATACAAGGGCCAATGTAATTTACCTAAACTAAGGATTTGGATATAGTGGTTTCATTGTGAGGAGTCTATTATGAGGAATAAGGATAGTTGATCTTGAAGGAATAAACCTAGGATAAACGAGGATAATAAGGTTTGATACATGTGATAATACACTAAGAACCATCCATATGAATTATATTTTAGAAGATGAAATAATACAGGGATATGATGAATCTACAACATTGGTAGTTTCCTTATTAGTATGATCAAGATTGAAATTTTCATATTTAGAGTATTATGAAGAGGTTATTTGTATATTTAAAGATGTTTGTTATCTTGATGAACTAATTTATATCAGTCATGTTGTAGAGATTTTTATGTTCCCTGATTACCTCATCTAACCTTTCCTAGGTGATAGCTTTGTTATCAAAGTTGTGACTAAGGAGTTAGTTATAAGAAAAGGATCAAAGGGCATAGTAGTTATCATATGAATGGCCCTACCTGGCATGCCATTAAAATAATTTACTTTCATGATGCATTGAAGGAGAGGGAAAGAAGGGTCTACCACCATGTCAAATGGGAGGGGTATACATCATTTATCGCTCTTCTATAGATAATAGTTAGTGAAATTTAGTGTAAGATGATGTAGGATGTGATTCGGCAAGTAGATTCATCGATTTTGAGGATGTTCCTATTAGAATAAGTGCCTTAAGGAAGAGTATATATGACTTCATCATCAATAGCATTATTTTTTCTAAGATACATGATGACCAATGTTATTAGGGTCTAATACTTTAGGGAAGGATTTTCAAATTCTCTCATGATATAATATTGGTGTTTGGATTATTCAAATGCTTTGTCAAAAGAGGTAGGGTAAAATGCTATAAATTTATACTGAAGTTAAGGATCAATCACTCTAAGGAATCATTGGAATAATTTTTCATTGGTCATGTTGTGTTTAACCCTAGTGGAAAAGGTTTTCCAATTTTTGATGAAGGATTTGAAAGATTACTTTTCCATATACTTGTAATTGACGAAGGCATTAATGTTGTTTTTAGAAAGATCATGATATTGAATTTCATTGACTAGGGAAGTTACCAAGCTTTATAACTTGACAATGGAATTGGGGAAGAGGATATGATACCAATCCAAGGAATCTCCTATGAGATTTTTAGCTAATATTTTGGTGGAATCATAGGATCTATTCTTGATGTAGTCTTTATAAAGATTTCCAAAATCCTTGATATGGAGAGTGGGGTTAGTAGAACCATTATAAGTGATGGTATGGGTGACACCTCCAATGTCCATAATAATGATGTAGGGGGTTATTGATTCTATATGAATATCTTGAAGGATCTTGTTATGAATGGGAGGTTGTACAATGGTAATTACATTAGGCCTAACTAGAAATGGAAGGGGATGACTTTGATTTTGTGTGCCCAAATATCGATTAACAAGTTGAGCTAGATTGGTTTGGAACTCTAAAAAATGATTTGCAGCCATAGTTTATTGGTGACTTAAATGTTGTATGTACTATATGATGAGCTAGGTATAATATATATTTTAAGGTATTTGACATTATTATCTGAATTAGGATTAGTTGTATATGGAAGAGACTATAGATTATTGATATTAGTATCTAGTGTTTGAGAAAGATAGTACTCAAGATGTTTGGATATAATTCTAAACAACTCTCCATGTACTAAGAAAATTGCTACAAAAATAATTACATGGTAGGAATATAATCAAATTCGAGGACATCGTCATGTTCCTCTTCGTCTTCATATCAAAGACAAGGTTTTAGATGATGGATCTAGTTTATCTATTTTTAGGTGGGGTATTTTATTTCTTAACATTTTCTCCTATGTCAAGGAAATCAACATAATGTGGAACTAGATTATGAAGGCCATCATTTTAAAATCTATTAGGATGTGAAAAATACAACATAATTTAATATGTAGTGGAATTACCATGAAAGTATTCCATGCTGAAATGAAAATTCTTGAAAGATCCTTACCGCAAATGTTTTTAAGATGGGATCAAAAGTGCAATAAGCTTGTATAGGGGCCGATGGTGTTGAGATAAGTTGTGAAAGAAGTGAATATTTCTTGATGGGATCATTTGTGTAAGAAATTTTTATCTGCGGCTAATTACATCAAGAAGGAGAGATGGAAATAAATGAATATTTTTGGATGGTATATTTCATGTAGTAAATACATACATGGGTTGATGGCATCATAAAAAATAAATTGATGTTAAGACTAGATTGGTTGTGTAGTATGGTTATAGAAAGGGGCTTGTTACCAAAATAACCCCTATCCGGTTTAGAAACTTAGATGTTTTTAGGTTTCACGCACTATTGTTTTTTCCTTGGTAAATTTCCATGGTTGCGCTTTCCTTGTGCACTCTCCTTTTCTCTTCCCTTTCTTTTGATTACTTTTGTGCATGATTCACGTCCTCTTATTCATTCCTTGTATATATATGAATATTTTTAATTTCCTTCCACGCACACTCCTTACGCTTTCAATTCATCTATCTCAATTATTTATCATCCTCTCACATGCATCCAATGCATTTTATTGCATTTTTATGAGTCCTTAACATGCTTCTTACACACATGTCATTTCCTCTTAGAGACCTATGCAATTCCTTACATGCGAGTCTTATCCCGATGTAATTGATTTCATGTCTTTCCTTACACACTTGATTTTCCTCTTGTGTTATCCCTTGTGTGATTCTCCATTTTCCTCTACTAGCATGATTCCTTGGCACACCACCTTCTCCCAAGCTTCCATGCTTTCCATTGGAAGAACTTCAAGTCTTCCTTGCAAATTTACATATCTATGCAGATATGCATTCCTTTCCCTACCCCCACACACTCTTTCGTATGCTATGGAGGACTTATTATACATCCTTGCATCCTTATCCAAACCCATTTCTTTTCCTCCTACTCCCGTGCATGCACCCAAGGTTGTAACCTCTACACCAATCCAAATCTGCCACATGACCAACTCGGGGACTTAGCAGATAAATTTCATTTCATGAGAACAATTGGGAAAATGCTAGTTGTGGTTAAATCCTTAAAGTGAATAAAGTCACGACATGTGGAAGATACTTAGTGCTTTTACTCAACCTAAAAACTACCGCAACTAATCAGATTTTTCCACATTGCTAGCATGTTCCTCTTGCACTCTAGATCTTCAAATTACCATAACTTCTTCCACAAAGCTCTAAGTCATGTGTGATTGGTCTTGTCTCTTGACGTGGGATAAACTCTAGGCTCTTCAAAATCATATTTTTGTAGGATTTGGTAGGTGAAAATGGGAAAATGTGATTCAAATCATTAATATGTAGTTCTAGTTGACTTAACCACCCGAATTTCATGGGGTATGGCCTCTTTCCTTCTTCCACAATCAAAATGACATGCGCAGAGGTGAATTTGACATTTTTTCATGCCAATTTTCAAGAATTAAATGCATCTTATTAGTGGTTATGTCTTGGAATCCAATTTTCCCTCTTGTTTCCCTCCTCTTCTCTCCTCTTAAATTATATATATTATGAAATAATGCACATTTGTAAGGTTATACCCTCTTGGAATGCAAGGGCATTATTTTTATAATTATTGGTAAATATTTTTTGAAAGGGAATATACCCTTGTACAAATAGTCTTAGTATCTAGATTCTATAATTATATAAGTTAAAAAAGTGATCAATATCAAAATTTTACAAAAATCTCAAAAGCAAATAAATAGTCTACTAAGAAAAATACTAGTCTACAGACAACAAAGTAAAAACAACAAAAAACAATGATAATACAACAACTTAGCAACAAGATTAGATGCCAAAATTTGAGACAGCTGGATCCTCTTCACTTGAATTCCTTTTCAATTGTCTTGCTTCATCTCTCGAAGGGTAGTGAATAATGCCATTGTTGTAACTTGCGAAGGACCAATCTTATCCACTTGACTAAAGGCTTGGTCTTGATTTGGTCCTTCTCTCCAAATATTATCGAAATGTTTCTCAACATACAAACATTCTTGACTTGGGCTTCCAAAAAATTTACAACTACTTTAAAAGCTGAGTGAGTATCATCTTGAATGTATCTAACTCCATGTAGCTTGGTGTCTAAGGAATGAAGCTTCTTGTAGATCTCTATAATCTGATTGTCTTCCAGGTCGGGTCTCTCATCCAATTTCCTTTTCCCCTCCTTCTTGGATAGTTGTCTCACCTCTCCCTTTAGAGCTCCAATTTCCTTCTCCAAATTCTCAATTCTCTTCTCCAAATATCCTTTTTTTGGCTCCCTCATAGACAACAAGCCTTGGACAACTTCAAGATCTTTATTTTTTCTACTACAAATAACTCTCTTCGGAGGAAAATGGGGATTGAGGGAATAAAAGGGGTTATTTGATGGAAATTTTCTCTACCCTATTAGTTTGGTAGGTACAAGCATAGAAACTTGAGGAAGAGGAGTAGGGCTAGGGATAGGGTTACGAGAAACATGAGGGGTTTGAAGGAGGTAATGTTGATGAAGTAAAAGATGATCCCCGATTCAGTGAAGGTCCTTGAATGTTTCATCATTTTGGCTATGTCATAAAAAGGGGCTGGAATAGAATCCACTTTAACTCCAATAGTGAAAAATTTGAGCTCTTCATCTTCCTCAAGAAACTTCTTAGTTTCCACAGCTTTATAAATCCTTATGCTGAAGAAATGATTTCCCTCCATCTCTAACCCTATTACTTTGATTTTCATACATTTTGTGATTGTGAAAATATTCCGTTGTATGCCATGGTCCCATATTTCCATCCCTTAGAAAACTATAAGTAAATGTGTTGGGCATACCCATTAATCCACTTGATAATATTAGCAACCCCTCCTATCTACAAATATCTCCATAACTCCTCTTTTTCCTTCCATGATGGGTCACATGTTGGCTCTACTTGACATGGCACACCTCCCATTTTGTCTCTAAAACTTCTTACATTTATATCCTTCTTAACAATGGCGATAAAAGCACCTCTAAACCGCTTCTTATCAGCCTTATCGCCCACCCAGAAAGCGTGCAACTTAATGGAAGGGTAAGGGAAATTAAACTTAATAGTAAGCTGACAAACCATTGTTATAATTATCCTTTCTTTCACATGTGTAAAGGACACCTCACCTTTATGCTTTTGTTGCATTGTTATGTTGATCATTGTAAATAGCGCTCTGTACATTATTAGGTAACTCCTCATGATTGTACCAAAATTGTAATTGTTGATTGAGTACACTATAAAGTCTTTTATTGTCCTACTAGGTGGGTTTAACTTATTCAAATGATTAATAATATATTTATGGAATCTCCTTCTATGATGATGTTAGAGATGTTACATTCCTTGACCATCCTAATTCCCCATAATGTTGATAAAGCTTCAACATAATGATTAGATTGATGTCCCATGCTTCTAGCATAAGAAACAACTATACAACCTTTGTGGTCCTTGATTATACCACCTCCCCTAACAGCTCATGGGTTTCCCTTTGAAGCTCCATCAAAATTGAGCTTAAACCATAGATTGGGGGTGGTATCAAATGAACTAGAGACCTGTCAATGCTAGTATTATATTTTCTCTGTAGATATCTAATCTCTATATTCCATAATGATAGCATAACTTCCTCCTCCTTTGGATATTTTTGATTTTTTGGAGGTCTGAATTTCTCTATATTTTCTTTGACAACAATAGCAATACCATTGAGCAGTGATTTTAAAACTTTGGATGGTAAATGATTTTATTATACTAGAGCTATGAAATGGAATGGTGGAGGAGAACTTTCTCTAAGTGGGACATGGGGGTGGACTTGGGTCCTTAATGTCCACCAAGAAATCCGCATTTGAAGCACCCCATTATGTTTCGCTTGGTCCATATGGAGAATTTTTACCCCTACCTCAAGGTGTCCCCATGGCCACTTATTGAAAGCATCCAATGAACTCAATGGGAATGGAACTTGGGTTGATGATTAAAAACTACTTGTAACTCACAAATAGCCCAAAACCTTGAGTTCAATGCAAGGGCATTATTTAGAGTAGTGTATTTATACATTTTTATTTTTAAGCCTCAAATCTTAGTGATTATGTGTTTCTTCTTTCCTCCTTCCTCCATTGTAATGTACTGTGCATTCATTATAAGCAATAAAATTTGTGTTTTATGGTTGTTCTCTTCCCTAACCTATGTTTAATGCATATTCTTTCCTTTATTTTGTAATATTGGTATGATGTGCATGTTTTACATCTATTATAGGGTTTATTTTTTATTGTTCTCCATGGAAATGAGAGCTCGAATGTTGTTCTAGATTGTGGCATGTATATGTGCCCTTCCTTTGCACATTTCCCTTATTTTCACCCATATAAGAGTGTCCTTCCCCTTCTTTCTGGTGTTATCACCTCCCTTAGTTTAGGATTTCAGTTTTATGCATTTCCCTCTCTCCCGAGTCCCTTGGAATGATAGAGTAGAGTTAGATAGCTGAATTTATTTTCTTAGGAGTAGTTTTAGCATTAGAAATAAGCAGAGGAAGTCGGCCTTCTCCGGAGATCTATCTCAAGTGCAACTTCCACAACTTGGAGACAGTCCCATGTTTCCTCAAACCCATGTATCTTTTTTACTTTGGTGTGGGTGAAATTTTGAGCTCTAACAGTTTTAGCACACCCTTTGGGATGGTATTGAAATTTTAAATTTTAGTTTGCTAAGTTTTGGTGTGTGACTTAGTAATTTCTATCCTTTTGAGGCTTATTCCAACACATCTGAAGCGAGTCAAATCATTATATTTACTAGTTTCAAAAATTAGAGTACCTATTTATTTAAAGGAATTCAAACCAAGTTGTCTTCAAGGAGAAGAAGAGGTATAACGGTGCACGTATCTCCATCTCCCACACACAAATATCTTTCGAATCCTTCTCCTTGTAGAAATTTTGTGTGTTCTTCCATAGTTTTGAAACCCATCAGAATCATGGAACATCATAGAAATATTCCCTTTTTTAGCTTCAACGGTGGTATTCTCTTAGTGTCAATGTGCAACATGATATACCAAAGTAGCTCTCAATGGTGAAACTCAAACAACTCTTCTGATCACATTTAGGACATTTTAAATGTATGCTCAATTCATTTAGTCACAAAAGATGATGTTGTAGTTAGAATTATATCTTCTTCACTCAAAGTAAAATCACTTTAATAGTATAAAATTTTAAGACCTACCTCTATTTAAAACTTGGATGAGCTTGGCATAGATCTTTGTAATCAGTTTGAGAAGAAATAAGATAATATCTCCTTATTAGAAAAAATCACAACAATCAAGAGAGATCCCAATGAGCTCATGTATTACTTCAACATTATATTTTAGAATACACGAGAAATAATTCCACTCCTCTTAAGACCTACTTGACAAGGAGTTTTTCTCTATTTCTTAAGAGCATTGAATTTTGATATTACTTTGTCATGATACAATCCATGGGAGCTATATAATTTACTGATGCCTACTCAATAACATTAGGGAAGAAAAATATCTAATACAATTTGGAAAGATAACCCCTAGATTACATATGCCTTTGTTTCCTAAAATTCCCTAGGATTCTCAGCCTTCTACTACTCCCATTCTTGAGCAAGGTTCCCAACCCATTGAATCTACATCATACTCTCCCCAATAGTAGAAAGAAAATGAAGAAGTGAAATCCTCGATTAGAAATTTGTCCAATAAATTTATATATTTAGAAAAACAACAAGCTCAATCCTATAGAATTTATCCTAATTGGGGGTAACCATCTTATTAAGGATTTAATCAAAGTTATAATCCCTTTAGAAATCAATATCTAAATCATAAGTATAGGTCAAATCAGAAAAATTATAGATGGAAAGGTCAAATTTCACACCTTCCTCTTCAAACAGCTTGCTCTTGCGCAACTAATTCATCCTCCTTGCTTTAGTAAAGCTATGTTTCCAATCCAAAACAACATGAATCAAGAGACAAAATGGTGTTTCTCTTATAATCAACAACATAATCAATATGCTTACGCAAATTCTCTATGCATGCAAGCCTTCATGATTCAAATTTCTTCCAAGAAACATGAACCGTTGATAGATGTTCACAAACCTAGCAATGAAGAAATATAAGAGGTCATTCCTGAGACTAATTTAATACTCTTCGGGGATGATTACTTATGTGCAATGAATCAAGTTTTGAAAGTTCCAAAGATATCTGCTCACTCAAGTGTTTGACAACACAAGGTCCAAGAAAATAATGTTGGAAACTCTTGTGCAACCTTCATCTTCTTCTAGTCGGTGATCCACTTCATAGGAAAAATGATGGAGACAATCCATCTAATAGTTCCAACTTTCCTGCTATTGTGTTCTAGTCTCTGCATGTAAGGTTACGCATGAGGTTTTGCATAGGCCTATTTTGGAAAATGAAACTCTTGCACAATAAAAAGTACATGTCTCATCCTTAGAAAAATCAAGGAAAGATAACATTGTGCCCCAAATGCACAAGTCCATGGGCCTTCCTTTCAACATTGTTAACCGGATGAAGAAGACAAATGTGAATGTGACAATGTGGGATTCTTTGGCTATTCCATCACAACGTGACCTCTTGCATGAAGCTCTTGTGAAACTTTGTCAAACTGATCCAGATATTTAAAAACTTCAAATGTTATTAATTTATTTCACGTAGAGGAGAAACAAGTAAGAAAATTTGTGAAAACACTCCCCTTTTATATTTCCTTGATAGTAGGCAAACATCTTATTCATAATTGCATGATTAACTCAAGGGATAGTAATTTTTCATACCTCATAATATTTTTGATACCCTAGGTCCTAAGTACAACCTTGTTTCCAAATGATTCTTGAACTTGATGTCTCAACTATCAATATCCTAGGAGTCATCAAATACCTTGAGTTAACCCTTCACGCTTTTCCAATTCTAACCATAACTCAAGATGTATAAATAATTGACTTGCCTCCTTTGTTTTCCATTTTCCTATCAATATATTTCACTACCAAGGTAGGTTATTACTTATCTTCATATTCATCTCATATGCTCATAAGAACTAGATATGGTACTAGATTTACCATCCAAGATGAATATATCTTTTTCTACCATGTTGAGTCAAATGACCCTTATCCTCTCTAATCTAATTGTCTCATACATGAAGACCAAGAACATGAGTTAGTTTCAATAGAGAAACCTATCCCTCCTTCAATCCCTGATATTTTATTAGATGAATAGTGCAAGGAGTATTATGGATTTGACCCTATGATATGATTGTGGAAACTGGATTTGGAACCTACTACATTCTTAGAAAGATTATACTTTACGTACACTTCTCAAGAAAGAAAAGGATAATGCTTATGGACTATGGAAGATGTTATCTTATGGTTATAGGAGTAGAAATGGAGCTTGTGCATGACGTATTATCATCTCTTCTAAGGATGAAAATTTATTCTTCATGCATAAGATGTAGTTTTCATGTTCCAACAACATGGAAGAGTACAAAGCATTAGTGCATGGTCTTCTAATTACAGAGAAGAGGAAAATTAAAGTATTGCGAGATCTTTGGAAACATCGAATTGGTTATCCACCAAGTGAGGAACATGTGCACTACAAATAATAATCTTTTAAAATCTTATAAACACAAATTTTGGGACCTTTCAGAGAGATTCAATGCTCTCAATATGCAAGTGGTGCCAAGGAAATTGAAAAAGAATGCGATCAAATGGAAGCTCTTGGATCACAATTCTCACCATCTAAGGAATTACTTTAAGTTAATCAACAACATATCAAAGTTGTAACTAGGCCTTTAGTTCCAAATAATGAAATTGGATAAAAAGTGTTTGATAATGATGTGTAGATTGTGAAATTTAAAATGAAGCTAAGTTTTCTTTAAAAGTTCAACTTGATTTGCATGAAAGATATGGTGATCAAGTTATTCAATTGAATAAAAACAAATTTTCAAAATTATTGGTCACCTTAAAGCATATTTTCATTCCCGGTGATGAGTTTAGGGAGAATAAAAGAACATAATAGCAAATAAGTAAGATTGCCAAATATTCACTATTGTGTGTGGTAAGGAGCTTGCTTTTGGAAAGGTATGTGCGAAGATTAAAAACATCCCTTTATCTCATTATGTCAAAAATATAGTGATATCTTTTCATATGAATATCAAGACCTTAAAATTTTTGATACAAGTGTTGCTTAACACTTCAATGATCTTGATCATGATGTCAATCCAATTAGAAAAAATCAAAGGTCGGTTAGCTTTAAGATAGAGCCCCTCATGAGGAAGGAGTTATCTAAGATGATTGAGAAAAAATAATTTTTCCTATCAAATACTATACTTGGGTGGAACATATTTCTCCAAAGGAGAAATAAGAATGTTGAAATAAAACTTTGTGTTGATTTTAGATATTAGAATAAATATTCATCAAAGGATCATTATCCTTTTCCTTTTATGGAGTAGATTTCACAAACTGTGGATGGTACTAAAAGGTTCTCCATGCTTAATGGATATTCAGTTTCAATCAGACCACGATAAAGGAGGAAGATCAATTTAAGACTATTTATACAACAAAATGGGGAACATATGCATATCAAAAGATGCTTTTCGTTTATCAAATATATGTTCCACATTTCAAAGAGAAAAGAACATTCCATTCAAATGGTACTTAAAAGAATTCATCCTTGTCTATTTTTATGACATAACCATTTTCTTAAAGCAAAGTAAGGATTAAAATGATCATCTTGAGAAAGTATTTGAGATATGTAGGGAATTTGGGGTGTCTCTTAACCCCAAAAAGTGTAAATTTTTGTGTCTCAAGGTAAGATTTTGGGACATTTTGTTTCAAAGGATGGTATTACCATCGATACATAAATAATATTAAGCATCTTTTATCTTGCCTTACCAACTCACAAGAAGGAATTGTTTTCATTCCTTGCAAAGATAAACTTTGTTACGATATTCATTCCTAAATTTGTAGGTTTGGTTAGGCCTATCACTATCATGCTCGAGAAAATTTGGTCTACAAGTGGAAAATAAAAGGAAAGCTTCACCAAGGTCAAGCAAGATATTTCTTGAGCCCGAATACTTATCCATCCCGATTATTCTAAGTATTTTATCCTTTATGCATATGGAGATGATACTAGTGTTGATGCTATTTTGAATCAGCAAAAAGATCAAGGACTGGAGAAACCAAAGTGTCTTTATTTAGTCATACATTGAAGGATTATGAATTGAAATATAGTCACATGAATAAATGTGTCTTCATAACCATGTGCACACCGATAAAATTCAAAAGTATGCTCACCACTAATCACATAAAATTTCTAGTTCCACACTCTATTGTGAGAGACTTCATCTTGGGAGTATAATTTTTTTAGAAAAGAGCTAGATGGGTGACCAAAATCATGGACTATGATGTGACTATCAAAGCCATAAATATGGTAAGAGGGAGAACATTGTGTGATAAAATTTTTAGAGGCACATAATTATTAAGAAACTTCTCTCTTCACGGAAGAAGAAATTTTCATGCTAAAACTCAATAAGATAGAGATTAAATTGTTGCATGAAATTAGATTGATGATATGACAACATTCCTATCTTTTGGTGTATACCCTCCCGGCATTAAAAAAGTAAAGAGAATACATATGTAGATGTAGGTTATTCCTTACACACTAATTGTTAGAATCCTCTTCAATAGATACATTGATGGTATGTTGTTGATATGTATTGATGGTGCACAGCACCAAAAAGGTTTTAGAATAATTTCACGATGGATTCTTTGGTGGACAAGTGCTTCTCTACCAAATATACAGTATTTAAAATCATAAAGGAAAGATATTAGAAATTTGGACATTGAGAGGGGGTGAAACAATGTCTTCTCAAAATTTTACAAACATTTCCATTTCCTCAATCTTTCTATGATGAACACATAAAACCATACACAAGAAATTAACAAGAGAATATACATGGAGACATAAATTAATGTGGGAAACCCATACTAGGAAAAAACCCACTAAAACTAAGAACTAGGCTTAGGACATGAATGTGCTGCAGATGTTACATTGAAGCCTCAACTCATCTTGGATCTGCAACTCCAAAAATTTGGCCAAGCAACCACTTAGTATTTGACAAATTTGGTCTAGCAACAACTAACCTTTAGTAAGCTTCAACTTACATGTAAGTAATAACTCCCCATATGTTTAGTTATAACTTAGGCTTCTTCATAGTTTTAATCACTCTTGTTTTATTGTCTTCTACAACTAACGGTGACCTCTAAATTAGCTCACTATCCTTTTTTTTTCTCTCCTAATACCCCTGATCATCATTTAAACTTTTTCATACAAGATTCTATTCACACAATCTATTGTAATCTCTATGGTACAGGGTTTTATTCAAACATGTATCCTTGACACAAGTATCTCCTTGATTTTGTCTCTCGGAGCTTCAAATTTTCAAGCATACAACGTTATATATCATGATATTTGACCTCATATCTCTGTTCCTTTCCAAAAGAATCAAATTTTCAAATGACTTCAACACTTTATTACACTTGAACTCACACTTTAAGGATAAAACCTTCAAGAATTTTATGTTCTTCTTCAACTTCAAGGAAAATATTTCATACTAGCTCTTTATCTACTATGAAAGCACCTATCTCTGCAAAATTCAACATGAAGCACTTCCCTTCTTCATTCTCACTTCTTGCAACATTTAATAATTCTTCACTCATCTCATATCATACCTGCACACAAGAGTCATCTTTTACTAAAAATATCCACCTGGTTTTACATGTACACCAACACAACTCTACAAAGCTTCATCAAGAATTTTTTTAAATTTTCAACAACATTTTCACATGCGAAAAGAATCAATGTGTAACCACCTAGATTGTTATTAATGTCCCTTGGCATTTCATATCTCATTCTACACTTTTGACTATTTCATCCCCATGTTAAACATACTAAGGAAGACTAACAAGACATGAAAGCAAATTGTCTTAGGAAGTCATGAAGACCTTTGTCATATTTCAATTTTGTCTTCATAAAGTTACAAGTATGTTCAAGGTCCTTTGAGATCATAAATAATAAGTTATTGATACTTTTTATCTTTATAATAACCTACCATACTATCCTGATTTTTTTATAGTTGTTACCATTTTTATTGTGACATTTTTCTCAAACTTGTGACCTTCTCTTTAACGTGCAAGAGTTTTTCTAGTAGTTGAACTACCTTTGTCAAGAGTAACTGAAATGGATCAAAGTTACATCATGCCTTATAAATCTTTATTTCACCTTCATTATCTAAGATACCCTCAACCTTCATCATTTACTTTACCTTATTCATGACCTAGACATTCCAAGGAAGAGCTTACAAATCATGGAGAGAAACTATTTAACTACTTTCATCATGTGAAGATGAATGTTTAGGTGCATACTATTATTTACCATGCTCAAGAGATTAGTTCATTATAAAATCTTCTTTAGTATTCAAGATTTAAAACAGTTCCTTCACTTTTTTCTTAACATAGACTAAAAAAATGAAGAATTTGAATAAACCATGGCCATTATCAGTCACCATCTCAAATTCATTATCTTGACTAACAACATGTCAATAAGATCAAACAAACTTGTTTTCTCACAACTATGCAAAAAGGAGGGTTTTGTTACTCCAAATCCTAGCTAGATGTTTAGAGGCTTGAAACCCTTTGTTCTTCACTTCCTTTCTAGTATCAATGTATGAATACTTCATTTCAGGTCCCTTCATTAGATTTAGGTCTTCTTCACATTGAATAGTAGGATATGTTCAAATTTTGAAGTCACAATCATACTTCTCCATGACTGACACAAGAAATCAAGTACAATATTCAAAAATATATGTCTATGCAATATAAATATATATTTAAAGCATCTAATGTATTTCTCTAAGAATCCTTTAATATTTTTCAAATCACCATATCAAAGGCAATGACCATTTCAATTCATTTAGACATGAAAGCAACCACTTGTTGGACTTTGTGTGTATATAGATTCTTAAGACCACACAATTCAACCTTAACTTGGGATTTTCTTTCTTACACAGTTTCAGTTTGATGATCATCCATTTGCAAGCTCAATTCAAAGAGTGCATTGTCACCATCTTCATAGGATGAAAACATGATTTGTAATGGTAAACCTTCCAAGAATTCATCATTTGTTTTACACGAGTGCACTTTGATGGTGGTAGGGGAAAAGGATCCGAGTTTACACAAAAAGTATGAGATAAACACCTAAGAACCTTATAGAGCATTGAATATACATCAAACATAAGCATTCACTCCTAATTGATCACCTTGGAATCTTTAAAATCAAACTATACATGCAAAACTTGTAAAACTAGAGAAATTATGTACACCATAACCATGTTTCGATAGCACACATACACCCATTTTTTCCTAGAGAGAGTCTTTTACACTTTCAAGGTGTTTTCCAACTTTCACAAGTCATTTGGAGTCAAAAATTAATTTTTTTCCTACCGCTTCAATATGGAGGCTTGAGGAGAGAGAATCACTATTAATAAAATACTCATAACTTCTTTGTTTCTCAACCAAATTCTTTTAAAAAATTTACAAAAGTTCAGGTAATGGAGTGCTCTTTAAAAATTACTTTTATGATTTATCCTAATAAGGCATGAAAATTTTGTTTGGATGCTAAGAAGTCACGATGCTCATATTACATTCCTTAATATACCAATTTTACAAAAACTTGAGTAACTTAACATCCCCATTTCAAAATTTGATGAAATTTGACATAAAGAACTAAAAGAAACATCCCTATCTCATTTACCTCAGCTTTCACTATCAACCCTCAAGAGAAATTTTGGTGGACATTTGGATTTTTCCTCCATGATTTAAAATAAGCCTTATGAATGCTCATACATGCCCTAGGAAATGTTCCTAGGCTCCTCCCATGCTTACTTGGTCTTGTCATGCCCTGCATTAAGCTCTTACACCTCATTAGGCTCTATAACTAGGCCTAAATGAGCCAGTTACAATTGTGACTCTACACATTTGACTTGTTTCTCTTTAAAAAATCTCTTATACATGTTAGAATCAACATCTATGAGCTATAGAACACTTATACCAACTTTAAAACCATCTCCATACCTCCAGTGGTCTCCTACCTCACTAATCAAGATTTCAACACCCGAAATCATCTTGAAACCATTGTGAAACCATCCCGCATGCTCAATGAACCTAAAGAGGCACTACCAATCAACCTTCTTATCAATGAAATAATCCTTACTTCACCACTGACACCTTTTCCATCAATGCCACCTGATGTTAATGACAACACTGATGCATCGTGTTCAACACAAGATACTTCTTTCCTATATTGTTTCTTGATGTGCACAAATAGGTTATAAAATGCACGTAATGTGCCTTCTTCACAGGAAAAAGAAGTTTTCCACTCTTCCTATCCATACAATCCAATCGAATCAACAATTATCCCAATGGGGTCTTGAATTCATTGGCATGATCAATCCTCTTTCAATTAGTGGTCACAATTAGGCTTTGACAACAACCGATTACTTCACCGATGGATAGAAGTTGTCTGCTCAAAGAAGCAATCAAATCGAGCTTATCCTTGAATTCCTTGAAGGCATTATGACAAGATTTGGAATCTCTCAAACCATTGTCTCTAATAATACAAATGCGTTCATAGGAACTCAAAGATAATACAAAGTCAAAGATTGGGCTCTTTTACTTGGGATATATTTGAAGACTTCTTCCAATTACTACCCTCAACGTAATGGCCTGGATGAGTATAATAACAAGAAATTGATTAGAATCATGAAAATAAATATGAATATAAACCAAAGGTAGTGATATACAAAAGTTTTGCATATGCTCTGGGATAATAGAATAACATTGAAGAATGTAATTGTACTTCTCCTTACAAACTTGTATATGGTAAAGAAGCTAGGATTCCTTTATCACTCGAATTTCCTTCACTAGAGCCAGCACAATAATTAGAATTTAAGGGCACGGATCAAAGATAAATAAGAATGTTAGAGCTGGTTTAACTTGAAGAGTTAAGAAAATCTACCATGATCAAATTGGAGCAACATCAAAAGTCAACCAAATAGTGGTTTGACAAGAAGGCTAGAGCTCATATTTTCAAAGTGGGTGATCTGGTCTTAAAATGGGATGCTAACAGAACTAAACATGGGCACCATTAAAATTTTGATGTGCTTTAGAGTGGGCCATATATCATCAATGCTTATAAGGAGGAAAAATCATTTGATTTATATGATCTTGATGGATATGTATTACGATCCTAGTCGAAGGGATTTATCTTAAACATTTCCATTGAGTTATCCTACACGCATCTTGTACATATTAGGATAGTTAAATTCCTCCAAGTGTTCCTTGCACGTAGTGTTTTAATAGTAGTATAGGTTTCATTTCTCTCATGTGCTCCCGCAAGCACTCTTTTGTTGCTTCTTAGATTACAGTTCCTATGCACACAAATTTTAAAGGTTTTGGAAGAGGCAATATCCAACAATTCTTTCTTGCATTCCTAGGATGGTAGTGGAGAGTCTGTTGCAACACAATTCTCCACTCTCATTAAAAATTTAATTCAAAATATCTTTCATAATTTAGAAAAATCAGGCCAATGCAGATTCCAAGCATTTCCTTATTCATTTTTAGGGAAAATTTCTTCAAGTTGCAAATAAGATCTTCATGTTTCCAGGTTGACTCCATGCCCAATAGATTCTTCAAGGCCACCGATATTCATCATCTAGTAGGAATATGTCCCCAAAATATTTCTAAAAATAACCCTTGTCTATTTTGGAAACTTACCCATTCTCGCTATGGCATCAAGTTTTCGTGCTACATGCACCGCTGATTTTCTCCCTAGTGAATTTCCATGGCTAAAATTTCCTCATGCACTCTCCTTGCCTCTTCCCTTTATTTCAATTCCTTTTATGATTTCTTCACATGTTTTCATTCCTTCCTTACATATCTGTGAATATTTCCCCTTTCCCCTTTGCGCATACTCCTTACGCATTCACTTCTTCTATCCCGATTCATCATGTGCATCCTCTCGCACATATCCACTATATTTTATTGCATTTTTATAGGTCATTTACATGTCTTTTACACACATTTCATTTCCTCCTTAAGTCTCACACACTTTCTTTCATGTATTCTTGGCCCCGACATAATTTATTTCCCATCTTTCCTCACATACTTACTTTTCCTCTTGTGTTATCCCTTACATGCTTCTCCATTTTCATCTACTAACATGCTTCCTCCATGCACCACCTTCTCTCAAGCTTCTATGCTTTCCCTTGGTGGAAATCTAAGTCTTCCTTACAAATTTTCATGTCTATGTAGATATGCATTCATTTCCCCTACCCCTACACACCCTTTCATCTGCGGTGGTATACTTATTTTGCATCCATTCATCCTTATGCATACTTACTTCTCTTCCCCATGTTCCCATGCATGCACCCAAGGCTATAACCTCGGTGCCAATCCAAGGATGCCATGTGTCCAACTCGAGGAATTAGAAGATAAAGTGCATTCCATGAGAATAAATGGGAAAATGTCAATTGTGGTTGAATCCTTGTAGTGAATGAAGTCACGACACGTGGTGGAGACTCGGTGCTTGCAATCAACCTAAAAACTCTCACAACTAATAAAATTGTACCGCGTGTCGATATGTTCTTCTTACACTGTGGAGCTTCAAATAACCATAAATTATTCTAGCAAGCTCTAATTCATGTGTGGTTGGTTTGTTGGAAAGATTTTGATGTGGGCTACACTCTGGGATCTTCAAAATCAGATTTTAGAGGGATTTGGTACGTGAAAATCATAAAAATTGATTCATATCATTAATGTGAAATTCCAATTGACTCAAGTACCCAGATTTCATGGGATATGGCCTCTTTCCTTCTTCCATAAGAAAACCAATGCGGGAGGTAGATTTGACAGATTTGTATGATGATTTGTAGGAATTCAATGCATCTTATTGGTGTTTTTGGTTGTTGGTGTATATGAATTGTCTCATCATCACTTGGCCTCTTGTCTACCTCATATGGTTAGTCATCTCACTAGGCCAAGATTTCGAGTGACGATGAGACAAGTCATTAGGATTAGTCATGGTTTAATGTGTCCACATGTCATGCATAAGAGTTACTTAACACTCCTATATGTACCTCTTATTTTTTATCTATGAGAATGCTAGACCCTATTTCTTTCATACTTGATTTTCCTTTTGATCGATTCATTGCTGATTACATGGAGTGTTCATGTCATCATTGGTAGTGCAACCCTCTTCGATATGCATAAGGTTATGTATTTATCCTTGTAGAATAATCTTATATGGTATTAGAGCAATTATTTGGTAAATATGCACTCAATTATTCTAGTTGCTAATTACTTTATTTTTGGTTTTTGTGCTTCTGGTGAAAGTTTTTCATTCATTTTTGGAATCTTGTTAACATATTTGATAATCTCATTTTTTAGATTTTGTACTGATTTTTTGTTAAGCATGTGTAACTTTCAAGTGTTTCTCATCCAGTTGAGCAACTTGCGCTTAAGTTTGAAGGGAAAGATAAATTTGGAGGTTGGTACATTTTTGGTCTTATCAATTTTTTTCATTTGAAAGTGTTTTTTTCAAATTATGTGTTTAGATCTCCTGCTATGGCCTCTTTCCCAGCCTAGTTTGCATTTTTAGTTACCCCTATTTTCCTTATCTAACAACTCATCTAAGCTCCTACAAAGCTCGGTGAACTCCCGGTTGAGTTGGTTGGCGAGTTTCTTTCGAGTTGGGTTCCGCCTTGACCGGGTTGAGTTTTTGCATCGATATTTTTGGATTTTTTCTTGCAGATCTATCTTACCAATGAGATGGTTTGTTGTCAAATTAGCTCTTGTTGAGCTGATTTTCCTTGGTTTACCTCGAGCTGCTTTTCCTTGAGTTGTTATTTTTTACATTGCATTCTTTAAATCGAGATCCAAGTCAAGTTGTATTACTTTTTGTGTGGTTGAGCTATTCACGAGTTTGAGTTAGGTAGTTTATGTGTCGAGTTACATTCATTCTATGCATTATCTATTGAGTTGAGTTGTTTGTGGGTTTGGATCTTACCTTGCATTGCATTTGTATTGTTTTGGGTTTTTCTTCGTTTCATGCCCAATTCAAGTTGTTCCCTGTGTATGGATGGGTTGTTTTTTTCCTTAGCACTCATGTTATGTTTGTTGTTATTCACAGGTTTGGCTATCTTACCTTTATTTTTCACTTCTTTGGTTCTATCTTGAACCATGCTTATGTCTTGCTTGCCCGCCCCATCTATACTTGATGTGTGCCTTTCCTTCCTTGGCCGTTGTGCTCCCTGTCTTTCCATTCTTCATAAACCTTACCCCAATCCTTGAGCCCTCGGACTTGCATTACCTGTTGGGTTTATTTAGCATCCTCCACTCCAATATATCAGTTCACCTTCCTTTTCTCACCCCGATGAGCCACCATTATGTCAAGTTTCCCAAGACATTTTGGTTCTCCCCTTGACCCACTCTCTTCATTCCCGACTTCTTTTCTCTTTGGCCTCCCGAGCTTATCTTCACCTCTCAATTATTCAAACCATTTCCTCCTGGGACTCACTCCTCCACATGACCTGCTACCTCGAGCCACTCCAACAACTCGTCGACCAATTCATCCTCAATCCCCTCATCCGAGTTGGATCATGTCTTCTTACCACCTTAACCACCCAATCATTGACTAATCTCTCATTCATTCACCCACTTTTTTATTCAAGCATTGTTTAATAAATTAAGTGGGTGGTTATTTTTTAATGGGTTTTTTTAATTAAAGTGGTCTTTTATATTAAGTAGTGTCTTTCTAATTAAAGGGAAGGTTTTTTTATAAGGTAGCATTGTTAATTTACGTGGGTTGTCTTTGTGGCTTAGGATATAGGTTAATAAGATTTAACATTTGTTCTAAGGGAAGATTAATGTTAATAACAATCTTTTAATCTAGGTGGTTAAGTTAATTAGGGGTTTAATTAATCTTATTAGCTCTTTAATTAATTAATCATGTTAGTAGTAATATTATCATTTTTAACATTAATAATCTTTTTATCCCTTTTTAATATCTAAAATTAGACTAATTAGGAATTTTAAAGTATGATTTTCTAGCATTATTGGTGATTTTTATCTACTAATCTATTACTTTGGAGTGTGTAGCACACTTTATAGCTTTTTTCTTCCTTCTATGAGCATTTTTCAACGTCCTAGAAGTTCCCAGGGACTTGTCTTGAGCCTATTTTTGCATTGTAATCACATTTTTTATTGTTTACGAGACTAGTGAGCATGTCCACCACATTGTTTTAAAGCAAGGGGTTTTTGTTATGTCGTGAGGAATTTTTTCTCACAACAAGAGTGTCTTTCACCCATACTCTTGTTTTTAGGTG
Organism: Taxus wallichiana var. yunnanensis; assembly: GCA_018340775.1. Taxonomy (NCBI): domain Eukaryota; kingdom Viridiplantae; phylum Streptophyta; class Pinopsida; order Cupressales; family Taxaceae; genus Taxus; species Taxus wallichiana. The sequence continues at coordinate 11,240,408 of CM031234.1, forward strand.
GTTGGTTGTGCTTGTTTACGGTGCTAAATTGATATGATCAATGAAACTTGATTGTGGTATCCTCTCTTACGCATTATTACGTTGATTGCAAGGTCGGAAACAAATATTTCATGACACACATTCACACCTAATTATATCCAACACACTAAACTATAAAAATAAAAATCAAGGGGTGATAATATTATTCTAAGGTGGTTGTGTTTCTTTAAACCTTATTTTTTTGCTCCTCTTACCATTTTATCCTCAGTATTGTGCTTATTATGGTGTCACTCTAGGTTGCATGTCGAAATACATTGTGGTATCCACTTGCGCATTATTATGTTGATTGTAAGGTGAGTGACCAAACATTTCACACCGCACAAATACACCTGATTGTAACCTATGCACTATTTATAAAGTGTCATAAATAGGGGTTAAACTAGTGTTCCTTAGAGGATTCTCTTGTCATGGAATTCAAATTTCATAATTTTGTGGTCCAACTACATTAAGATAGCTACATGAAATATAAGAACAAGATACTTGATCATTGTGTTATGCATGAATTATTACCCCATCTTCTTGGGATTGCACTTGAACCGGTTGACCACATTCAAAATAATGATTGGGTGACTAAGAATGAAATGACATATGGAATTATTTGTCTTACTATACTTGTAGAGCCTTCAACATTAAGTAGAGTTTACTGAGTCTACACACATAGCTTGGACTTTCATTTAGAACATACATGGATATTTTGAGCCTCCTTCATCTAGTTATGGCTCTTCGTGTGATCTTACATCCATAGAGGAAAGTGAGTTTATCGATACTTTTTTTTTTTTTCTTACGAGGGGTCACCCATACCTATTTCTCTTGTTTCTCCTTCAAAATTTAGTATTGATCCCATCATAGTTCTCATTAACTCTCCTCCATAGGGCGCTTGATTGACCTTTCACCCACTTCACATGTTGTTTTATATCTTCATTTTTCTCTCCTTCACGAGCATCTGCAGATTCCTTCTGCATTCTAGCCTATCCTAGAGATCTTTACATCACGTGTTTCTTCTATTGATTTCAATTTCACTTTTTCATAAGCTTCATACAATCCTATGCAATATGACAGCTTATTTATTTGACTCGGAATTGGATGATATGCTCGAGGAAAATGACATCACCATGCAACATTTTTAACATCCTCCAATTCTTCTTAGTAGGGAGAATTATGCATTGTGGCATTTGAGCATGGAATGTTTTCTCATTCAAAAATATATCTATCCATACTTATATGGATAAGTACCTACCCCAATGATTCATATTAGCTCAATGATTGGCTTAACACTTGTGACATGGTTCTTACTCTTTTTTTTATGTAAATTTTTGGGCCTTTTAGCCATCATTTGCACACACGAAGTGTCCTTACATAGTTTAGAAAATTCTTAACTCATTACTTGGAGACCCTAAAGATATTTTCATTGTTTTTTCTTATTATAATACAGTTTTTTCCACACCTACTCGATGTGATGATAGTTTTGTTGTCACAAATTTTCTTGTTCACATTTTTAATGATGAGGTTTATTCTTCTAGTTTTGATTATGAGAGTATTGATGAGGATACATCACCTCCCTTACTCGGTCACCCCATAGATAATCTTGAACCCCCTCTTTATCCATTGGACACCAAGTAGTCATGTTCCCAACCTCATACTTTCATTTCACCCTTTACTCTTCCTACTTGTGTTGATGATTCATACCTATCATACATTGCTCTTCTATTTGTCGAGAAACCTTTTTGGGATGAGTATCTACCAGACCTTAGATGTCTCTTTACATATGACATGGAGTTGTTCTTCCTTTTATAGATCCTTCACACATTTTTACTTTAGAGAATTCATTCATCTTCTTTGATGGGAGTTCCCCTTCATAGATATTAGTCACTTATATTATTTCAAATATCGTCATTGATCCATCTTTTCTTTTGAATCCTCATTCTAGCGTTGTAGGGTTTGTTGTGTATCCACTTCATATGGATTTATTTTGGTGAATGTTCCATACCCATATTCTGATAGTTATAATTCAAAGGTATTAACCTCTATTCTTTAGCACCTTCTTTCTAGACCGATGTCACACTTCAATTATGGACCAACTTCAAAGTTCTTTGTACTGATGCCTTCATGTTCCTTTGTGGAGTGGGTAGAATTTTGGGACACCACTTTTTCCTTCCTAAGGAAGAAACATTGTTTTATGTAGATGGACCTTCTTCAATATACATGTAGAATACCACAACATCGATACTCTTCTTACATATTTCATAGAGCTATAGACTTCAAATTGGGTTGCATACTTCTTTACTAAACCCTTCACCGATGTCAAGTATCCTTACTTTTGTTATCATCTTGGGGTGAGGTCTACTACTACTTTAGCACATCTACTTTGGTCCTTCTTGTCTTCCTCTCCTCTTCAGGATTCTCTTCTACCTTCAGATACACTTCATTTTTCTCCTCCCTCCACCACTTATTACCAACTTTCAGGTTCTTCAGATTCCATAGGATTTCATTGTAAATCATCTTTGGGAGGAGATGGCTAGTTCTATTATTCTCCTCATCTTCTTATTGTAGAAAGATTACATTTTGTACATGTGTACATTATCAAGCCTAGTTTTTGGGACCCATTTTTCTCTTATTTATTTCCAAAAATATTGTTGTTTGTACATGGTTACCTTATCAAGTCTAGTTTTTGGGACCCATTGACACATATTTATTAATTTTCTAGGGGGTCTCTTTTTTATGGCTTTCCATGACCTCTACCTCATCTTCAATGAAGGGGGTGCTGGTGTATATAAATTTTCTCATCATCACTCAATGTCTTTCCCACCTCATATGGATAGTCATATCACTTATTGAGATCATAAAACATTAGGTTTAGTTAGGGTTTCATGCATAGGAGTTACACAACACTCCTATATGTACCTCTTATTTTTATGTATCGAATGTTTCTTTCATACTTGAATTTATTTTTTGATTTGATTCTTTTTTATTATATGGATTGTTCATGTCACCATTGGAAGTACAACCCTCTTTGATGTGCACAAGGTTTTGTATTGATCCTCATAGAACAATCAAATAGTGGCTTGGAATCCTAATTTCCCTCCTCTTCTCTCCTCTTCTTCCATATATTGTGAAATAATTCCCATTTGTAATAGAATATAAGGGCATGATTCAAAGTAGTGTATTTCTTAATTTTGAGTTAATGTCCTCATTTCTACACCACCGCATGTTTATTCTTACCTCCTTCCTCCATTATAATGGATTATGAATTCATTTGAACCAATACAAGTTTTGTTTTGTGTATTTTCTCTGCCTAACTTATGTTTATTGCATCTTCTTTCCTTTCTTTTGAAATATTGTTATGTTGTGCATGTTTTACATCTCTTACAGGGTTTATTTTTATTGTGCTCCATGGAAATGAGAGTTTTAATGATGTTATGGATTGTGGCACACATTGTAGACAATAAATCATGTATTTTGGGTATCTATCTAGTATTAATCACATACTACTACTCATTTGATTCCTAAGTAAGAAAATTAGTAATTGACCCTTACCTTTAGAAAACTTTACATGTTTTTTGTTTCCTCTATTGATCTTACACTCCTTCTAGCCCAATCTATTTTTTCATAGTCTAGACATGAGTGCCCATCTAAGAGGTGAGCGCTAGGAGCCCCATCCCGTCCTGGGAGCCCCTAACCTCTTTATAATTTTCTCACATCTTTTTCTCCTTTTTAGCCATTTAGGCATCTTGTATTTTTGTAGTCATCCTTTTCGGGATTAATTATAAAATTCAAGGAGATCATATAAATATAAAGTTATGTGACCATAATAAAGGATCGAGCACTAAGCATTAACTATCACCACCTAAGGTTACATCCAAAGGCATTATCAAGAGCATTTAAGCATCCATATAACATCAAAACAAGGGTAAAGGAATGCATTATTTTGCATACACTTCATAGGAGGGTAAGTTCATTCATTGATGTGCACATCTATTTACATATTTAACATATAGCTACTTGCTTGTTATCAAGTGTGACACACACAAGAGCCACATATGGCACAATCTCTTCACACACACACACATAGAACTACATTGGGTTTGATATGTAGTGACATGCTCAGTCATGAGTTCACTTGTTTGATAGTCGAGGAAAATCTGACCTCTCATTTGCATTATTTTGTTTTTGGGATTTGATGTGTTTTTGGGGTTTTACAAGTCATTTCTTCATTACAGGAGTTACAAAGTACATCTATGAACTTGATGTTACATAATGGCAACATGAATTGAAGGAGTATGAATATCTCACAACCCTCTGAAGGATATTTTCTGAGGTTCTAAGTATTCATAGGCACCTGAGCAGGCTTTGCAGTGCCCGCAAGCACCCTTGACCCATTCCAGGTGCCCTAGTCCATGCAAATTTTATAGTAGCACAATTTTTTGAGGCCCGGTACGACACTTCTCTCCTTTTATTTATCATTTTGTCACTTTGTCACAAAGATGGGATTGATTTTGAATCAGCTAAGTCCTTCTATATCCTCTTTTCTACTAGGGTTTCATAATTTTTAGCTTATTTTTCTTAGATCAATTTTTGTATTTCATTCCATATATCTAACATTATTACATAATTAGTAATGGGAATATATTTAAAACCTCAAGATCATATTTAAAGGCCATGATGACGACCCTTAAGATCATCTCCAATCATTTCATGTACCATGCTTAGATTATGTGGATGATCAAAATCTACTAGTAAATCTCTTTCCAATCTTCATCATTATAGGATGTGTTGGTTTTATGATCTACCCGTCCAATCAATAACAAATCTTACACATCCATCCAATGATTTTCTCACTCATTTCTCTATCAAAATCAGCTCTAAGATATCCTATGCTCAACCAACATAACTTAAACAAGGCTCTAACGAACATCTAGTAGATTATGTTGTATGATACAAGAACAAATTAGCTAAGATGTCTAATGTGATTTTGGACTCTGAGTTTTAAGATCTATTTGTTCAAATTATATTACCACCTCGCCAAGAGAGTGTTATATTTGAGACCTCTCCATCATTCAATCATTTGTGTCACACTCTTAAGCTATGAAAAAATACTATTATCTATAGGAAAGCTTAAGTATCAAGAACAAGTTTCATCTTCTATGTGATTTTAAAGTAAATCAACTTTCAAGCCATCTACAAAACCTACTGAAGCTAAAAACTATCAACGTTATATCTAATACTAAAGAGCTTCAATGGTAACCTCCTAAGTGTACATATACAAAATTGACTATTTCTTCACATATTTTCTTGCCACAACTTATCGAGAGCAAACTTATTAGACTTCCTCTTCTACTCAACTTGGACCCATCTCATCCAAAAGGTCACAATTATAACGCAAATTTCAGATGTGACTATCATCAATGTGTCATACATTCTATAGATCGATGCTTTAAAATTTGTAATCTTATTCAAGATCTTATCGATAATAATGTGATCGAGCTTCTAGAGCCTACGAATTCTACACAAGTCAATGACAATCACAAGATCAATATCTTTAAAAATCCTCTTTCGAAACATGACAAGTAAGTGAACGAATCTTCAGCTAACCATACATATTACACAATTCCTCCTCATGCATCGGGGCTCTTGAATTTCTAATTTCTCATGTTGAGCCATCTCCACTCGATCATTAATTTCTCTGATCGTGACTCATTCTCTTTTGATCGCTTGGAAATTATTACTTTTTGGATCCACACTGTTAATAATATTATAGTCGATCTATCATTTTACGTTAGCACATGTTCTATTACACTTCTTGTCACTATCAGCTTTCCACTCTTACAAATCTCATATTTGATACCTAAATCATATGGTTTTGTTAAGCTTCCGGGTCACTATCAGGTCTCTTTACCATGCTTGTACCTTTTCTTGTGGCACCATCATTTGAAGGGTTTGACATACTCTTAGGTCTATCCTAACTCTATGTAACTCAGGATATCATCTCCATGAACCATTTATGTCTAAATTTCATTCACAATAGGCAAGTTATCACTATCAATGGTGTGCCGCAATCCACACCACAAAGTGTGTAGCCTCATTTTGAGGTCTTCATTGCACTTGCTAGATAATCTAGGTCCCCTAGACACCTAAAATCTAAAGCACAATATGCTCCTAACTAGCCTATTTACACACAACATATGTGGTCTCATTGGTGTGCTATTCCATCACATAAATCTTGGTCCATGACTCGATTTACTCCTTCACATCAATATACATCACCACCCCATATTATTTCACATAGGTTTCCATCACCTCTGCATTCTACTCCACATAGGTGTCCATCACCTCCACACTCTACTTCACATGGGTTTACATCACCTCTGTTCTCTATTCACATAGGTTTTTATCACCTTCATGGTCTCCTTCACATAGGTCTTAGTCACTGGCACATCATTTGTCTCATGTATCACCGATCTTAGAGCATGGTCACATGCCTTTATCTCCACACGCATCTGGGGGCAGACCCTCATATTTCACTTTCATCGGATAACATACTCATCACTACACATCTAGGGGGCACCATACTTATTCTCATACCCCCCTTCTAGAATTATCAGTGTGTCTTACACACACAACACTTTACATCTAGTATCTCACATACAACTCTATACACATTTGTATCATCATTACCTAATGACACACTCTTTGTGCTATGGTTCACATTTTTGTTGAGGGCATATTATACACATGAACCTCACAGGACTACAAACTTCACACCTCACACATTCATCAAATCTCTTTCTTGCATCATTTTTACACATCATACACACTACACATTTTACACTCAGTGCATTCATGACATATCTTTCTTCTATATACTTTTACACGTTGCACTCATTACCATATGCCGCGCTATTGTTCAATGGTTCGTACTCAACTTTTTAGGTTTTGAATCTAAAATGAACCTCGCCACACTCACTCACTCGATCATACACTCTCTCACTCGATCATACACTCTCTACACTCTAACACTTTGATGATCACATATTTCTAGCGCACACTTCAAATCATTTCCCAATGATGCACTCTTGTTCTACGGTTCATTCTTGACTATTGAGGGGATTATATAAATTAACCTCATCATATGCATACTCATTCACATTCACTAGGGCGAACGTGGATCCTATCACATTCACATTGTATTCCATTATGTCTCATCCATAACATATTGCACATCTTGGTTACATTCAATCTTGCTTACTTATGCTCACACGTACACTTTTTACACATGCTAGATAGATACTTTGTGTGGAATTATCTTTATATACACACATGCTCATTCACTTTCCTTATAGTTTTGATCATAGGCTATACACAAATCCTTACATGCCATACGGATGTTTGGCACAATACCTCACACAGGTCCCATAGAGGCTCCTAGGGGCATCCACTATCGTACACACTACACGTGTTACTATTTCATTTTCATAGCACATTACCATATAAAATTATACACGCTTTGACATAATTTTTATTTTTCTAGCATGTTAAGGAGTGTTTCATGTGCAACATTTTTCTTGTAGGTCTATCTCGCTTCAATGTTTATTTGTTATTATTTGGTTGTCATTGTCTACCATTGTTTGTGGGCTTTTCCCTTTGTCTTGTGTGTACACTATCTATTTTTGGCTATATCATCCTTGCATGTCTTGTGACATCATGAGTGATGTCCCATGTTTGAAACCTGATTTTTTGGTCTCCATTATCTTCTTGGATATTATCTTCTAGAGTGTTAGCTTACACATTGTCTTCTTCTGCATTATCTTACATATTGTCTTTTACATATATGTTTATCTTGTATTCCCTAACACTTGTTTCATTCCACTTTGTTTGTGTGTTCCTTGGTTTATACCAAACACATTCCTTCCTCCCCACCTGTAGGGCATCGGTTTAGTTTAGTGGTCGGTCCTCCTTTGGGTCGATAATCCTCGGTGACGTCGTATGCACCCACAATGAGGGGGAATCTATTGAAAAATCAATCACCCCATTTAGTAGTCTATAGTCACAGTTCAACAAATAGTTAGTAGAGACTTTAGTCTCAACAACATCCTAGATCTTGACTTGGGTGCTCATCATAGCATAGTCACCATTGCCCAAACCTAGACAAGAACACCTAGGTGCCCCTAAACCTTCATGGATGCTACTAATTAAGGGGTAGTTACACAAATTTTATGAGTTCAACACAATTCTCAGTAGTTGACACAACATATTTTATAAGACAAAAAGTCATCACAGTCTTCATTTCTCGGACTTTTCATATACATGCACCACACTTTCTTTTTACTTTCACATTAGATCGAATTATTTGAAATGGATCAAATTTTTACACACCATATGCAGTGGTGTTCACATTACAAAAAGCAGCTTAAAGGTTGGAGGATAACACAAAACTTTTCTCCTGCACTTCTTTTGTTATTGGCATGAAATCACCTGAAAAACTTGCACTCAACGCAATCCGGTGTGAGATTTCCTTAAAAATTATTCTTCTACATCATCTTCAAGATCCTTTCTACACTCTTTACTCATCATGGATCAGGTGCACATGTTCCTTTTTCATTTTATTGCATACTTTTACACATGTTTTGATCATATATACATGTATTTGAATACTTGATCGTTCTTCTCTTTTGTAGGTCCGTCCTTATGGGAAGCGGTAGTCACATTAATCACACATCGACACAACATCAAGTGACATCAACAACAGGTACAATCATGAAATCTACACATACTCTCTCACCATAAGGTCATCATCATCATCATCATCATCACTTTTGTTTACTTCCTCTTCTCTAGCTTCCATGCTTCACATTTTTATCACTCCACACTTTTCTCTATCTCTCGGCATGATTTTTTCCATCGATCTATATGGTTATCAAATATGCATCTCTTATCTACTTTATGTTATCAATCATTCACTCAACAACATAAAGTCGGGAAAATGTAAACACTTGAATCACATACTACTATTCATATGATTCCTAAGTAATAAAAGTACTAATTGACCCATGTCTTTGGCCATATTTATTTTCTTTATGTTACCTCTATTGATCTTACACTCCTTCTAGCCTAGTCTATCTTTTCATACTCTAACATTTCTCACTCTTGACACAAATTCCTAGCCATGACACCAATGATAGGTGCCCCCATCCCCTCTAGGCACCCCTGACCTCCTTGTACTTTGCTCACATCTTTTGGGTCCTTTCTAGCCATTTAGAAATCTTATCTTTTTAGTATTCATCCTTTTCGAGGTTAATTATGAAATTCAAGCAAGGAAATCATATAAATATAAAGTTATATGACCATAATAAAGGACCACGCACTAAGCATTATCTATCATCGCCTAAGGTTGTATCCAAAGGGATTATCAATAGTATTAAAGCATCCATATAGCATCCACACAAGGAAATGGATTGCATTATTTTACGTACACTTCATAGGAGGGGAAGCTCATTCTTTCATGCACACATATATTTACATCTTGTACATCTAGTTACTTTCTTTCTATCAATTACAACATGCACAATCTCTTCGTGCACACACACATAGAACTCCATTATTTTTGAGATGTAGTGCAGCGCTCGGTTCTAATTTCACTTATTTGACATTCGAGGACAATATGAACCCTCATTTTCATTATTTTCTTTTTGGTATTTGATGTGATTTTGGGGTTTTGTAGGTCATTTATTCATTACAGGTTACAGGTGACATCTGTGAACTTGATGTGTCATACTAGTGACAAGTTATGAAGGACAAGTGAATATCTCTCGACCCTCCGAAGGAGTTTTTCGAGGTTCGAGTAGTCACACTAGTTCTGCAGCACCCGCATGCACCCCTATCCCATTATAGGCACCCCACTATACGAGATCTTATGGTAGTACAATTTTTTTAGACCCAATGTGACACTTCTCTCCTTCTTTTATTGATTCATCACTTCAGCATAGTCCGGGATTGATAAAACTAGCTAAGTCCTTCTATATTCTTTTTCCAAATAGTATTTCATACTTTTTAGTTTATTTTACTTAGGTGAGTTTTTGTATTTCATTGCATATATCTAGAAATGTTACATAATTAGTATTAGGCATCTATTTATTTCAATATTTTCTTAATCACACATGTATGCCCTTCCTTTACTCATTTTCCCTCATTTTCACTCATCTAAGAGTGTCCTTCCCATTCTTTCTGATGATATCACCTCCCCTTAGTTTAGGATTTCAGCTTTATGCATCTCCCTCTCTCCCTTGTACCTTAGAATGATAGAGTAGAGTTAGATAGTTGCATTTCTTTTCTTAGGAGTAGTTTTAGTATTAGAAATAAGTAGAGGAAGTTGGCCTTCTCTCGGAGCCCTTTCTAAAGTGCAAGTCCCACAACTTAGAGATAGTCCTATGTTTCCTCAAACCCATATATCTTCATGAATCAACTCCAAATTTCATCTTACGATTGAATTTTTGTAGTCCAAGTGATATTTAGGCTATAGACCAAGGTACTTATTAGAAAATAAATTCTAGGTGGGCCTTCAAAATCTTTGTATTCCCCAATTTTAAAAAGAGATGGAAAAAACATTCTCCTAAAGAAGTATATTCTAATTTCTAGCTAAAGAAATGATAATTCATCACCATGGGTGGGTAAAAATTTCTTATAAAATTGATCCATGTGAGAGGAATTTGGTTATCCCATGAGAATAAGATCCTAGATGGAATTATGGATGATATTTGTTGCAATATTGTCTTTCTAACTAATTTTTGTTCTCAAATACCCTTTCCTCCACTTTGTACTAAGAGATTTTTTTCTATATATGCACATATTCTCTTCACTCATTGGGAGACATAGGATAATTTTCAAAGGAAAAATTACAAATTCCTCCATTGTTAAGGATCCAAATAATTTTTTAGTTGAACCAATTCAAACCAAGATGCAAGAAATACATTTTTTATGGCTTAAATGGTCCTAAGAATTCCCTAATTAAAGAATATCACATAGAATAAAATCACTATGCTTATATTAACATTAGATCATCCTTTAATGGAGTAGATGGTTACTTGAGTTGGTGCCTTTAATATATTTGATCATATCAACACACAAACCTACATATACATGCATACATACATACATAAGTTGATAATTTTATCATATTAGGGAAACTATAGGGATAAATAATATCACAGATTTAAGTATCCAACAAAGTAAATTGTTAAAGATTATAGTTTATGTTTGAATTAAAAATTATGATAGATTATATCACATAATGAATTATATATTATATTGCATACATAAACATGAAATTAAATGAACACAAGACACAAGATATAAGTGGGAAAACCTTTTGGTAAAAAAACCCACTAAAATCACTTATCTTTATTGAGAATAAACATTTCACCCAACACTCCCACTATTTTAGTAGTTACACCTTCATGGAGGAATTACAAACTGTCATATACATTCTCTCATGAGTACATCATTTGCATCATGTATCTTATCTTTGCTTCCATATATTGATCACATAAGTTTGTTACTCTCTTGCTATATATAGTACTTTGTGGTATATCTATGTGTAACCAATCTCTAATGAGATCGCCTTGATTTATATCAAGGTAGGGGTGATCTGTAAACTCTTCAACTTTGGAATTATCCACAGAATCACAAATTAGCATTGTTGTTCTACTTTCTTTTATAAAGTGATAGAGATAGCTAGTGAATGAATTTTGATTATGCTTAGAATCCACAATTGTAGGAAAAGAAAGAATATAAACTCAAAAACACCAATAAGTTTTATCATGGAAACTTTCAATGGAGGAAAAACCAATTGGGAAGGGAAATTTCTCTTTCTTCCCACTTTGATTGCCATTTCAAACAATAAGTACTTAATTTAAAATAAGTATGAAAGAGAAGTAGATAATTTCTCACACTTCCTCCCAATTACTTGCTTGCTCTATCTCAACACTCCTTTTTCTACAAAACACAATTCTAACACTAAGAACTTCTTTTTCACTTTCTTTCATGCTTTGATTCCCTTATTATCTTCTACAAACATGTATTTATAGCCTTTCTCATGTCCTCCCGTGCACTAGAGAATGGGAAAGGTCATGGAGGAGAAGAGTCACAAACAACCTTTCAAATTCTGAGATTGTTCGTCTCATATTTTATTTTCTATCTGAAAGATCCAGTACTGCCTAATGCAATCGGGCAGGCCCAGGACCACCTCCCTAGATGGTCGGTGGTTCTATAACCGCCACTCTACACAGAGTGGTGGTCCTATTACTATAAATATATAACCTTCGCATATATGTTTTCCTTCTTTGTGTCTCACAAAAGCTTAGTGGGGGAGTAGATGAGGAAATAATTCCCTCACTTGCTCCTTCAAGTACAACCGTGCATGTCTTGGTGTCTTTCCTTTCAGTCCAATCTGTTAAGACTCCTGCAGACCTCTCCTAATCTCTCTGACCTTCTACTGCAACACTACATCCTCCTCCAATTCACCTTGTGAGTCTAAGATGCAATCCTCAATGGAAGGTAGAAACTATAGTCCTTCATCTTCATCTAGCATGTATGGCTCATATAGGTGCAAGTTCTCATAGTTTACTATAGATTACATCCTCATAAATGATGGTAAATCAAGTCAAAAGGCATTTTCTCTAACCTACTCCAATATGGTGAAGGGCTCATATCATAGTGGCTTGAGCTTTCATGCTTGACCTTATAGTCTCTCCTTGCTCAAGTAAAGCCAAACTCTATCTCCAACATGAAGCTTATGTTCCCTCATGTGTTGATCATGCCTAGCTCTATACTTGGATTGATATTTATCTAGTTGTTCTTTGACTTTGAGATGGATTTGTCAAATCCTCTCAATGAATTTGTTTTCTCTAGTCACCTCCATGTCTTGTGTCTCCTCCTCATCCTATTTCCCAACTACTATGTCCAGTGGATTTATAGGTAGATATCCCAAGCATGCTTCAAATGGTGACTTCATAGTGGATGTGTGTACTACTTGGTTATAGGAATGTTGAATGTAGGCTAAGGACTCATCCCAAGTCCTTGGGTATTTGTTGTTATACCATTTGATTAATTGTACCAAAGTCCTGTTCACTACCTCTGTTTGTCCATCTGTATATGGATGGAAATTTGTGATTCTCTGTAACCTGGTATCCATCTTGTCCCATAAAGTAGTCTAAAAATTCCCCAAGAACCTAGAATCCCTATCAGAAATAATAGACTTTGGCAAACCAAAATGCACCCATACATTAACAAAGAAAATATTTGTTGCCTCATGTGCTTTTACTGTCTTTTTACATGCTATAAGAATACACATATTACTGAATCTATCAACAACAACATAGATATAGTCATGGCCATGTTTATACAAAGGTAATCCTCCTACAAAATCCATAGAAATTTCCTCCCACATATGAGTAGGTACTTGACAAAGGAATTTACAAACCCTCCTTCCTAATCTTAGGCTTGTTGGTAAAACAAATTTTACATCCACGTATAAATTTTAATACATATTCTTGCATATTGGGCCAATACACGTACCTTTGCAAGTGGGCTAGTGTCTTGCCAACACCGAAATTTCCTAATACTTTCAAGGTATGTGCTTCCCTCATCAATAAAAGTCTTTCTTCTTTAGGCATGTAAAGCTTCCCCATTGGTAGAAAATCATGTCCTTGAGATAACAATATTCAATCCTGTCCTTTTAGACCCTTGGGACTGAACTTCTGAAATGTCACCCCAAAATCTCTTTCTGGTCATATGCCTCTCTGTAAGCTTCCTTCATGAAGGGCTCAATCGAGAGATAATGGCCAAATAGGAAAACTTCTCCTATGTGGGTGGCCTAGACAACATATCCGCTACCAATTTTATGCTACCCTTATTGTATTTGATCACCAAATGGAACTACTAAAGGAACCCCATCCATTTGTAGTGCCTTACATGTTGGGATTTGAACTATGCTTGCAAATATTGGAGAGGTTTTTGGTCATGTGCACAATAGTTTCTTTACCCAAAAAATAATGCTTCCATTTTTAATTTCTGAACTAGTGCATATATTTCCTTATCATATACTTGAATATCCTTTAACTGGTGAAGTGAAAGTTTCGAATGATAACACCTAGGTTTACCTCCTTGAAGCAAAATTGTGCCCAAAGTGTAATCATTAGCATCTGTCTCTACTTCAAAAGGTTGCTGAAAATTAGGAAGAGAAAGTACTGAAGCATGACCAATCTTGTATTTCAATATCTCAAAGGATTTTTCTTGTTCCTTACCCCAATCAAAACCATTACTATTTGTGGCCACTATGTGTAGATTTGTTTCAATCATGGAGAATCCTGGAATATTCCACATAAATGATATTGCTCCCACAAAACTCCTAGTCTTTTTGGATCTTGTTGGTGTTGTCCAATTAGTGATGGCATCCACCTTCTTTGGATCCACTCGTAGCTCTCCTCCTCCAACCATGTGCCCAAGGTAGACAAGTGACTTTTTGGAAAATTCACATTTCTTCATATTACAAAGTAGTTATTTCTCCTGAGAACTTACAAGACTTGTTGAAAATGAGTTATATGTTCTTCTCGTGTGGCACTAAAAATCAAGATATCGTCTAAATATACAATGACACATGAATCTATGAAATGTTGTAATACATCATTCATCAATCTCATAAATGTAGCGGTGTGCATTGCATAACCCAAAAGGAACTACTAACCATTCATATAAACCATGTTTTATCTTGAAGGAAGACTTCCATAGATCCTCCTCCTTCATTCTAACTTGACTTGAGATCCAAATTTGTGAAGAATGTGGCATGCTTTGAAGCTTGTCCAAGAGATCATCTATGTAGGGAAGTGGATATCTTTTCTTTATGGTGATCTTGTTCAAATTGTGGTATTCGATGCACATTATCCAAGAACCATCCTTCTTTGCAACCATCACAATAGGAAAACTACATGGTGAGGTTCTCAAACATATCACCCCTTGGTCTAGTAGTTCTTAGAGTTGTCTCTTTACTTCAGTACTCTCAAGAAATAATTTCCTATACAACCCGATGTTTGGTAGAGGGGACTCTGAAATAGCTGAATCTCATGCTCTACTTCTTGTTTTGGTGGTAACCCACTGGGAGCCTGAAATACTTCCTAAAAAGACTGAATAATACTATCCAAATCATGCTTTCCCTGGTTATAAATCTCTAAAAATTCTACCCCATCTTGTTTATCCTTTAACAAAAGTAAACAAAACTGATTATGATTTTCCTGAATAATTTGTTTTTCTTGGTTAGCACTCACCATAGTAACCCATGTCTTATGTTGGTGTGCCCAGATGTTGTAGCTGATCCCATCCTTGATCAATCTATATCAATTTTCCCTTCTCATAAATATAGCATCCCTAATATATAAGTAAGGCCTCCTGAATACAACATCAAAAGCATTAAGTGGAATACATTCATCTTCCATAACATCAATATATTGGGAATTTATCCCAAACTTGACCTTACATCTTCTTGTTACCTAAATTTCAACACCCTTCTTCAACAACCCAAAGGATAATGGTGTGGATGCTCGTAAGTCTCAAGACCAAGCTTCTTTACAACTACTTCGAAATCAAGTCGAGACCGAGAATTGGTATCAACCAAAGCCTTCACCTTTGTTCTCTTGATCTATATTTTGATTTGGAATAGTCTACTCATCTTCTCTTCCTAGCTGTCCATGTTGGTGGCCATGCATCCAATCCTTTCATCTACATCAGATTCATCTTCGATTTCCACCTCCCCTTCTATTTTTACAACTGTCATGGACTTCTTTGAGTCCTTGGTTCGGTTCTTCGGATGTAACTCCAGAAGAAACTTCCAAAATGTAGTGTTATTATGACCATTGATATCATAATTATTGAAAAAAATCTTGGGATCTTTACAAGTATTTAAAGTAGTGGTAGCTTGTTTACCTTTCCCTTTCCACTTACCCTTGTTACTTGTTTTCCCATACTCTTTTTCTATTGATTTGGTGATTCTATTCCCTTGGATCTACTTCTCCTTACTTCTTTTCATCATCTATGTAGTATGCCTACACACATGCCTCGTTGAGATATTTGGGCTTTGTGGAGATGAATTTTCTTTGAAGGTGAGTGTGAAGTACTCCCAAGTACTTAGTCAAAATATCCTCATCCTCTAAGTCCATGTTTAGCAACATGGCCTACCTCTAAAACTCCATAGTATAGTCCTACACACTTTGACTATTTCCTTGTCTAAAATACTCCATTTAATCATTTGGTCAATCTTGTGGCCAATAGGATGAGAAGTTAACTCTGAGTAATTATTTAAATTCTTGCCAATATTTCACAATAGGATGCTTCTCCTTTTCACAAGTGGTCGATGGGTTTCCCACCAAACCAGAGCATGTCCCTCCATTTGAGACATGCAAAGGTGATCCTCTCGTGCCTCAATGACATTATAGACACTAAAGTAGAATTTTAACTATTTTAACCATTTATCAAGCAACATTGCATCTACTTTTCCTTCAAAGCTTTTAATCTCAACTTTCGTCTCAACTTTAAAAGGAGTATGGTCATATTTTACCTTTTCTCTTGCATTTGAAGTCTCTTCTTCATGTTCTTCCCCATAATATTCCTCATGGTGGCTCTTCCCTATTCCAAACTTTTCATCTAAGCCTCAAACCACTGAGTCCATGGAGTCTTGCTTGATAGGAGTTGTCTTCTACAAATCTGCAAGTTCTTCTTTCCTTTTAAACATCCTATCCATCATGGTCTCTAGCATCTTGATTCTACGGACCAAGTTCTCTTCCTCCATTTGTCCCTGAATTCCCTGTTTCCACTTCCTTGTAGAAATTTCTAGATCACAAGGTAAAGCCTCTTAACCTTAGATCTCGTCACTTTGTCATACAAATCTAAGAACTAATACCATAATCTTGAATACTTGTTAGCTCGATACCAAAATGAACTGTAAACTCTTCAACTTTGGAATTATCCACATAATCAAAAATTAACATTGTTATTCTACTTTCTTTTAGAAAATGACAAAGATAGCTTGTGAATGAATTTTTCTTATGCTTAGAATCCAAAATTATAGGAAAAGGGATGAATATAAACTCACAAACACCAACAAGCTTTATCCTAGAAACCTCTAGAGGAGGTAAAACCAGTCGGGAAGGGCATTTTCTCTTTCTTCCCACTTTTATTGTTCAATTCAAATAATAAGTACAAAATTTACAATAAGTATGAAAGAGAAGTAGATAATATCTCACACTTCCTCCCAATTACTTGCTTACTCTATCTCAACACTCCTTTCTTCTAAAAAAACATAATTACAGACTAAGAACTTCTTTTCACTTGTTTTCATGCTTGATGCCCTTATTATCTTCTACAAATATGTATTTATAACCTTTCTCATGTCCTCCCATGCACTTGGAGAATGGGAAAGGCCATGGAGGATAAGATTTAGGAACAACCTTTCAAATTATGAGGTTTTTCATCTCATATTTTATTTTTGTCCGAAAGATCCGGAGCGCTTTTGCCCAATGCATACCGGTGGTTCTATAATCGCCACTCTATATAGAGTGGTGGTCTTGTTACTATAAAGAAATAACCTCCGTATATATATTTTCCTTCTTCATTCTAACTGATATGATGAAGTAGAGTCATTTTGGATCCCTATAGATCAAGGGGGCTGTTTTGGGTCAGCTTATAATTTAAATTCAAACATTTTTCCAACCCAATATGGAATCTTCCACACTTATATTTTAGATTCCATGACCATTTATTAGTTTAAGGGTTTCTTATTAATTATGTTTCCCACTTAATATTACTATCCAAACACTCCCCCTTAATGTTAAGTATGGAAACATGCTAAATTTCCTATTAATACAAAAGGAATTATATTCCATAAACCATTGCATGAAGATTTAGGCTAGCATGCAAATATACAATGCTTGTTCCAAATAACACATGCCAAGTCACCTTTTTTAAAAAAAGGAATTACATTCTATAAACCATCTAAGTGAATTAGGTTGACATGTCATAGAAAATTTATTCAGTGCATTTTTTAACTCTACAATATACTACTTCCTTACCTTGATTCACTGCTGCAGTATTCCAAAAAATTTAAACAAGTTGCGAACCAAACGAAAAATTTCACAGGTTTTAGAAAATTTGTGGTACACTACTTTTGTGTTTCATAAAATTGAAGAAGTTGTGGCACAAATCAAGTGTTCCGTAGGTTTTATAAAAAAATGTAACACACAAAAATGTTTTGTGAATTTTGAAATAAAAAAATCCATGAGTACAATGCGGTGTTTCGTCGGTTTTAGAAATTCAAAAACACGTGATACGAGAGGAACAAAACAATATTCTCAAGATAAAGTGATTACCTATGAAGTCTTACATAAGATTATGGAGTTAAAAACTCTCATATATAATGCTTTGCTGGGTATTACAAGTAAACTCACATAAAGTGACAATTTACTCAAACAAAATGGAAATAGTATAGGGATATTTTACATTTGACACAATCAGGTTGATAAGAGGTGGCATTGTAAAAGAGGTGGCATTGCAACAAACATGTAAAACATGCTCAATCCTCTTTACTTCCCCCTCAAGGGAAAATCTGAAAGGCCAAATCTCATCTGATTTAGAGGTGAAGATCAATGTCATTCACATGATCATTTAAGTTTTGCTCATCTGATTCAAAGGTGGAGATCAAGGTCATCAACATAATCACTGAGCCAAAAATCATATGGTCATTTTATTCATAGGTTAAGATTAATATCTTTCAAATGATAATTTGAACCATGCTCATTTGATTCAAAGGTGAATATCAACATTATTGACATAATCATTTGAGCCAAAATCTGAAATTCCCAACATAGCATGAAATTTGAAGAAATTTGTAGCACAAAAGGATTTGTATAAAATTCCTACAGCCTAATCTTCAGTAGAAAAAAACTTAAGGTCTATGTCACCACTCATAAATTCTCTTGAATGAAGTGCATATTAATATTAATATGCTTTTTCCTTTGATGTTGAAATGGGTTATTTGTAAGAGAAATGCAACTTTGGTTGTCACATAGAAGAGTACTTCCTTTGACACCTATATGCAATTCATTCAACAATATTTTCAGCCACATAGCTTCCTTTTCTTCTTCCATACGTAGTGCCCACCTATTTATTGCATCATTTCATTGTTGACTCATTTCATTCACTAGATTATAGACATTTATTCAACACTACTTTGATATTATGTGGTTTCATTATGGATTATTTTGTGATACATGTGTTGTTGAGGCACATGGTGCCAATCTAGTATTATGATTTATCATCCTATTTTTCTTGCACTTATGTGGTTATGGACACTAGTAGTATGTGATGCAACTAGTTTTATCTAACGTATAATGGATGGATGTTAATTTTGCTATATATTTTGGTTAGTAGTGATGGTAATGATAAATTAGATGTGGTCATATAATAACTTAGATGGATCTTATATCTTGATTTACTATGGATGTATGTTGTTAAAGTATAGTTATTTCATTTAGATACTAGTTGTTGTTTAGTTAGAATTTATATATATATATATATAATTGATCTAGTTATTGATATATGTGGTATTATTTATATGGTTTATTGTATCGAGCAGGTATGATGACGTGTGACTTGAGTGTGTAGGTTCACATAGGAGAATGTGGGATTTAGTGTTGTACCTCCAATTTACACAAGTGGTTATCAAGGCTGAAACCTCACCCTTGTTTAAATTTTTTTCGCCTTGTTTTTGTGTTGTATTTATTTTTGTACACCCTTAGTGGTTTCTTATTGACCCATGTTAGATTAATTTGTTAAAATTTTTCTAAGTTAGTTTAGGGACCTAATGGCACCTACATGTGTAAGTAGTTATTTATCATTATTAACCTTGTTCTTAGAGGTGTGGGACCACTTAAACATGATTTGGGTGGGCCCCACCACCTCTCCTTGTGTGTCACTTTTCCTAAACCCAAATTTGGGTTAAAATTAGTAATTGTAAGTGTTTCTTTTTGTGTTGGGGGTCTTACTTACACCAAAATGGACCCTTTGAACCCTACATATGGGTAGGGGGATTTTCAAGGCTAAAATGGGATTTTCCCTCCCATTTGAACCCCTCTTGTCCACATCATTGTAAATGTGCTTGATATGTAAGCCACCTTGGAAGTGGATGAAATTTAGTTTATTTTTTTATTTTAGATTTTTGGGTAGTATTCCTCCATCATGAATTTTGTCTGTTGTGTAATAGGGTCTTGTGGGAGTCTTGTTTTGGATAATGAGATGGGTGACACATGTCACCCTCTCATTAGTGAGGATTTATTTTGAATATTTGTCTTATACATCCACTTGGAAGGAGGTAGGGACTTTTGGGTCTTATTTTTAATTTTGGAGTTGGGAGAGAACTTGGAGAGGAGCTTGGAGTTGGGAGAGCTTGGCTTGTGTTGGAGTTTGATTGCTTATTTTTGGAGTTAGGCCATTATACCTATTACTTTGCTTCTATGGTAAAATTTCTCAATTAGAAATGGTTGTTATTGGTCTTTTAAATTTTCATGTCATGTTGTGTGTTGTTTTTTCTATTATTGGTAAATGGTTTTAGGAGGGACCATACCCCAAAATACAAAAGAAGGTTCAACAACCAGATAAACATAGTTACATTAGTGGTTTTTTGACAAGTGGGGACCACACCCTAGAGAAAAAATACCTAAAATCCATAATAGGAAGATAAAAACAGAAGAAAGGGATAACCTTATAGTACGGAGTAAAATAATAGCATCATTGCAGCCTCATAACCGCAAGAAACCAACAAAATAAAGCACATAGTAGAAACCAGAAATACCATCACTTGAGCACCTTGTTGAAACACTTTTTGACCTCCTCCATAACATTAAAAATATTGAGGGCGTGAGTTGTGAGGGGTCATCCATATTGATGGTGGAGATAACATGTTTCTTCTCTTTTCCACCCTTCCATATCCCAGAAGGAATATTGTTGAGATTGCAAACCTATTTAACTTGAATTTTAATGAAATCCAGAAAGCCTTGTGCATGGATAAGTGATCAATTTGTTTGTTAATAATATGCCCAATAGAATCTTCCAAAGCATCTTGCTTAGAAATTTCTTCTATTTTGGCCTCAAGTGTGGGATTACTATCAAGAGATTTCTTTCCCTTAGGGTCTTCTTTGAGTAAATGAGCCACATATTTTCTTAGGTTCTTGATCCTTTCTTCATGCTTCATAACCTGAGCCTTCAGACCAAAGTGGGTAGTGGTGTCATGAGAGGTTTGGCCAATGGATAATAGTCTCTCAACAATAGCTAGCTCTTTCCCTTTTTCACTATTGTGGAGGACACACTTGGGCTGAAGGAGGAGAGAGGGGTATGAGGTTATTGTTCTTTACCTTTCATTGCAGAGGGGGTTCATTAAGAGGAATGGAGTGGGTGGGGGCATTAGCTAAAATGGTGTAGCGGGATAATAACATCCTGATGAAGAGAGAGGCCACATTTATGGGAATGAAATTCTTGAATGGATTTCTCAAGGGACATCAGGATATAGTAAGGTATGCTCACTTTAGGGCTCCTGTGAAAATGGTTTAAAAGGATAATATGATGTAGGGGAAGGGTTTTAAAGTGGTCCTCAAGAGTTACATAGTGCACCACCATGTGGGAAAATTCATCATAAGGGGTAGGGATTGAAGAGAAAACTATCCCAGCTTTAACAAAATTAAGGGTTTCATATCCTTCAATAAAAAAATTCCTCAACCCCTTTATGAATTTTTTTCTATTAAATAAGATACCATTAATGCCAAAACTAGTAAAAAAATCTATAATATTTTTGGTGATGGTATATTCCTTACCTTTGTAAGTGAAAACCCTTTCTTTTTAGTTATTTGCAAAGGAAAATGAGATATGTTTTTCATGTCCTTTGATCCGCTACATGAAGTTTGTAAATCCATCAACACTCAATTCCTTCCAAATCTCTTTATTTTTTTCCATGTTGGGTCACAAACCAATTAAAATTTGCAAGGAAGACCTCCCACAACCATGAAATATAGAGTGAAGCTCATTAACAGATCACAAGAAGACCTCTGACGACACCTAGAATGTTTCACAAAATCATGGTAAATAAAGAGATAATGAAATCTTTGATTTCCTTGATTAAAAAGCATGGGGAGTCATGGTAAAAGCATGCAAAGTAATCATATAACCATAGCTTCACATGCTCCCTCTGAATGTAGGTACTAATCCTTAGTACATCGACCATTTTTCTTTAATGATGATATCATTAGAGATTTGGGGATTTCACTATTGACATGCCAATAATTAAGGTGTTTACTAGTAACCCCAAAATTGGAAAAGGAGTCAGCCACTTTATTCCCTTCTCTATAGGTGTGACAAATTTTGAAATTTGAAAAAGTGTTGCAAATGTTGGTGGCCTCTCAGATAAATTATTTAATAGTCCAGCTAGGGGGTGAATTCCATTGATATGGTTGATAACATTTAAGGAATCACCCTCAATAATAATATTAGTAATGCTACATTCCTTAGCAGCTCTTAATCCCTAAAGTGCAGCAAGTGCCTCAGCATAGTGATTGTACTGGGTACCCATAGGACCTACATAAGCAACAATGAGATGGCCATGATGATTTCTAATGATTCCACCACCACCACCAACTCTTGGATTGCCTTTAGAGGCACCATCAAAATTTAGTTTGAACCAATTCACAAGAGGAGGAATCCATTGAATGAGGGAATGGTCAATGGCATGAATTTTTTCCTAAAATTCCTCCAAAATAATATTCCAATTTAGTATAAATTTCTCCTCATCTTTAGGAAAGTTCTACTTTTAGGAGGCTTAAATTTGAGGACATTTTCCTTAACTTCAATAGTGAGATATTTAAGAAATATATTGCAGGTATTCTTACAGTTTCTGAAAATGAAAAAATTCTTGGCCTTTCAAATTTTCCATATAGTATGAGGAAAGACAAGCTTCCATAATTTCCTAAGAAAACAATGCTTAAAGGGGGTTTACATTTCTCTCACGCTTTCTCTCACGCCTACATAATATCTTACGGAAAAGTCCAAAGATACCTAAATATTGAAAAGATGAGCCCCAAAAATTAGAAGCATAAGAGAAATGAAGAAAAAGGTGGTGAATATTGTTAGGTTCATTCCTGTAGAGAAAACACATGTTAGGTATGGTGGAACCTATTTTTATCAGGTTGTTAATAGGAATAATCCTTTTATTCAACACCAACCAAAGAAAATGATCAATTTTTGGGGTAAGGTCTACTAGCTCTCGATTTACACCCCAAGGGAGAGAGGGTGCACAAATGTGCGGAGGTCGGGGAGAGAGGGGTGGACCTACATGAATTTTAATTATGTAGCCGAGGATAGGGTCTTCCTCCACTTGCCCATCCACTCTCTCAAACATAGTGATGAGGAGGAACCTTAACAAAGGTTGTGGCTGATTTCCCTACTACTTTTGACTTTGCCTACTTCAGGGTGAAAGGACCCAAGATATGACCTGGAGGGTACAAGATAAGGGAGGGAATCGGGATAATGTCTTGATTCCGATAGGGATAAATAATCGGGAGTTGATACAACCATCAAATACAACACTCAATCAAAATATAAATCACTAAAAACACCTAGGAACCCCAATATGATTTGGTAATGAAGGTTTGACACAATCCACACATTAAACCCTAAGGATTTTCATGAATTATTCTAGGATAATGTTAAGGATTTTAGATAATGAGTGAAAACACTTAAGGTATGTGCATTGAAAATGTATTTTCACAAGCGGATCTGTATAAAATAAACAAATTGATGTCCACACGAACACATATGAGACTCGAAGAAGTTAGTGTAAATTTGTGAAGTGGAGATAGGATTGCAAAGAGGAAGAACTGAAACATCAAAGAACTGGGAGGGTCAAGAAACATATCAACCATTTTGTCACCATGCCCTTGTTATTTCACAAAGATAGGGGATACATAAAATGGAATTTTCATAGGAAATTGGTCACGAGGAACCTCCAAGAAAACATACAATCCCGATCCTTGATAATTTATCTCAATACCCCTAATAATAAATCACCATGTGCAAATTATGTTGAGTGTTCTAAATCGAGGGACCCCCAAGATAAATAAACACAGCACCCAGTATTGTTCAGTTAGTAAGGAATTTTATAGGTCCAGAAGATAACATCCTAAAGTACCCCTAAAGAACATTAACCTCCCACACCATCCTAACAAAACCTAAACAACAACAAGGTGTCTTCATATAAAATTACAACCATAACATGCACAAGATCTGAATGAAAAGACACATGTTATTTTACCCCTAAAATTATTCCACAAGAAGAGCATAACCAAAATAATTACAATAGGTTGTTTAGGATAAACCCATTAAACTTGGAAAGAATAGGGAAACATATATATATGCTCTCGATCTTGTTAATGACTGTACATTAGCTATCACCTTAACATTAATTATGAGGGAATAGGAAACACAACACCACCTACATCATGAAAGTGTAAATTTCCATGGTTGACTATGCACCTAAAAATCCCATAATCCCTCCGAAGAGTCTTCTCCTCTCACTAATAAAACCATCTCCCCTTATAAAACCTTAAACCCTTGTATATATCCTTATCTATTTTAGGGTTTTACGGAATATCCCTCTAGATTCTAACTAACTCATGCTTTGGACACCTCCCGAATATTCCAAAGAATGTCATGGGATATTTTCCCATGACAACCCTTAATTTTTCTCACCACTAGCCTATCACCATCATGATAATAATGACGAGGCATTATCTTTTCCACATCACATTAATTTAATATCAAATTTTCCACATGTGAATAAATGTGACGTGGCTACCAAATTTAAATTGACAAGACATTTTTCAAAGGCGCAAACATTTACTCCATCTCCGATGACATGGTTCACATTAATAATCAATCCTAATCTAACTCCCACATGTGTCTGTTGATCCGGGATGGATATTACATTTATAGTGGCATGATTGTTCATAACACATCATCATGGGAGCCATGCCTATTTAAGTGTAGCACAATGGGCCAAAAATTCACCACCCAAATTCCATCAAGTCATGTGTTCCTTGCTTCCATTAACACCCTTTCTTCCACACCCCTAAGACTAAATCCTACCAATGAATAACTCACCCATCTGGGTGAATTTTTCCAATTAATAGGCCCAAACAAAGCATTCATCGGGAATGTCTTTAGTGTTCCAAATTCTAGGTTTAGTCCTCCAAAAATTTCATCCCCGAGATATTATAATCCCATCCTTCCTAAATCGATTTTCTAAGATATGTGCTTCATTCCCTCTTTTTCAAACTCTTCACTTTCACTTAATCCACCTAGAATACCACCTAAGCATAGGACACTTGAAACAACACTGGCTTCATCATTTCCCATACTCCCATGATAACCAATGGTATATCAAAAATATTACTACAATCCTTCCTTACTAACGTAGATCTCCCCGTAACAATCCCATTGAGTGCATCGGAAGAAAAAGGAAATCATTCTGGTTTGGATATAGAAAAGTGGCTTTTGGCCTTGGAAGCTGCCTTGGTCAAACTTCGAGCCACAATGAGTATCTAGGATCTCCCCTAAGAAAATAAAGAATCACCATAGATGATGCACCTAGTGAATCAACTCCATCTCTCACATCTCAACGCTTCACTTCTCGTAGGAAAAGGCTTACATAAGAGGAGAATCCTCTCTCTGAATGGGTGAATTCACTCGAGAAAAAGAGGGAGTTCACCCAAATTCTTAATGGAATGCATGTGGATAATCCCGAGCTATTGTAGAAGGGGATGTCATGGTCGTTGGTGGGGGACATTCAATTTTTTTTTTTTGATGGCCCATGAATATTTTATTCAACGTAGAGACCATTTGTTGAGGTGTGCACCAACCTTCCCGGGTGAAACTAAGACTTCTAAAATTGATATCCATGTTTTTAATGAGATCATTTGTATTCTTTTCATTTTTGTATGTATGTATTTATCTTTAAGGGCATGGGCATGCAATAGAACCCCACTTTGTTCACAGTATACATCATTTTGAAATGTCCATTTTCTTCATCAATGCATGATATGTATTTCTTTCTTCTGTTATAATCACTAAAACATATCTTTTATAGTCTCTTTTCATTTACAATGAAATATGAACAAAACTCACACAACTAATCTTCCCATACAACACTCACCACTACACTCAAGCATTCCACACAATTGCACACTACCCCAAGAGAGAGAACCAACTGCTCACTATCCAATTGCTCCTACATTCCTTTAAATAGAAAAATACTTGAGTTCCTTTTCCTCTTAAATGTGTGTCAGATAAATCATAAACATATACCGACTTTCTACCTTTACCCATATGAGTGCCTGGCCCGTAGCAAGTAATTTGAACCATCCCAAAATAAGGAGGAAATTAAACTCAGCCCCGGGCTCTAAAAATCTAATTGTATTGCAAGTCAAACATTCATACCTTTTCAGATTTCGGGTTCAGACTACCACTTTGCACATTCTCGAGGATAAAAAAAAATTAACATCACTAAATCTTTCTTTGGGCATTCATTTTATTCTTTTGTCCTTTTTTAAATAACATGAGGGCAAGAACTCCGACCCGTACCTAAGTGAATGCTAAAGGAAAAAATGACATTCTTCTAAGTGTGTCCCATGGTCACCAAAACATTTCCTTGTTTTGGCCACTGGAGAAAAATGTCACCTTGTACGCAATGTCCATAATTTGCATAAATGACTTGAAGTCTTGATAATACATCAAAACCCATTTCCCCGTACCTCGAGTTCTACAAAAAACCCCAAGACCTTGATAAAAGCATGCAACGAGGAAAATACTTAACTTTTTGCCGAGTATTTACAAAGATTTTTTCTATTTGAAATGTTAGTACCCAGTGCACATCCAAACTGAAAAAAAGAACACATCCATTGATATGGCACTAAAATCAAGCTTTATAATTATGGGAACCAAAAATTTCCTTGTACAAAATCTTTCTCCAATAAAATTCACTATGGATGTCACCTGAGATCAATTGGTAGCCAGTCCTGACCAAGTATGAACCATCAAAGGATTTTGTCCAAATGAATTCATCCTTGGAATTCATTTGGGTGATCTGGATGTTGCCAATAACTTTTTGGATGATAAAATGATGTTCTCAAACTCAGGCATCTCAAGATGGAGATTCTTCCACTAAAATCTACCATTAACACAACTAATGTAATCACTTACCTTATGCCCAAACTTGGAAATGAGGTTGTCTTCTAGCTGATTCCAAGAGCTATTACTATCAAGATTTTTAAAATCAGCCCAATTATCATTCCAAATCAACCCAATTATGATGGGTGTTTGTTACAAACCTTGTTTTCCTTCATTTTTCTCAATCCATCTCACTTGAGGTGGAATTTTGGAATTTGGGGGAAAGGGAGGAAACCCCCTCTTACACCCACATGGATTTATGGGCAAACCATGATGGTTATTTTATTATTTCCTCCCCTCATATGGTTTGATGAGAATTATGGGTATTTATATGGTTTGAATCTCATCTTCCTTCCTTGTCAAGGAAACCATTCATGGTTTGAAAATCCTTGTCAAGGAGGAGACTTGGATTTTGGGATGAAGGGGTGATAAAGAATGGAGCATGGTGATTCTTGGTGGTTATATTTTGATGGATTACAAAAAAATTGCATTGGTCCTCTTGCCCCTCTTCCCCATTTTGTCGAAACATGGAGTTTCTTCGCTTGTGCTTTTGTCTTGGATTTTTCTCTATTGGTGTGTGTGTGTGATTTTAACATCTTATTTTCCCCAATCTTGTACAAATTGGAAGCATGCCACATCTCTTTCCTATGGGCTTGGAGGGAGGCTAGCTTGCCCTCTCATTTTAGGAGATGACATGTAATGATGTCATTTTGTTAGGAGGTAAACCGGGCCCTTTTTTTCTCTTGTGCATTAGATATTTTTACATGTTTTTAGAGCTTCCATTTCGACTTGGAGCATGAAGGGATTCAAATAAAAATTGGCATGTTGTTCATCTTTTTTTGGAAAGGATTATATACTTGTATTTTAGTTGTAGCTTTATTGTAAATTGTGAAGAGTTAAGGGTTGTAGGATGATCAAAATTAGGATTTGAATTCTCATTGTAAACTTTGCATTATCTTGTACACTTATTGTTTAAAGAATGTTTTGGCTTGTGGAAATATGAAGAGGTTTATTGTATCCTCCCTATTTTGGGAAGAATATAGGTTTTCTTATTTATCAATTTTGAGTTGGAATGGGATTCTTAATGTTCTCCATATATAAACTCATGATATATTTGAATTTAAAGTTCTATTGTTATATATCTCTTTAAATTTTTGTGTTGGAATGATTTGAGAAGGAAAACCTTGTTCTTTGTAAAATGATTTGTTTTAGCAAAAACAATCATTTTTATTCCTTTCATAAGCCTTGGGTTGAGAATAAACAAGTTCCTAAGATTTTTGAGAAGTGAGATTTTCTTATTACTCTAGTATCAACTCTTGAGCCTTCATGGATGTTTATTCTCACTATCAACTTTAAAAAAATCAAAATGTTGCTTTCAAGTTTACATAGAATTATAAAGAGTTTCTTGATTATAAATTGTGCTAATAAAATAATAAAAGGAGAAAAAAATAGAGATAGAAATTGAAGGTTTTGTTTCCATACTATTAATAGTTTTAAAAGGGGTTACTTTGGAAACTTAATTATCCACTTGTTATATTAGTCTATCTCTTTTTCCACGAAATAAGTACTCATCAAGTAGTTTGAACTCACCTTGCACTATATTTCATTTATTTTCTCTCTAGAAAAAATATGGATTTCATATTAAATGTTTGCTTTGAAAATTTTCCAATCCGCTAGTTTTCCTCCGAGTTTAATTTATACATATTGCATCTATGACTTTTATTTATACATATTATGTAGTGAAATTATTCCACTATAAGTTTTTTTAATTTTTCAATACCTTGTGATGTTATGATGTTAGAAATGGAGGGTTTATATTTTAGAAATTTTATTTAGCTATGGAATTTTGTATTAAATTAATATAATGAAAATTTCTCTTTTACATATTCGTGATATATGTAGATTTTTATACTATGAGTGTGTGTGTGTGTGTGTGTGTGTGTGTGTGTGTGTGTGTGTGTGTGTGTGTGTGTGTGTGTGTGTGTGTGTGTGTGTGTGTGTGTGTGTGTGTGTGTGTGTGTGTGTGTGTAAAGATTTGATTTTCTTTTAGGAAAATGAATAAGATTTTAGGCTATATATAACATCTCGGTGCAGATTTGTTCTTTTTTATTTATTTAATAAATAAATATATAAATTAAATTAATTGGAATGGGGATGAGTGGCTAGGCCATCCAATTGACCCTCCTTTTTGATAAGCTTTGGGACACAATCCAACTCACCCTTGAGTCACAAGATTCCTACCCTCTCACCCACAAGACTATTTCTTCCATGGCCGCGCTCCAAGTAGGCACAATTTTGTTCGAATCTCAAAAAAATACACACTTTTATAGATAAATAAATATGGATCCTCAACAAAAAGATCGAAACAAAATAGCTTGGGGATATATTCAAAAATATTCTCTACAAAACTATTTATCTCCTCCACATATAAATTCCTCCAATAAAAAATACCTCCTCCTTCATAAATTGATAATGGGTATGTACCCAGATCTCAAATATTTCCTTCTCCATAGAAGCACCTATGTACCTATAGAATCAAAGAGATAAAAACAAATGAAAGAAAATAATAAAACAAGCCAAAGAGATATTTAGGGCTTTATGTCATTTCCATAAACTCAAGGGTGCAAATTGAATCAATCCAATGGCCCGAATCGAGTCTACCTTTCATTCTCATTTGGATAAGATAATCCCTTTTGAATTTTTCTTTTTGAAATCTAAAATATTAAGTTATTAATCATTTTCCTTTTTTCTCTCTCCATAGGGATGGTGGGAACAATATCAATTCTAAGTTGTTTTTATGCCGAAAGGCGTTTCCCCTATGAGAAAGAGGCATCTGGTTTATTCACGCCACCGGCTTAAATTTCATGGATGTTTTGACGTTTTTTCATGTACTTAAATTTGATGGACGTTTTGATGTTTTTCATTTTTATTTGTTTTTAGTTGTTCCCTTTTTAGTAGTTACATGTTGAATGCAAGATATATCTCCATCATCTACGGGATTGCGGAATAATGTTCTCATAATTATGGAATATTGTTCTTGTTTGCTTGTAGTTCTCCTCTTATTCCAAGTTGTTGGAGCCTTTCTTTTAGAAGGTATGCAGCTCAAGTCCTAGCAACACCTCTTTCTGTTTACAGGTTTTCTACATCGCCCTTACAATATCTGCATATTGAGCTTGAATTGATGTATATTTGTCACATATACTAAGAGATCGATATTGCTAGGTTTTCACCTTTGTTTGTGAGTGCATATCTTTTGTGTCATATATGATTTGTGAGTGTGGAAATATTGTACACTTTGTTATTTTGAATTCCTTTATAGTAAGATATCAAAGCTTGAATACCATAGTAATTTTATTATCACATTAAATAATATGGTAGAGTTTTCAAGTCTCTTGGGAAAGCCTCAAGAGCCTCAATTTATGATTTATTTAATTATCTTGTAACATAATAAAGTAAAATGTTTTGTTTAATTACATGACTATAGAATTTTTTCAAATCAATTCAGCTTGTCGGTGATGACAGGATATTGATATATTGTGCATACTAACCTTAAATTCATCATTACAAGCCTTTTCTTGCAAGGGTCGTCCAATCTTATGCCTCTATGCCTTTGTGGATTGAAATATATTGAAGGGGTCATTTTACATGCAAAGACAGTTCCAGGAAACTGTGTAATAAAATTAAAGATGAATTTGTTTGCAGGTGTTGCAGAGGTGGTGTGGAGGTTTCCCATCCCTATATATAATTTAAAATTTCAACTCTGTCCAAAATTGTTTAGCAATAATTGTTGAGAAAATTTAGAACTTGAGCTTCTACATGGCTAAGTAAATATTTGAATTCATTAGAAGATAATGGTTCATATTTTAAAGATGTTTATAAATCCTTATCAATTGGTTGGGAATTATGTCAAATTGAGGTCAATTCCATTCCATTGGGTTAACATTTAAGGTTACGGTTCAAGAAATTAAGCATGCATTTATTGAAGTGATGGTTTGTAATCAATATTTTTGGCATTTATTGAAGTGTTGGGTCCGAACAAAATCTTTTGTGATAATTCATCCGCTCATAATCGATTGTGGGGAACACCTTAAATTTGGTTTGTGTTGTGCTTGAATGTAGTGTGACTCGGGCCATTTTCTCAAGTCTTTGTTTGAGTTGTTCTTGAAGTTGGCCGACTTTATAGAATTTGTTTGAGTTGTATATTTTATTCATTTGTGTTTCTTTCCGGGTTTTAAAAAATAATAATAATCTTGGACATGAGATTGCATTCTTTCTATACTTGAATTGATTTATTTTTGGTCCGCCTAAGCTACACCATTTGTACCAATTTTTTTAAATTTGTTAGTACTTGAATAAAAGTGTAACTAGCCTCATGGTGTTAAAATTTCTTCTTAGTTGTAGGATATTTTGGGAAACTGACTTGTTGATAAAAGAGTATGTGTGAAGATTACAAGCACTTAATATCACTTTTTATTGTTTATGACAAGTTTTTAACTTCTACTCTTCCATTATGTGTCAACTCTTTAACTTCTAATATTCCATTATTTATCAATTAGGTGAGAATTTATTCTAAATATACTACAGCTTGTATATGAATTTAATTATGTTCTAGATAACTATCGTGCAATTCCACCTCCCGATATCTTCTTTCATTTTTCTGCGAAGATAAGCTACAACACCTAGTTAGGCAGCAATTTGATATTTTGATTCTCTTTCTCATGCGGTAAAGAAGAGTGTTGTCTCTCAAGGAACTTTAGGTGGGTTTTAATATTGAGTCAAGTATTTATTCATTTTTACTATTTACTGCATGTTGTGAACTAAAAAATTATCGTAGATCACTTTAATTTTTTTTCTTTTGATTGTTTCATTTATATTTATAGTTGGATCTAATATTTTTTTTGAAGTGACATGTGGGGGCATGTGCCTTCGTCAATGATAGGATTCATCATGTGTTGAGGGGCTTGTTACCCAATGATTCCATTTTGAAACACCCCAAGTTGGGTGTTAGATTGTTCAATGACAAGGCTTTTAAAGCTTCATGTCATAAATAATAATATCTTCTTGACTAACATGCTTTGTTTCCCTCTCCAATTTACTACAATGCAAACTAGAAATACAATTCCCCTCCCTTTAGTGGGCTTGAAAAAAAATATGGCTCCCTTTCAAAGGGAGGAAGAGTTTAAACGTCTTCGATGTGTTGTCAATATTTTGCATTTCATGAAACTCAAACCACCTAAAACAGTGATAACCGAGATGGTCAAGAGATTGCCTCCGCATATTGCCAACATCCCAATTTTTTCTCTCCAAATTCCAAACAACTAGAATGCATTCACGAGGCTTCTTCTTAGCATATGATTCTAATGAAGATGCATTGAAATATGAACCACCCCACAAATTGAGGAAAATGGGAATAACAATCGAGACATCTCAACAATCGCAAAAAAATACAATAAATGTGTAAAAAAATGCACAAACAAAAAAAATAAATTTGATAAAGAAAAATAGCTTGTATTGGTTTGTTTATAAGTGTTTTTTCAAACAATCTATAACTCATTTCAAATAATTCCATGTATTTATTGTGGCAGCATATTTCAGCTTTTTGTAAATCAACAACTATGTATTTCTAATTTATTTATCATTGTATTTCCATACAAAATACCTATAGTTTTGTTAGTTCAAGTGTACACGTTTTTCTTATTTTTTTTTCCATTCTATTTACCTAATATAATTTTTGTAACTCGTTTCAAATAAATGCATGTATATATTGTGGCAATTTATATGGGATGCAAAATCAAACATTTCAGCATACATGTGCAATTTTTCCTTCTTACTATTGCTCACGTCTATAAGTAAACTAACAAAAACACATTTCTAATTTATTTTTCATTATATATGAATACACATACTTATAGTTATAAAATGCCAAAAAAGAACTATGTTATTTATAGTTGTTTTCATCCAAAGCTTTGTACATTATATCACTTTTGAGTGGCATATAGAATTGTTTTAAGGGTTAGAATTTATGTTTGTGCTTTTTTAAAAATATAAATGAATAAGGAAACAAACTTTAGAGCTTCTCATTGTTTACAAATGAGTGTAAATTTACTTACGTCATATACAAGGTGAACAGTGCAATGTGAACGCATCCTTCATTTCATGTTTGACTACACTACAATATTACATTTTCCACCATATATTTGTAAAAATCCCACTTTCTCATGCATCTTTTACTTGCCATGGAAATAAATTTGACACATGAAGGCATTTCTCAATTAATTGGTTCCAATGTTTAGCCTACATTTCAATTACTGTACTTGTTCTCCCTACACTTTTTTCTCAACATGGGCACCCAGCATCGTGTTGACCTTTTACATGGGTTACATTTTCAGAAAACACTTCTAGCCTCCAAATTTGCAAAAGGTGAAACCGAAAAATCAATACAAGAAGGCTCCATTGTGTGCTTACACAAATACGTCATTAGAATGATAAAAAAATGAATTGTAAGCTTCATCTTTTGCTCAATTACCAATGTATATAATTCCCCTATAGTAATTCTAATTTATTTCCATTTGTTTTTTCCATCCATTGCTCAATTCTAATTGTTTCCCAATTTTTTCCCATTGCAAGATTGTTCTTGTCATTGAAATGGATTTTTTTATCAAAACACATATGTTAATCAATGCTCTAACCCGACTACCACCACATGTTTCATGTGGTAAGAAAAAATCCCTAATACCAACAAATGCTCTCCAAAATACTCAGTTGCTGCAAAAACAGATCCAAGTGCAAACTAAGTTAACAATTTTTTGCAAGAACACCAACTCAAATAAGTGGATTGAATATATCTATGTGCATGTGGTTTGTAGAGGGTCGTGCCCTAGAAAAAACAAACCTTCACAAATATCACAATGCAAAGGGAGATGGTTTTGTCTTTGGGTTTGATTTTGTGGATCGAGAAGGAGGGGAAATCCACATCACCTATTTCAATGAGGCTGCCAAAACATTCTATGATCAGATTGAAAATGGGAAGCTATATACAATTTCCAATGGGAGGATTGGGAGGATTGGTGATGCAAAACTATGTTACAACCATTTGAACAGTGCTTTGGAGATTTTCCTACAACCGTCCTCAACCATAACTCCTCTCATAGAAAATGAGGATACAATACCTTCCCATCACTTTCACTTCACCAAAATCAAGGACATACCTGCAAGAGCCATCAGGTCTTCTGTTGATTTGATTGGCATTGTTCTTTCCATGTCACCATGCTCAAGTATTTATAGGCATGACTAGTCTGAAACAAAGAGAAGAACTCTATAATTAAAGGACATGTTAGGATTCATTGTCACTGTCACTTTGTGGGGACAACATTTAGATGAGATAAGCAAATAACTTAAAGACATTCTTTATATACCACATCTTCTGGTCCTTCCTCAAAGCTACTTGTGTCTCCGGTTTAATGGAATCTTAGTTGACACTATTTCAAGTACCAAATGTTATGTCAACCCTCCAGTTTTAGAAACTACTACACTTCATGGTTGGGTTGCTTCTGATGACTACTCCCATTCGATGACCTCTATCATCAGAAAATTTATAGGCCCTCCAAAAATCTTGACCTCTATAACAACAATTTCACAAGTCCTACAGATGGGGAACACTGAGAATAATGAATGGGTCATGGTTACAACAGAAATCACAAATATCAAAGCATGGAAAAAAAAAAAAATGCATGGCATGTCCTCTTAAAAAGTGAAAAAAATGCAAGAAAAAAAGTGCGAGAGCATGGCGGCAATGGTTCATGGTTCTGTTCAAGTTGCAATGTAGAAGTTAAGAACTATGATTATAGATATGCACTCAGGATTGATCTAAAGGACCCAACATGGGAACTTCAATCGGTTACCACTTTTGATGAGACAACTGAGTCAATCATGGGTGTTGTAGCTAGTGACCTCTACCTATTTTCTATAGATGAAGATGCAACTAGTGAAATTACAAGCAATGTCATCACAACCAATACTACTTCACACTTTCCCTAAAAAGAGACATACCATGGAAACAACATATTGAAATGTGTCATCCTCAATTCAAATAAAGTAGATAGAAGTGCATCTCCTTCGTAACCTTCTTTATGAATTTTTTTCTAACACAACCATCCCTTTAAACTCTACACCCTCCCCCATCCCTTTAAACTTTTTTACATGGCATGTCCTCTTCAAAAAGGTGAAAAACAATGCAAGAAAAAAGTGTGAGAGCATGGAAATGGCTCATGGATCTGATCAAGTTACAATGTATAAGTTCGGGACTATGCTTATAGATATGCACTCATGATCGATCTAAAGGACCCAACAGGGGAACTTCAATCAATTACCACTTTTGATGAGACAACTGAGTCAATCATAGGTGTTGCAGCTAGTGACCTCCACCTATTGTTTATAGATGAATATGTAACTAGTGAAATTACAAACAATGTCATTGGCAACCAATACTGTTTCACACTTTCCTTGAAAAAAGAGACATACCACGGAAACAACAAATTGAAATGTGTCATCCTCAATTCAAATAAAGTGGATAGTAGTGCATCTCCTCAATAACCTTCTTTACGATTTTTTTCTAACGCACCCATCCCTTTAAACTCTGCACCCTCCCCCATCCCTATTTATACTTTGAAATATCAATGCTATGTTAGTTATTTCATATCTATCTTTCCTTCACCCTATTCCATGATTGTCCATTAGCACTTTTGAAAATGTTTCTCTTTTTCCCTGCTTCAAAAGAAAACTAATTTATTTCCTTTTACATTGACATACTATTGCCTCCTACTACTATGTGGATTGAAAGTACTATTAAGAAAATAAATGAATATTACTTGCGCTTTTGTTATGTACATATTTGCATCCTTGTAGACTATGTGAACGCACTATATTTTTCCATATAGATAATATTTTTTTCCTTCAACAACATATGTAGTGTTTTATCCTCAAAATTTTACCTCTTACTTGTAATTCCATTGGAACTTCACATGCATTTAAATTGTATATTGTTTATTGATTTTGAATATTTTGCATTTGTATGTCATCAAACAATGCATCATTCCTTGCTGACTTGCATGGATTTTTTTCAAATAGGTGGTACTCCATAATTCTGTGACTTCTCAATCATGTCGACTCTGCAAAGCGATTCCAAAGAAAAAGATAACTACACAAAAATAAAGTTCACATAACTGTTGAGCAACAACATCATCACCTAGAGCATAGAACAAAGGAAATATCTAATATCCGTCAACTTACATCGACCAACAACCTACCATTTCCTGACATTCCAATCTTACCATCAAATTCAACTAGTGAAGGATTGTCAACCAACATTCTACAAGTAACTTGCATGGGAATAATTTTGCATGACCATACCAATTCCTTTCATACAAACTCATATTTTCTTACTACTGCCACATCTTCCTATTTATTTAGGATGCCACATGAAATTGTCTCATGTACCAACCTTTCTTTGGTTCCTCATACATGTACAACAAGTTCCTCCTCTCCTTCTAACAAATTTGTACCTTATAATCTACCATCCACTCAAACAGAATACCCCATCCCTTCGATACACAAAAATTTCCCATGTTCCCACCCTCGTGTAGAGACTATTAAAGCCCAATGCCGCTTTACAAAAGAATATATTTGTTGGTGAACATCCAAACTTTCTCAATTTGTTTGGAAAATTACCATGGAATTAAAACAAGTTTGTTTGAAGGCTTGCCTTTTTGTAAAAATGTAGATCTAAAAACACGGCCACCGCTTCGTTCATGGAACAACATGGACCCTAAAAATAATCCTACTATTCTTGTGTCTTTACCCCAAATTGAGGATATGATTATCACACGAGTTAATTTATTCATGCAAGTCACCCAAATACGTGGTAGAAAATACAAATACTCAAGACACACCATAAGTTTCCCACATAACATTTATTCAATAGAAAAATACCTACGACACCACCTTGGATATTTGGACATAGTACTCATATAAAGGGAAGGAGCTAATTTAACAAAGTACAATTTCTACTTCAGTAGATCTCATGTTTGGGTGGAATTGCAATATAAAATATCACATGATCCATATTACAAAGATGTATTAATCAAAAATGATGCCCTTTCCTCTCTACCATCTGAGTCATCAAATGTTTCCTCCTCTCTTAACACAGCCATAATGGAACTATCCCTAATGTAAACCGCTTCTACAACACATGGTATTGATATTTATAATGACTCTAATGAAACGTATGAACAGTCATTGTATTTTGTACCAACACCTCACAATACATGAATAAAAGAAGAGGAAATCGAACAATTATTTCTTACCCATATTTTTCACACTCCATTTACCATGTCATGGCCAAATCTTGGGCTTTCACCAATAAATCAATAAAATACAAAGGGAATTTTTTCAATGGATTTTCCTAACTTTGTTTCTAGTAGGAAAAGTAATGTGGCAATAACCCCACATAAAATAAGTTCCAATGCATGAATACTAAATTTTATGTGCTACCATGATGGGTGTTTTGGTTCCTTAACCACGATTTTCCTACTTCCTTCTAAACATCATAATGCGGCATAGAATTCAGTCTACAATAGTAATTTTTATGAAATAGAACATTGAGTCGGGCATCCCTCCAACAATTGGATATCTACAAAAACAATCACATTGGAATTCCCCTAAGACAACCTCCTAAACACTTTAATGTAGTTTGGTTCAAGCCTTCAAGGGACCCGATCATTTTGGGCTAAAATAAGAAATTAGGCTTTAGATATGGTAGAACAATTGGGGACACTAACTTTATTCTTCACTCTAAGTGTTGTAGAAGATAAATGGCCATATCTCCACCATATTATTTTTGGTGTATGCGCTACTTATCCTTGATCTACACAATATTGGAAAACCTTAACATTGTCTCCAACCCTCATCGAGTATCAACATACTCGCATCGAAAATTCAAAATATTTCATGAAGAAATATTATAGAAGGAAGTTGGAGTAGTAGAATTTTGGTACAGGTAATACAGTCTAATTTTTTATTAGTTTGTTCCAAACTACATAGCTAATATCTATGTTCCCTATCTCGGAGGTATGAATGGCAACATAGAGGCTCTGCACAAGTCAACGGTGTATTGTGGCTTGAAAATGCCCCTAATTTTTTTGCAATGGACTAGGAATATACATCAACTATTGAGGAAAAAAAACAATACTTTAATAATTTTGTGTCTATTTGGAACCCCCGCCCAACTTGTAACCGCCTAGATTTTGTTCGCATGTCAATACTAGTCAACACTTATTTTCTAGATACAACACAAATTTTATCCTCCTCCCTACTTGCATACCTTGAAGAACTTCTTAATCGTGTTCAATGCCACACTAAATGTTCGAGAAAACATGTTTTTATATAAAGCAATCACAGTTGCAGTGTAGGTACAATGCCCCTTGGGCCACGCAACCTACTTCATCCTTGCTCATTGAAAGTGATGGGAAAATTAAGTACCTCCCTTCTAGAAATGATGATATATTGAACATCCACAACCAAACTATGATATCCATATGGAGAGAAAATGTTGATTTCCAACCAGTTCTTCCCGACATGCGCTTCTTAATTATATTACAAAATATGATTCAAAAGCATAGCAACTTTCTAAAACCTATCACCAAATGCTATCCATATTTTCAAGAGATGTTGACGCTAATTCTCCAACATATATTTAAATATGCCAAATTCTCATAGAAATATTTTTTAAACATGACATAAGCACACAATAAACATGTCACATGCTTCAAAATTTACCACTTGTTATGTGCATCCATTTATTTGTTTCATTAAATGTTGGAAAACAAATTTGAGATGTGTCATTGAAAGTGACACCCATGTACAAGAAACAATTGTTTTCTTGGATGCATATAGATTTCACCTTGCAAGCATGGAACACCTACCTCTTATTCAGGTTACTCAATATTAGAGCTACAACAAGAACCATAAAGGTGATAAATGGAAACTACGATCAAGCCAAGTAATTTTTCGGGTCCACCCAAGATTTGTAGATGTGTCAACTCGTGGATTCATCCTCTTAATACATTTTGTTGGTCATAACTCCTTTTATACAATCCTTTCAAAAATATTGTCTCTGAATTTGGCTCAACCCCACATGACATCAATTGCACTTGGGACTTATTCAAGCACAACTACAAATTGTGGCATGTTTTACACACTACCACAAACAAAAGACATGCTTCTGAAAGATTAGTTCGACTCTAAGGTTGAATGCGGTATTCAACAGAAGTATTTTATGAATGGTAAGTTTTGACACAACTTCATCGGGGAAACAACATGGGTCTTGATAGTCTTGAAATGCCATGGAAATGATAATTTTACATACATAATAATTGGAACATACATGATGTTCCACCTAATTTGTAGATAATTGGTCCATCATTCATCAAGAGAAAAAGGCATACACAATTAACACCAAAGCATGTAGGATAAACCACCATCTTCCACGTATCTTTTATCTTCCTAACAATGACTAGTTCTTGATACCATACTACACCATTCAACAAACAAATCCCATCTACCTCCACTAAGATTAATAATTCAAGGAACATATGGCATAGGAAAATCATTTCTGATAAATAAAATCAGAATTCATTCACAACAACATCAACCACATCTCCCTCACCTCTCCTTCTGCTCACCCCTACCGATGTTTCAACATTCAACATCTTTGCATCCATAATCCATGCAGGCCTTTGTATTCCAATAAAAGAACTAAAACCCCTTGAAGGCCATGCATTATCATATTTTCAAGAGTCACTAAAACATATAGAATATATTCTTATTGATGAAATGAGTTTCATCGGCCCAAAGTTGCTAAGAAAAATTGACTACAGGCTATGCAAGGCTTTCCCACATTCTAAAACAACTGAATTTGGGAACATATATGTCATCCTCCTTGACGACCTCGGCCAATTACCACCGGTTATGGATAGTCCTCTTTATGCAAGAAATTCATATGGAGCTAGCCTTTGGAAGGGATTTCATTCTTCCATTACCTTGCAAACAATATTTTGGCAACAAGGAACCACCACAACACAAGTTTCATTTCAGCATTTACTACTCCACATGTGAGATTCAACTCCTCTTATTGAGGATTGGGAACTCCTAATGTCTCACTCTAACTCACACCTAACTCATCAAGAGCTAAAAACTTTTAAGGATGCACCACATTTGTTTGCAAAAACAAATTAGTGGACTCCCACAACCTTCAGATGTTGAAAGCATTAAACGTTCCAATCACAAAATCCATTATTGAAGGTAACAGATGGGATGCAACAAGATATCATG